>ML208263.1:0-519153 GCA_004369065.1 Pluteus cervinus
GCTGTTTCGGCCATCACCGCAAGATCAGGCATTGGATCTAGTGTTTTAAGTGGATGATAAAGGCCTCGCCTTCACTTTGTTACGGACTCGGTAACAAACTCTAGGTCAAAGCCTACCAGACTCCATCCAGACTTATCACTCTGAACTCTGGGTCAGAGTCTGGTAGATTTCCAACTAGACCCAGAGTCTAGGTCAAGTCCAAGTCCGCCCAGTTCGACACTTAGCAGAGGCTTTGGTGTATTTTGGTGTACCAGACTCCAACTGCACTCAAAAAAGTCTGACTAAAGTCCCACCAAAGTCCAACTAAACTCCAGCTAGATCAGGTGGGACAAGGTAAAGAGCTCAAAGAAAGATTGAAATTCAAGAGTATAAGAGGCAAAGAGGTGATGTTTGCTAAGACCTAAGTGCAAACTTAAATTCAAGATGTAATAATAGTATTTCCAGTTGAAATCCAGTTGAAATCCAGCTAGAGTCCAGATAGAATCTAGTTTGAGTCTAACTGGAGTCCAACTGGAGTCCAACTGGAACATGTTTATATATATCAGGTAAGGGTAAGTACAACTGGAGTCCAGTATAAGTCCAATTGGAGTTCAGCTGAACTCCAATTGGAATCCAATTACTGTACAAAACCCAAGTAGTCTATGTTTGGAGTCCAGTTGGAGTCCAGTTGGACTCCAATAGATCTGACCTGGAGCTGAGTTGGAGTTCAGCTGGATTTTGGACTAGAGCTGAAGTCCAATTGGACTGTAGTTGGACTTGCTGCAGACTGGTCGCGGACTAACTGGAGTCCAGTTGGACTTGTGGGGCAGTGTGAAGTATAGCTTATATTCTTCTTATATAGTTTTATATTACTCTTGTAAGCATTCTTGTTAGCTAGATGTGTGTTCCTATAAGACTCTATAAGAATTGTGGGGCACTGCAAAATTCAGTCAGACTCCAACTCTACCACTTTAAAATCTATCTAAACTTTAAAGACAAAAATTTAAACACAAGAGAATTGATAGAACACACAACATGATTGATCCAGATATTACATCCACTGTAACTCTAATGACTTTGAAGTTCAAAAGATTCATATTCTAAATGGTGTTGCCAAACCAGTGCATCATTTTCATCTCTATGAAAAGTTGTGATTTCTTGATAGTTGGCTTTGCTATTTTGATGCCACTTCCACCAAAGTCTATCAAATCCATTGAAAGTACTTCCACTTAATCATAATAATAACTTACAAGCCTCCAGTCAGAATGGCTAAAAAGCCAACAAAACCCACCAAACTCCCAATAAGTTTGGATTTGTTTTCAGTAAAAAAATTGTTTAGTTTGGTAAACCCCTGGGGATCTGGATCAACAAATAGGTATTTGCGATTGGGAAGCTCTGATTTGCTTGGTGGGTTTTGAGGATCAAAACAATATTGTTCAAAGCATTGAGAGCAGATGGCAGAACGAGATATAGTTCTGTTGAACTTGTACCGTGCTCTATCAATGGCTGCACATTGCAAACAGAGCCCCCAGTTTGGATCTGCAATATTGGCATTAGGTGTAAATCCTGAAATAGTGTTGGTATGAGCCTGTTGGAGAAGGAGTTTTGTGTGTTTAATGGTGTATGTTAATTGAAATGTTTCTGAACTAGTGCCATGTTAGCAGATAGTTTCCAAAAAAAAAAAAGGAATAGACTTTGTCACAGGATTATCACCAGAGATGGGTGGTGAATTAGGAAGATAGATCACCAATGGGTATTCTGGTGGGATTTGAACAGGATTACACCCAAAAAAGGTGGGGCGACTAGTGAGGCCCATTTCAATAAAATCATCAGGTGTTTGTGGAATTGGGGGAAATTGTTGATGTGAAGACAAAAGAATGGTTGCCTGTCGTGATGCAGAAAAGAGCAATCCAGTCCCACTGTACAAGTGAGTGTTGAGTGGTATGCAGAAATTAATATTACAAACTTTGGCCAATTGTTTGTGTCATCTGAACTCCCATCAACTGTTACTATGACATCCAACCCCCGAGCTTTCACAAAAAGTGGCCCATATGGTATATTTTCCTGGTTTGAAGAACCATCAAGTAATTCCAGCCAAGAACTGTTGGAATCCTCAAATGTGTCATTCTTCAACCCCTGAAATGGATTTGGCCAATTTGCAACATCCTCAGCTCGAGTTCGGACATCTCTCAGCTGTCGTGCAAGAACATAAAGCAGACCAGCACTATCAGAGTCAGAAAACTGATCCACCTCATTCCTGGCAAAATCAAACAATTGCTATCCAAGCATCAGGTCATGAATGGTAGATAGATTGTTGTGTGGACAAACATTGAAAAGACTTGCACTTGTACCCATCACAAAGCCTGCCTGATCAAATCCCACAACACAAGCAGAGCCATTTTCAGGATGACCATTCACAAGATGTGTACCTGCATAGGTCAAATTCACCCCAGCAGACAGGTTTGGGTCATAGGATGCAAGCTCAAGAGGTGTAATCTAATAATTAATCAGAGACACATTCTCCTTGAGCAGGGCTAACATACCTCATAAACAACAGGTTCTGGAGACAATATAGTTGTGAGATTTGAACCAACAGGTCTGGAATCAGCAACAATTATTGGGAATGGGGCTTGGTATTGGCGAAATGCTGGTAGTGAGGGGATGTCAGACCACAGTTGTCCTGCTCCATGGGCACTGTCATTGGTAAAGAAGTTGGCCCTCGTCGTTTGATTAAGAAAGTGGTAGGAAATCATCCTGGACCATGGATCCGTCATGCTTGTATCTCTAAAGAACGATCAGAGTGAAAAATATTCAACATGGTTGGCCAACTGACATCCCGGCTGCTCCTTTAGCAATTACGCTCCAGAGAACACTGCCAAAGAACGCCTGGTTTTCGTTGGAAAAAAGATTAACCCCGTCGGGCGTGACTAATGGCAGATCCAGCTTCCACCCGGCCAGATCTCTATCATTCCCCAAGACAAGTTCATTGATGTTTGGCCAATTATTGAAGAAGAGTGACCCGGTAATCCACGAACCACCTGGCCGGTGGTTAGGACAGATCCGCAGTGGGAGGCAACGAACGACTCACCAGACAACCCAGAGATATACGAAGCCACCTGGAGTAAACCGCCAGAACCAGCTGCTTTGGCGGAGTCATTCCTAGCGTCGATGCCACTCAGACATCCCGCAGCGAATTGAGCCGCCCTAAGCCCTCCGCCTGGTATGGCTATGCCAACTTTTGGATAGAACCCTTCGAACATGGTCAAGTTGTAGCTTAAGAGCGAGCCATCTCCAAGCCAGTCATTCCATGCCCCAGGAAGAACGAGGGTAGTGCGATTGCTGATGTACTCCTCCTCTGCAGGGTGTAATGTTTGGTTTTGCGGCGTGAAGACACGGATAAGAGATGTAGTCGACAGATCTGGACATTCAACATTTGTACTTGGGGCGTAATCGATGACGGATCCCGGGGAAGGATTGTCTTGAGCCCTGGTGGATAGGACATTGAGGGAATTGAGAAATAGAGAGCAACGCCTTAAGTTGCGAGAGTGACCCATGAAGCGCAAGAGAGAATCGCGACGTGACCGGATTTGGGAGGGTCTGGTACTTGCGGCGTGGCCATCCAAGCAATGTGACCACTCGTGCGTTCAGAAATCTCGACGTTACAGTCTGCACTCGACGAGTACGTATACACACTATACACTACAACAATCGTGTTTGATTACATATACGCTCTTCAATCCTCACTTTCAAACAGGAAATTGGCCGCAAGTTCTTCATTCTTATCGCAAGCAAAATAAGCCTGGATCACAGCTTGGCGAGGAAATCCGAGCGCTTCGAGCTGCAACGAATAAGGTCGGAGAATAAAAGATGAAAAGATGGTGGCCTACCCTCGTTATCGCGGCTTGCTCCTCCTCGGTAACTCTGATAACCTGGGCACCAGGCGGGACGGCGCCTTCCTCGTCGTCTCCCTCGTCGATACCCAGAAGTTGCAAAAAGGCTTCAGGATTTTGTGCGAGAGCTTGAGCAATGGCTGGATTTTGCATTGCGAGTTGTTGAAGTATCGGTTGAATTAATGCGGGATTTTGGGCAAGCTGCTCGCGAAGCGCCTGCATCTGGGGGGAATTCTGTAAAGCGGCGAGATCTATCTGTGGGTTGGCACCGGTCGGGTTTGCCCCACCTCCGGATTGTTGTTGTTGTTGAGCTAACTGCAAAGTAATGTGAGTGGAAAGCATTGGAGAGCATGCTCGAATCACCTGGAATAGGTTTTGGGGTTGGGCTTGAGGGGCAGGAGGGGCAGGTGCGGAGGATGGCAGGGAAGCGGCAGCTTGAGGAGCTCTTTGGGGTGGTTGAGGACGTGGACCTGGTGCGTTCGAAACTTCGGCGTCCAAGTGAGTCGGGATGCCCTGGAGGAATTAGACCAGGTAATACGAGGAGTGCAGCATAAACATACGGTCATCAGATACTCCACTGCCCGATCTGGATTGTTAAAGCTGGCGCGAAGGGCGCGAAGGACTTGATCGCGTTCAAAGCCCATCTCCATTATGCCTGAGATAGTCGTTTCCAACGCTGCGCCAGAAAGGAACGACCCGGACTCTGTGGTAGATGTCGCAGGCTGGGCTGCTGGTTCGTCAGGTGTGGCTGTACTTGGGGCTGCAGGTGCAGCCGGCTCAGGCGGCACCGAGACAGGAGTGGTAGGGGGTGGAAGAGCACTCGGTCCTGAGGGTACAGCAGCTAGGGTAGCCGAAGGTTTTGGCTAGATGAGGGGTAAGGTTGCGCGCACGAAGCCGATAAGAGAGAACTTGCCTTAGCCACCATCAAGACAAGGAAGTCCTTCTCTTTGATGCCACAGGACTCGACTGTTTTATCGTCGGTCAGGATTTTGCCTGTTGGGACTTGAGCGAGATCAGGAGAACGCGGCTGAGAGTACTGACCGGCATAGATGATCTTCTGGGTGTGGGCGGAGTGGCCCTGGGTCTCTTGAATTTTGAGCTTGAGGGCGCCGACGGTGTCAGAGGGTTCAGCGTCGAGCTATGGGGAATGAGGGCGGTGATAGAGGGCGATGGCAAAGGCTACCTGAAAGATCTTCTGCTGGGTTGTCTTGACGGTGATTTTCATGGTGGTGGTCAGAGGGGAAGGGCGAGGCTTTGCGTAATCTTTTGTGCCAATCTGGGACAGGTAAGCGCTTACGCTGTGACCGCGAGTCACTGGGTCGGTGTGCACGGTCCTCGCTGCAGCATGCGCTGCCCCCGTCGTTGACCATGCAGTCAGAACCCGCCGATGACTACGTCCGCCGTCTCGCTGCCTTTATTCGCCTCAACGCCCAATCCCTGGCTCAAGGCCTCCCCGTTCGCCGACGCCCGACCTCCCAACCTCCCTCCACCCCGTACAATCCACTCTCATGGCTAGGTATCGACTCCATTCTGCCCTCTTCGGAAACAAAGCCCGCAGCCCTATCTATGGACATCCACCACTTATTCTACCTCTTGATGCGCTTCGAGGGCCTTGGAATCAGCGTCGGGTCTCTCGATGTCAAAGTCGACAGTCCCTCGCGTCCCATGAGCTACATCAACCTGTTTCCTCCCACAGACAAAGCAGAAACACTATCTTTAGCGTCCTTGCGCTCCTCGTTGTCTGTAATGTCCACCCTGTCTCTCAGTGGAGGCTGGTGGCGCCCTTCTGAAGCCATGCATGTCGACAGCGAGCTCAAATTCCTGTACAGCAGCTTCACGAAGCTGCCTGCCCTCATCTTGCAAGCTCCGGGTCCTAGTGTGATCTCAGAGACTGTCGGCGAACCGCCGAACGAGAACGCCCTCCCCCTCGACGTTTTCAAGAACCTTCAGAGTCTCGCTTGTCTCGACGTCGATCCGAGGGCTCTGTCTGGGTGGGACCGGCTAGCAGAGAGTCTACGGAGCCTGAAGATTCAGCGCAGTGGGATGACAGATGTTTCTGACATCTTTATCCGTGCAGTTTTGACTGACGAAGACCGGCGGAAACACTTCCTTGCACACACCACCCACAACTCTCACCTAGAACACATCGCCTCCCCGTCTTCCTCTCTGGATGAGTCGTCTCATGACCAGGGCCGCTCAGCCCAGCTCTCATCCCTCAAATGGCTTTTCCTGAAAAGTCTTGCCCTACCGGAGAATTCTATCACCTCTTTCCCCGTTGAATCAATCTCCCATCTGACATCCTTGACCCACCTCGACTTGTCTTCAAACCTCCTGGTGTCGATACCTCCTGGCCTCAGTGCATTACACAACCTCATCTCCCTGAACCTAGCAGATAATATGATTGATTCTGTGTTGGGCATCTATCTCAATCTCGGTCAGGTCCTGTCCTTAAATTTAGCCGATAACAGATTAGAATCACTGTGCGGGCTCGAGCGTCTATATGCTCTTGAGCGGGTTGATCTTCGTGGTAACCTACTCGAGGAGAGTTCCGAGGTGGGACGGCTTGCGACGTTGCCCAACATTGTCGAACTCTATGTTCAAGGAAATCCCTTTGTAGAGCTGGAAGAGAATTACCGCATTTCCTGCTTCACTCATTTTTGGAATGAAGGAAAGGCGATTGTTCTTGACGGCTCGACACCGACTTTCTATGAAAAGCGAAACTTAAAGGGTCTACCCGTGCCTCTCAATCAACCTCATGCCTCTGCCGCGTCTTCTCCTCCGGCGGTTGCTATTGGGACTTCCCCTGCACCTGGCACGTCTGGCAGCTCTACAATTCCAGTCACCCCAAACCACGCTACACCCAGCTCGAAAGCGAAGCGGAAACGTGCGAGGAGGATTGTCAATCTTGATGACGATGCCGTCTCTGGGTCGAGAGCTGTGCTGCTGGACTCCACTGCCCCACTCTTCCCCCAGGACCCTTCGTGGTCCTCTTCAAACTTACCGACTCCACAGCCAGCGTTGTTGCCCCTCGCCCCTGAAGAGCCTGAGATGCACACCAATCAAATTGCCCGTGGTATTACTCGTCATGCCCGTCACCGAACTGATTTCGTTCGAAGTCCACCGCCTGTGGAGGGCGGAAACACGGATGAAGTCCTCATTTCGAGTTCTCAGGTCCGGAAGGAAGCGCGCACGCTTACTTCTCGATCGACTATGCGCCGGGCTCGTGTTAGTGCCTCTGTTTACGAGCCAAGTGATCTTCACTTGGGCACAGCAGAGGCGGGTGCCTACAGGCGGCGTATTGAAGCTCTTAAACAGGATATGGGAGACGGTTGGCTCAAGGTGTTCAGCCAGAGCGAGATGAAGTCCCAATAAATGCGTAGGAGTGACCTGCATTATTCTTAGTTACCATAGGTTTTGCTTGTGAAGCGGTTGTGCTGGATTTTTGTGAATCATGGATTGTTGCATTGGCATCGTTTGTTTACACAGAAATTCAGGGTCCATGGACCTGTTTGGTTGGACCTCGTGTCATCTCTTTTCAACTCTCTCGATATAACACCTTTGCGTGCGGAAGCCCTGTCTACAAGTCGTTCTTTACCCCGTCTACAAATCGTTATTATGGGTGCTAATCTCTCCAAGGCCCTTGGTGTGTCATCTGCTGTTTTTGCCCGCAACTAATCATGACCAGCGTCCCCATCAAAACAGGCAAAATTTTTGGAAACAAGGAGATGCGTTTGCTCATGCTGGGACTGGATGCAGCTGGCAAAACAAGTTAGTTCTTCGATGCTTATGCTCATTTCTCCCTGCTCATCATCTTGAAGCGATTCTCTACAAACTCAAATTAAACCAGTCTGTCACAACCATCCCCACTGGCAAGTTCTTCTTCCCTTTAACGCCTCCTGCTCATCGCACCTTCAGTTGGGTTTAACGTCGAGACCGTCACATACAAAAACGTCAAATTCAATGTCTGGGATGTTGGTGGACAAGACAAGATTCGACCCCTGTGGAGACATTACTACACCGGCACTCAGGGCTTGGTTTTTGTTGTTGACAGTCAAGACCGAGAACGGATAGACGAAGCCAAACAGGAACTCCATCGTATTTTGAGTGACAGAGAAATGAAGGAATCCTTATTGCTCGTATTCGCCAATAAGCAAGATCTTCCTGGAGGTCGGTGTCTACCGCCCAAATTGCACGCTCACACTGACTAATGGCTTTGAAGCTATGTCCCCGGCAGAAGTGACAGAGCAACTGGGACTACACAGGATGCGTGACCGCTCCTGGTATGTGCATCCAAGGTACGTGCGTACATGAGAGAGGCTGGTTGTATACTGACCGGTTCCTTAGCTGTGCTACAACTGGAGAAGGCCTGTTCGAGGGTTTGCAGTGGTTATCACAAAATGTCAAGAAACGTCAACAATGAGGGCAACGGAGAGTCATTCATCGCTGTAGTATATACCATACGACGCTCTCGTATACCCTTCCCACCTCATGACCACGAATCCTATACGCTCAAAGGGATTGCATTCCTCACGTTCGTCTAATTATCCTATGCTGCCTATCACTCCAGTTCGTATACCTACTACCTATACAGTACAATGATATCCCGCGTCGAGGCTTAGCCCCAATTCACCTTATGTAAGCGTGAACACACCGCGCTTGACGGTAAAGCCGAAGCCTGTACCCGTCCCACGGTATGCAACCATTTGTACGACGTGTACGACGTGTGCCCCGACTATTCAGCACCAATGCACCCGTGAATGGTTTTAATGGTGCCGTCGGAAACACGCCTCTGGTATGTTCTATCTCCTATTTTCCTTTTGCACGAGTATGAATCCAATGTAGATATTTCTCGAGGCGCTTTCAAAGCGGATTGGGGCAGAAATATACGGGAAGGCCGAGTTTCAGAACCCTGGCGGCAGCGTAAAAGACCGTGCTGCCCTTGGCATCATAATGGATGCAGAAGAGAAAGGCTCGTACGTCCTATTCATTATACGTTGACCACTTTTCTTCATTTCAAAGGGCAGTCTGAAGCCGGGCGGAACCGTTGTAGAGGGGACGGCTGGGAATACTGGAATCGGGTTAGCCCACGTCTGTCGTGCTCGGGGTTACAGCTGCGTCATCTTTATGCCCGATACCCAGGTACGTTTTGACCTTCGTACGACATAACAATACTCCCCCTTATGCACCCCACAGAGCGAGGAAAAAATTCAGCTATTACGGATGCTGGGAGCCGAGGTCCATCCTGTACCTGCAGTCCCATACGAGAACCCCAAGAACTATAATCATCTGGCACGAGCCTATGCTGAAGCTCATTCGAATTCAGTCTGGACAGACCAATTCGACAACACTGCCAATGCTCTTGCTCATTATAGAACAACAGGACCAGAAATATGGAAGCAGATGCGTGGAGACGTGAACGGATTCATCTGTGCCACAGGAACTGGGGGGACACTCGCAGGCGTTGGAAAATACCTCAAGGAGGCAAGTCACGGATCTACACACGTATGGCTTGCAGACCCTCCAGGCAGTGTCTTGACTAGCTATGTCAATTCCGGGGGTAATCTGTTTGAACGCACAGGAAGTTCTATCACCGAAGGTATGGCGCTGTGTCCGGGCTAAATTCTCCTTCATCCATGCCCTTCTTAGGGATTGGGCAGGGTCGTATCACGCAAAACCTCGGCGAGATTGTGAAGGACCTTTCCGGCGCGTTCACTGTGTCGGACACCAAATCTGTGGCCATGGTTTATGAGCTACTCCATAGTGAAGGCCTTTATCTGGGCGCCAGTTCAGCGCTGAATGTTGCCGCCGCTGTCGAACTTGCCAGTAAACTTGGTAAAGGTGAGCAAAGATGCTGGTGACTTTAATCCTATCTTGATTACCGCCATAGGGTCTCGGGTTGTCACCATTCTATGTGACGGTGCTTATCGCTACCAGAGCCGCCTATTCTCTCTTAGTTGGTTAAAGTCGAAAGGATTGGAGCATGCTATCCCAGAGGACCTTCAAAAGTATATTGTACTGCCCTAACAAGCTCGGCCTTTTTATTATCGGAACACCAAGACTTAGGAGTTCCCTGCTGCCTACTCTTAGCAGATATAGAAATGTGGTATGTATGATGAGTGCTGAGCACTGAGCACTGATCATGAGCCTCAAGCACTCAAGGACCTCTCAGAGTAGCCAATCATGTGGTTGGATTAGTCAGTGCCTTGCGCGTTCAACACTTTCCTGCGTGCACCGACAACTCAGCTGACGGTCGTGCCCATGCAATCCGCACAAGCCCCTCCAAAGGATGCATTCCGTGTGCTGATTACAGGCTTTGGTGTGAGTGAGAATGTCTCCAGTTTACATTGGACTCACAAATGCTGTTAGCCCTTTTCTCACTATGAAGTCAATCCTTCTTGGCTAGCCGTGAAGGCCCTTCATAACACAGTACATATCGCCGAAGGTGCTCCGCCACTTGATACTGGTATTTCATCTACCGAAGGCAAGGCCTATCGCTCAATCCATATATCTACCCTGGAGATCCCCATGACATACGATGCAGCCCTGCACATCGTGCCGGGTCTTCACCTGCGACCTCCCATCCTCCCAGAGATGGATGATCCAGCGTTCCCACCCCCGCCTGCAACCGGCTATGACTTTATGTTCCATATAGGTGTTGCAGGAAGAGGCCCCTTAAGGATGGAGCGATTAGCTCACAAGCTGGGTTACCATATGAAAGATGCCATTAGCAAACTCGCACCAGTAGTTCGCTCGTCCCCAAAGGACTTCAGCCGACGACCAGACGACCCGTTTGTCGCTGAAAATGCCGAGCGCGAACGATTGGGAATGGAAATGGTTGAGGGTGGTGGTGATACGGTTCTCCGGCCAACCCGCGGATTTGGCTCCGCGTATGAAAACTTTCCAGATGAAATCACCACCGAGATCGATGTTTCACGGCTTGTACAAGACCTCAAAAGATCAGGTATCGAAGTATGGGCAATCTCATGAACAAATTCACTCCGAATTCTCAATTACTCTTTAGCACATCTATACATCGATGGACGCCGGTCACTACCTTTGCGACTTTACCTACTACTGCTCTCTTGCAGAGGCAAAACGCACTGCGAAACCGTACGAAAAGCGCAGAAATACCCAAGTTCTAGCTTTGCATTGTCCACCTGTCAACCAGCCACTCACCACAGAGGAAGTTACAGCCACTATCAAGCATATCGTAGTTTGGGTTGTCGGAGAATTACATCTCCTGGACGAAACTAATGAGAGCGTTACTGGTAGGTAAAAGCGGCCCTGCTGCCTTGAATCCAAGTGGATCTGTGTAATGTATGCTGTCAGTGCAGACTTCTGCTTTGCCATCATGAGATCTAGAAATAGTTTAGTGTATCACGCAATATGGCGTATGTGGAATTTTACAATGTGTCCCAATTCAAACTCGACTTTCTTGCCTCCTGCCGATATGACGTCTAACATAACATTTCACTCGGGCAAGTTCGAATCAGACCATTGTTACTTGTCCAGTTGATACTGTGTGTACCTAGGTTCCGTTACCTCGGAGGAACGGAGGACCATTTTGGGGCAGAGAGGATTTACCATCTGGTTAACCGGACTCAGCGCAAGTGGCAAGGTAGGTGTAATCCATATTACCTCACCGTTTAGGCTATAACCTAGGTCAGTCGACCATAGCGTGCGCACTCGAGCAGCACCTGCTTCACTTATCCAAGTATGCATACCGACTCGACGGAGATAATATCAGATTCGGCTTAAACAAGGACTTGGGCTTTGATGAGCCTTCAAGAGTCGAAAATATCAGGCGAATCGGAGAGGTGAGTCGAATCCCCTTGCCCTTTGAAATGGTTGTGGACTCAATCTATCAAGGTCGCCAAGATTTTTGCCGATTCTTGCTGCATTGCCATCACAGCGTTTATCTCTCCTTATCAACGTGATCGAGAAGTTGCCCGACATCTACACGAACAGGCAGGCATACCTTTCATCGAGGTTTTTGTGGACGTTCCGCTGGAGATCGCAGAAGCCAGGGACCCAAAAGGATTGTATAAAAAAGCTCGAGCAGGCCTTATCCAAGGTTAGAACACAACTTAGTCATGGCAACACACTGCATTCACAAAACAGACTTCACAGGGGTATCCGCGCCCTACGAAAGACCAAAATCACCTGAGATACACATCATAACCAACGAAACGAGTGTCGCACAAGCCGTCGATACCATCGTAGAATATCTGAAAGCTAAGGACCTGCTCAGTATCAAGAATTCGTGAATGGCCGTCAAAATGCTTCATGCCTGTGAGGGGCTGTGAATGATATCCTTAGTATGTAGATTCTGCTCTCCATCACCAGAGTCATTCAACTCCTGCTCCTCCTGAATGGTATCTCCAAAACCTTGTAATACCTCGTTCATTCCCGTTTCGATTCCAGAAAGCCATTGAGTTAGTTCGTAGATTGTCTTATTTAAATTTGCTTGCAAACTATTTGTTGTCATGAGCGCGCTGTAGTTCAGAGGTTGCAAGGTCGGACCAAACACCTGATGAGGGTGCGGCGTTCGCTGAAACGACTGAGAACCAAGGTCGATCGATAGACCATCCATGCGGGGCGACGGAGGGGTTTCATGTGGGGATGAAAATGTCCATTTGGGTGGGGCAATATGCTCTGGTTCTGTGCGAGCAGCGAGGGGAATTAAGTGAGCAGGAGACGGGCTGAAGTGGCGTGAGCCATATACAACTGCAGAGGGGGAAGGAGGGAGGAGGTCAGATATTCCGAGGTGATGTTCGGATGAGAGGGAGGGGATCTGATCAAGAATGTTAAGCATTATCCGGGAAGTGTCAACATCCTTACTTTTAAAACGTCTTTGAGACCTGGAGTTCCAAGATGACCACCAACAGTTGTTCCTTTGTCAGCGTCGTTACGATCAGCCATGGGCCTCAAGGGAGAGGAAAGTAGATCTTGTAAATTTTTCCGGAGTTCTGCACCTTCCGCGTTTGACGTGAACGGCGACGTCTCTGGAAGCGTAGTCGCAGAACGCGTACGTGTCATCACGGATGGCGATAACGGACTGGAAGTAGAACGGCGGGTGGATGCATCAAGGGAAAATGTCGTCTGGTGAGTTCCAGGGGAAATAGAGGAACTTAGCTGGCTCAAGTGAAGCCTCGGTTTGGCTTCAATACCTTGTGAGGGAAGAACGGTCGATGAGAGGGGTGCGGTCAGACGTGGAAATTGAAACCGAGATGGTGATGTGGATGTGATGGCCCCAAGGGGTGAGCTCGATTGCGTACCACCTGCAACAATGTCGATAGATCTCCCTTTGGAGACCGGCGCACTGGAACTTTGGGGCTGATCGGAGTGCTCGAACTGTTCAGCAGTGTCAACGATGTCACCGCGCGGGTCAGGCAGGTCAGGGTCTTCAGCATCTACCTGTAAATCTGATTCTGAGGATGATTGGCTGAAGGCGTCTGTATGGCTATTTCTTTCGGGGCTCGAGTTGTCGCTGGTCATGGCAAAGGCGCCGACCTGGGGTTGTGACATGGTATGACTCTGCGACCCGTTATCATCGAAGAGACCCCGCAAAGAGATCGGGATTGTCCCCAATACGGGCGGGCGGACAGTTGCTCCAACTAACACTTCCTCTGGATCTAACTGGTCTTCGTCGTAGGGCTGGGAGATTGAACGACCCCGGACAGTCTCAAACTCCCAAGGATTGTCTTCTTCAGAAGACGATCGCAAGCTAGAAAGGTATATAAGTAAGATAAGTGATCTCAGCTGAATCGAAGATTTATCACCCTTCTTCCGCTTCTGCGTCTTCCCAATCTAACGGGTCAGCTAAACTGGCGCGGGGTCCAGCCTCCTGCAATCGCAATATCAAGTCCTTCAGCACGTGCACCCCCACTTTTGAGACTGACCGAATCCACTTCGTTTTGGCCAGTTCGTCTGCTGGAAGGCGCTGAAAGGTGTTAATGAAACGGGAGCTCGTCAGACAACTTACCTCGCTCGGAAGTTCCTTCAAGCAATACCCCATAAAATCTCGCATGTCCTTTCCGGCTTCGGCTTCTGACAGTCTTGGGGGCTTGGCCTTTGGAATCATGTCCATAACTTTGAATTTGTCAAGGTTCGAGTGGGGAGGGCTGCCTTTGATCATTTCGTATACCATGATCCCTAGGCTCCAAATATCTGCCTTTGTATCGTATGCTGGTGCCGACTGGACCACTTCTGGAGCCATCCAATAAGGAGTGCCTGTCAAAGTGTTTCTCTTGCTTGACGTTGTGGCTAGAAGCGCGGAAACACCAAAGTCGCAAATCATAACTTTGCCTGTCGCGGTGACCAGGACATTAGCTGCCTTCATGTCCCTGTGAATGACTGGCACTTTGTGAAGGTAGCTCAACGCAACGAGAACCTCCCGGACGATAATAACGACGTATTTCTCCTCCACGCAGCCGTCTTTTGAGGCCTTCATCAGCGAGAGCACACTCCCTCCCTGCGCAAACTCCATTACGATCCATACCCGAGGCCCGTCCATGTGACAACCATAGTACTTTGTGATATTTGGCGCGTCTCGGAGTTGTGTTAGAAGAGCGACCTCCCGTTGAATATCACCAACGTCGTCGTCCGCCGTGTCGAGGTTTATGATTTTGAGAGCAACGATGTTTCCCGAGGGAATGTGCTTGCCTTTATGAACAGAGCCATAGGCACCTTTTCCAACAGTTTCCAGGCGCTTGTACAGCTGATGCACAGATGGTTGCGACATCGTCAAAAGATCAGGAATCCTCTTGGTCCTGGCGGTGGGACACGCGAAAGAGCCGACCAACAGCCACAAACATGTCAGGCTGGAGGTAGAGAGCTAGGGGCGAACTCCCATTAATTCAGACTGCGAATACCTCAACTCTTGGTTAGTAACCTTCCTTCGAAATGGAAATAGACGGCAGCTTGGCGACCAGCGAATTTATTGCTGTCGTATTAACAGGCTTTGGCAATGGGTGAGCCCTTTGCAGAAATAATCTTATCGACCTTCAACAAACTCCAGATTATCACCACTTACTCGGGCCTATGGCGACGAACCATGTCCAAAAGCATTGTTGCCCATAGCAAATAAGCCAATGATTGAATATGCTCTGACCTGGATAGATCAATCAGGGATTCGAGGTATGTGTCCCCAACTTGCCTCGGTCATAACCAAAATCGTTGGGTAGATGTCCTTCTTATCTGTCCAGCATCGCATCGCGCTGCAATATATCATCACATCCACTCGGACACATCCTCTTCTGCCTCTGGATTACATATAGACCTCCAGACTCTGGACGAGACACCGGATGCGACTGTCGGGACATGCGCCATGTTGAGACACTTCTCGAATAGGATTAGCAAGCCATTCGTAGTCCTCCCGTGCGACTTTGTTCCTCCAACCACGGTTTCTTTGAGTGTACTGCTCGACAAGTTTCGGAGTACTAGCACCTCTTCTGGGTCCATTGCAACAGCTTTCTGGGTCCCAGTCCAGATCCCTGATGGGCCTGTCCCCGAGGAATGGGGGCCGTCATCGCCACCTCATTGGAGCCTGTGGCATCAAGGTGGTACCCTCGTTCAAACAGAAGTCCCGGACGATATAGACCGGAATCCACAAAATCTTGAGATCTCGCTCTCTTTACTCAACCGGTAAGCCGAACACATACGACCAGTGGCCCCCTCAGTGAATTTTGGACAGCTATCCCCGCCTTCAACTTTCCAAGAACTATTCAGATTCGCATATCTACGTTTGCAGCAGACTAGTGCTCGATTTATTACACTTGAAGCGTCATATGGAGTCCCTGACCATGGAATTCATACCCTGGCTGTGTAGCCTTTCTTACGACAAGCGAAGGAGGATGAAGTCCGAGAAAGGTATTATATCCGGCAGCCAATATACTCTCTATTGTTAAATTCCCAATAGCAATAAATCTCAACATATCCACGCAGTCTGCGGCGCTCTCCCATTCAACGCTGCAACATGAAGGGCTTCACCCTACAGCGCTATCACCCAATAGAACTCTCCACCCGGCCGAATTTTCTGTTCCTACGTCACCTGTCGAGAGCGAGGTCGACGAACAAGTTGCAAACCTCGGCATCGATGTGGTCCACCTCCACGACTTTGCAATACGCGCCAACACGATACAGGCATACTTGGAGGCAAACAAATGGGTATGGGCAATTTTCTTGTCGTTCTTTCTCGCTTAGCGATAACCAGTTTCTATCACGAACGACTCCTCACCCCGCGACCGATTCCAAAAGTCGATCCCTCATCGATGTCAAAGCACAAATCTCGGTTGACACTATCATTGGCGAGTTTAGTCAAATTGCAGAACGTACCAGTATCAAGCGTACTGTCGTTGGTCGTCATTGTATCATTGGGAAAATGGTCAAGATCGTTGGTTCTGTGATTTTGGATCACTGTGTGATCGAGGATGGGTAAAGTCTGTTCTAATTTAATCACCAAAAGAGTTTACCATGGGCGTTCAGGGCAAAAATCGAGCATTGTATCCTCGGTAAGAACACTAAGGTCCGCTCAAAAGCCGAACTTTCTCGTTGCATTACACAGGCTGGATACGAGATTCATGAAGGAGGTGAGATTCATATTCATGTCGTTCTATGCTATAAAAATATACATGATTTCCCAGAATCCTTGAAGGGAGAGAAGTTGGAGATTTCAGACTGGACGAGTGCCACAGGAGGTAACGATACAGACGGTGATAGCGATTCATGAACGATGATCACTGGCGTTGGGAGGTGTGGTTCGACATTTGGTTCCCTAAACCTTGATGGAAGCGACTACCGCGACCACCCCGTGTGCCACCTATACATACATAATTAGAAAAGTTGGACACTGGCATACAATGAACTTACCACGAGCACGAGATCTTTCACCACGACCGCGTCTTTCTTGAGTCTGTTCTCCTCGCTTCTCACCTTTGCCTGCCCCATCTCCTCGCTCTGTCCAGTTGGTGGAACCTCCAACCCTGCCGTCGAGTGTTTTCTCGTTTTGTTCCACCATGGTGGCCACCTTGTCGGCGATTGCTTGTCCTAATTGTTGCACACGAGAAAGCTCGATTTTGTGGAAAACAATCACGTCCCCTGAATAATCCAAGGACGCAGACAGTTCTTCATTCCATATCATCTTCGAAGCAATCGAGGTGACGGTCCTGAGGGGCAAAGAGAACGTCCTTGCGAGAAGTGGCAGGGACAATGCACCATAATGAGGCGCATACGTGAATAGATACGTTCGTAAGCCCTGCTCCTGTATACGTCTCCAGCCGAGAGTCAGCCGAGCTTTGAAAAGGATGAGAGATACGCATACTTAGCAAGCATCTCCTTCACAGAGGTAGATTCAGGCATTAAGCCCCAAATTTTAATACTCTGGATTAAGTCGCGGCAACGCTGCCAATCGCCGTCTTGCAGGGCCTTACTGGCCTGCATGATGTGGTCCCGCGTACTTTCCGGAGGTCCTGTGAATACTTGTTTATCTGCAAAATCAAGGAGTCGTCGGAATGGTTTTGAGATCGCCTTTCGTTTCGCCTCCTCCGAGTCGATGCTTGCCAATAAGGGGATCTCGACGAGCATGCTGGAAACCAGAAACGCGGCTTCAAGTAGTTCAGTATTGATGTGCATATGGAATGGGAGTTGTCGCTGCTTTTCGGCTTTTTCCTGTTCAGGCGTCAAAATTTGAAAGCGCTGTTGGTGAACGCCCTGCGCCAACAATTCTTTAACTCGTTGAGTGGTGAATATGTCTTGCAAAGTTGCCTGAGCTTCTTTTATGAGGCCGCATCGGAATGCACAAAGACCTAGCTGGACGATGGTGCGATTATAAAGTATCTGTGTCGCGACATCGGCGGAATGTATGGACTCTTGTAGATGGGACATGAGGAGCATGTCTCGAGCAACATGGAAATCGTTGTGGAGGGCATGGTGGTAAATGTGGCTCAGCATTGCCCTGGTTCTCAGAAGGGAGTTGCCAGATTTATAGAGGAAGACGCATAAGGAGTTAATCAATGCAGAGCTGGAGGGCTGAGACCAAAGACCAGTGATCAATGCCGTTTCAGGGGACTCGGCCACAGACTCCAGGGCTTGAAGAACTGCATCTGGCTAAATACAAAAATAAGACCGTATCAAACTTGACAGGGAAACTCGTACCTTGGAGTATATATGCTCCAGTCGACGCATGACAACGCGCGCCAAGGGCTCGTTCTGGTTAGTTTTCTCATAAAAAGCCTGAGAGCGACAAATGGTACAATAAAGGACTTTTTCGTCTTTCAAGCGATCCACATATTCTGTGCCGTGAGGATCGATGTTTTGGAGGCTTCTTGTGAATTCATCATCAAGGCGATCAACAAAACTGATGATGCTACCCCGGATGAGAACAATGCCCTGCTCGGTGGATGGATTACGTTCTATCATCTCGTCGTAGTCGTCGGCGACTTCTTCTTGGACAGAATAGCTGGGATCCTCCGTGAGAACTGAGATCAGTTGATCCAATTCCTTCTGTGCCGCTGACCACATTTCAACAGGCATATAACTTGCGACAGATGAGTTATAATCGAAACGAGAGGATATCAAGGCGAGGAGGACGCGGATTTTTTGGTAAGGTGTCGCAGATACCTCAAGCAGCCGCTCAAGGATTCGGATTTGCTCTGAACGGTCAGTATTCTGCATATATTAATGCAACTGTCTCTGAGGTAGGAGGTAGCCGTCATACCTTTTTTCCACGCGCATCCCTCACAGCCTGGAGGTGCTTGAAGATACTGTCTGATGTAAATTGCATTGCACGGCCGCCACGGCCAACAGTCGTAAACTCTGCCGGTTCATCGACAGCGCGATCCACACCCGTATTAGGTGGTGCTGACGTACTTGGCACCTCCCGTGTGGTGAGGAGGTTGTACTGCCGTTCAAACGCAGCCGGGTCCTGAGGCACCAGATCAAGACAAGGGCTTAGATATCCTTTAAATACACTCACTTCTTGATATTGTTTGAACTCTGTGTCTTTCTCCCTAATTACACGTTTGACCTTTTGTTTGACTGCCGTACGGGCTTTTGCGCTTAGCTTCTTCTTGGCCTCTTCGCTTGGTAATGCAGCAGCTAAGGAGCCTTCCAAATTGAGAGCGATCTTGTAGAATACTGGAGGGACGGGCTCCGAGACGTTGCTTTGTCGCTGGGTCATGCGAAGAAGCTTGTCGAATTCTGCTGTTGTTCAGTAACAACGAGAGGAGGCCCAGCAGAGTGAACCCACCGGTTTGGATAGCGACCCAGTCGTTGATTTTCAAAGCATTTTCGATTGCTCTTCCTGTAGACTCCATTTCCTCTCTCCGACGTTGGGCAGCACTTAGGATCCTGACACCGCTCCTCCGGCCTTCATCCTCGTCACTCGTGTCGTCCGCGTCGCCAACCTGGGGGAGGGTGGACCGCCTCTGCGCGGGGCGATCTGCATCACTAGAGCTATCTGAGTCGTCGTCGTCGTCTGATTCTGAATCGCTTGAATCAGATCCCGCTGTGCGCAAGAAACGATTCATTGATCCTGGGGCGGAGGCTGCGACGGCTGCGGGCTTTGAGGGTTGCAGCTCTTCACCGCTGGACATGGACTCATCGTCGGAAGATTCAGAGTCGGAATCCGAGTCGCCTACTTGTCGAAAGAATCGAGACATGGTGCGATGGGGAGGATGTGGACACGGTGCAGAAATCTTATTGAGTTTGTGCAAACACTGCCATACAAATCAGAGCTCGAAGCCGTTCCCGAGCGCATCTCCGGCCTCAACCACCCACGCAGATGCCGCCGTGTAGTATGCGTATCCAGAAACCTCCACAACCACCCCGCCGCTGTCCTGTCCGATCGCCGTGCCTTTGAATCCCATCCCCGCATGCTCACTTGACACCAGCGAATCGTACTCTCTACTGCCTCCAGTCTCCAGCTCTCCACGCGCAACCGCCAGAGCGACCCGCGCACTCACACACGACCCTGTCGGCGATCGATCCACCTGTTGGTTTGCGAAGAAACAAACCCCAAGCTCCTTCCCGTTTGACACTTCCGTCACCATCACTCCATACAAAAATTCTAGTCGTCCTTCGTCTGGGTGTCGTATCAGCGCCCCACGTTCTCCAACAAGCTGTTTGATAGTCCTTGTCGCATTGTCGAGTTCTCCGAGCGTGGTCCCCCGTAGACCTTGAGTAAATCCAAGCTCCGCGACTTCCACGATTACGTAGAAAGCCCCTCCATACGCCACGCTGACCCGTACACTCTCTTTATTCGCTTCACTGAGCTCCTTCCACCTCTGTGACACCGGCACGGAGACCTCTAGATCCACAGCGGTCACATAACTGGGAACGCTCCGATAGCTTATAGGCCGCGAAACGTCGACTCTTCCATCCCTGGTGGGGACGCAGATTTGGATTAAACCGCAAGGCACATGCAACCTGACTGTCACTGCATTCTTCTCAGAGCCGGGCAGCAGCGCATTCCTGCGAGGGAATACCGACAAATCGCTGGTGTCAACGAGAAACCGGCCAAGAGCGAGAGTTGCATGTCCACACATGGTAGAATATCCCTCTATTTGAACTCAAGGTCAGTTTGGTGCACCGACTCCTTGTTTGCCAACAATACCATTATGACAGAAAAGGACACCTATATCGGCTTTACCCTCCTTTGTCAATTCTGTTTCTTGAATCAAAATTGCTCCATACATTTCCTTGTGGCCACGAGGCTCCAGCATTAACCTCATTCATCGTAGGTCTCCCGGGCGTAGATAAGATTCGAGATAACGCACCTCCGACGGATGTAATCGTACTTTTCACGAATTTCATCCCGTTGATCGAGCAGCGTTCTGTCTGTTCGAAATGGTGGAAAACCCCCGATAACAATCCGGGTGGGCTAAAATCATGATTGAGTAACCTTGCCATCTCGGCGGCCCCACGAAGTAGATACCTCGCCCGATGTATGCATATCAACAGCGTGAATGACCTGCTGTGACCCAACAAACCTCTGGAAGACATCCATAACACCGAAAGATCAACGTTCAAGGGAGTCACGTAGCATGGCTGTAATCCGGTTCCTATGGAGTTGCGGGCCGTGGTATATTTCTGCGTATTTGTAATATCTCACGAAGATGTGGATTGTATATTATCCTGCAGATGTCACAAACTAAAAAACGTCAGATGAATTCGGACATTCCGATGCTACATGACCATGACTTTCGCATTCATCACAAAAGACATCACGCCGTCCTTGTCCATTCAGCGGTACCGCCGCCAAGGGAACATCTTCTTTGAGAACGTCACAGTTAAAGATGTCGTGGCCCGGCTGCTCGCAGATCTCGCAGACGTCGGTCCGTTGGGATGTATAAGTTTTTGACGACTTCTTCTGGCTCCTCCGGAGCTGTTTTTCTTGCAGACGCTCAACTTCTTGTTCGAGCTCGTGCTTCAGCCCAGCTCGTCAGAGAAGGACGTTTAGAAAATACAAAAGGGTATACCTCACGATATATCTGAAGGGTACCGTTCAGAATCTGCTGGAAAAAGGGGTAGTTCGAAGCTCACCTTGGACTCGACCAGTGTTTCGAGTTCGCTGATTTCTTTCCGCATCTAAGACACACTTGAGTGACCTTCTACTGTCGCGGAAATTGATGACAACCTGATGCATATCCCTGGCAGATTTCATCTCCATATCAGCCATCCGCTTTCGGGACTGCTCCTTCTCCAGCTTGAGAACATGTCAGCAAAGGGACGAAGAGATATAAAGCGTCAATACCTCCAGTCGGTATTTCTGGTCTTTAAGCAGCTTCTGCAGAGCCACGACGTCGGAGATTGAGGCGTCTGGGTCATTTTCCAAGTCATCAGGCGACTGGCTATGATCGAGCCTCCCTTCAAGAATTTGGACTTGCTGCAAGACAATGAGTGCTGACAAGAGGTAGATTGGGTTACGCACCTGTCGGAGTTGATTGATCTCCCCCTGTAGCATGGAGTTTTCGGATCCTAAGAGCTCTGTTTTCTGTTGGGCATCGAGACTTTCCTGTTGGAATTGTTGCGCAATGAGTCTGATAAGTGGTCAGGCAGAGGTTCCTCAAGAGAACAAGGTGGTCTACTTCAGTCCTGTGATTTCCTCCTTCAAACCAGTGCCATCGTGTTTTGAATCGTATTTGGGAGTAGCCGCCTTGCCATTATCCAGGACAGAAGCACTTATACCTATGTCCCGATTCAGCTTCTTTTTCAATGTGTCTAGTTCCTGCGATCTTTCTTCGAGCATTGCGTGAAGGGTGGAAATTTGCTTATCCTTGTCCAGGTTTTGCAGCTAGAAAAATGTTAGGATGGTGAACGACATATTCAGGAGATAATCTTACAGATCCATTCTCCTCGGATACAGGGTAATGAGCAGTTGCCGATTCTGCCGCAGATTTTGTCTTTGTAGATTTATTGGGCGAGCCAATGTCGTCCACATTCTACACGTCGAGGCTGAGCATACATGCGCAAACCAAAGGTGCGATAGAAGACTCACGGCAAGTTCATATCGGAGGGTTTCGACCTCGGCCTGCGCATTTTCGAGGGCAACGGTACTCTCTCTGAGTGCTTCTTCGACCTCTTCAAGTCTTCGCCGAGCGTTTTTCTCCGATGCGAGGACCCGCTCTGCCTCTTTGTGAACTTCGACTAATTCCTTTTGACGATCTTCCTCTTTTACTTGGAGTCGTTGTAACCGGCCATTAAGAGCGGTCAAATCCGCCTCAGATGTCTCCCGGGTGTTTTCGAGTTCTTCTTCCAGTAAGGCTACCTTGTTTTGGAGATGGCGCACTTGGTCGCGCAATGTCTCGTTGTCAATCTCGACTGCGGAAGTAGTAGACTGGGACGGAGCTGTAAGGGGCGCGCTTTCTGTGGAGCTTTGTATGGCGTGTTCCAGCGCAACGACTTTCTCCTCGAGCTTTTGCGTTTGCGCTGCCTCGAGACTCAACTGTTCTTCGTAGAGCGCGATAGTTTCCTACTAGAGGTTTGGAATGTGCAGTTGATATAATCCTGCGACTCACCTGCCCTGCTGTACGCAGCTCGTTAATTTGTATGCCCATTTCTTGCTTCTCTAATTCCAGCTGCGAAGATAATTGCTCAACTCGAGCCGATAGGACAGCGATATCGTTCTCTTTGCGTTCCAGAAGACTCGATCGGTGTTCCTCGGCCTGTTGCTTAACTGACAGTTCTTCCCGAATTTGTCTCAGCAATACTGTCTGGTCATCCAGAGATAGTTGAAGGATTGCACATCGACGTTCGCTCTCATCCTTAATGGCGTCTATTTGAAGGTCCTTTGATTGCATTTCCTGTTCCAGAGCTAGAGAGGAGGCTGTGTGTTCTTCGTGCATGCGCCGTAGTCGATCAAGCTCGGTTTCAAGCGTGGTAACCTTGGATAGGGCACTGTCGCGCTCGACCTGGGTTACCGAAAGCTCACTTGTCAGGTCTGGCAGGTCTTTTGTAGGACTACCAATGGAACGCAGCCGTTCGTTGTCGTATTCAAGTGCTTCGATCCTAGATCGCAATTCCTCTACAAGTGGGGAATCGATGGACACAAAAGGCAAGCTCTGCATGTCGTCCGCATCGTTCAGAGAGACGACGCGAGAACTTGATGAAATTGGGGATGCGGGTGGTGGCATCGCAACTGCACTGGGTATTCGTGGGCGAGGGGTCGCTATCTTGGGCTTGCCTGGACTCGCGGGAAACCCAGCGATCCGACCGTTGAGAGAGGGTTTTGGGGTGGCAAACGGAGATGACGGGGATTGAATAGGCGAGGCGGAAGAAGAGGAGTAATAGTCGAGCGAGATTGGGGATGCGCGAGAAGAGGACTGGGATACATCCTGCAAGGAGGCGGTTTGGATTGTGGACGTCTTGCTCAAAGTACGACGAACACGGGATGTGGGAGTGACAGCAGGGGTGACGCGACCTGTAGAAGAAGCCGGGGTGACGCGACCGCTCGCACTGATTGAAGCGCTAGCGTAAGAGGAAGCACGGGAGGTTTGACCTGCGCGAGGATGAGAAGGGGTGACTCGGCCGGTGGAAATAGGAGTTACTCGTCCACGAGAGGAGGCGACGGAAGCGGGACGGGATACCGAAGAACTTGGGCCGACAGTTGGAGGAGAGAGCTTGATGGTGGCGACAAAAACGCCGCATTTGTCTGGGCACGAAAAGTACTGCGTCCTGACGCGAAAAGCGGTATCAAGATGTGCCGATGAGGGATGACAGTGGAGACGCACCCACTAACGGAACCGTTGTTTTTGCCTTTTCCAGCAAAACCGCCGCTCAACTCGACGCCAGCCCAGAGACCTGGTTTTCCATCTATCTCGCCAACATAGCGCAAAGTACCTTCATAACCGAGGGATTCAATGCGAACGTTGTCACCGACCTGGAACTGCGAAGACACAGGCGCCCTTGCAACGGGCTCGGACTGGCGGCTGGGAGGACGGCTCTGGGAACGAGCAGGCCTTGAGGCGGTGGGGGTTTTGACTCTGTCAGGAGGAGGGTGCCTGGGGGTAGCGGAAGCGGAAGAAGAGGGACGCGCTGCGACGGAGCGACGACCGGACGGGGCAGATTGAGGGGAGAGCGAGGAGATGCTGGCCAAACTGGCAGACCGGTGCTGGGCGGGGTCGTTGGCCTTGATGGCGTCCTGGAACGAGCGGGCGGCGAAGTCGTGGTCGGTGGAGGGCAGGTGGGATGTGCTTGAGGCGGAGCGGGGTCTGCCTGGAGTGGGGATGCCACTTGTTCTTCCTGGCGCTGGAATGCCCGACTGTCGAGGCTTGCCCGGTGTCGACATGGCCAACAGGAGCACCAACCACGAACGCATCAAACACCGGGCCACGCGCACACAAACACGGCTCACACAGGCACACAAATCTGGCACTATAGCATCCTCATTGCGCTCGTCTATAACATTGTATCGATACCAATGTACTATCTACATCCCAGAGCACCTCACACAGATTCTGTTGCACTTGCGTCAGCACATTCACACAGCGCCAGGAAGTCCACCTACGCTGCAATGCATTGTTCAGTTTCGTCACCCGCGACTGCACACTCAGATCAATCGTCTTGTCCCCAAAGTCCACAATCAAGCCCCCCAGAATGGACGGGTTCACCTAGGTCTGCTGTCAGTCCGAAGCCGAAGCCGGCAAAAACTTTACTCGCTTTGTTGGAGATTTTCACCACCTTGGCCTGCCGCGCTGCCGTGGACTGCTTGAGCGAAGATTCCAGCCGCCCCAACACATCCCTGGGCAGCGGTGAGGCCGACGTGACCGTCACGGACAGTTCGCCACGGTACTGTGCGACCAGCTCATTGAACCCTTCGATGACCCCTTGTGTCTCCCCCAGCCGGCCGTTTTCGGAGAGGACAGACAGAAGATTTTTGGTAACGTCTGAGAGTGGTTCCTTCTTGGGTGCTGACGATTCAAGCTGAGAAATCAAGGCGCCCAAGCCGGCGGTGCGCTCCTTTGCAGAAAGAGTGGGGTTGATAATGAATGAACCGATTTCAGCGTTGGACTGGATAGTCTGTGCTACGGCCGCGAGTTCCCCGTGGACCTTGGTGAGGGCCTGGGGGGATTTTGCGAGGGCAGCACCATAGACAGCCTTGGAATATTTGAGGGCAATGGTGGATGCTGCACGACGGCCAAAGGCTGGAGCAGCAGAAGCAGCACGGACAACTAACATGGTTGAAGGGTGTGGACGTGGATGGTGGTGCACAAATTTCGGTAGGCCGGGGACGGCCGGGTTACGTCAGCGACACGCGAGCGAGGGCAACGCGTTACCAACAACGTTACCTGGGGTCCCGTTATGCGTTATGGTTGCTTGATTCAGCAACGAGGAAAATTGGACTCAGTACCACCCACAAAGAGCGGGGGGAAAAAGGTTTTGGCACCTTTGGGTTATCGTATGCATTTCAACAGCGAAAATTGAGTGAAATATCGAGGCAGGTGCATGGCGGCGGAGGATTTTTTGAACAAATTCATCGAGGTTGGAGTTGGCAACCATTATGCGTCGCGTGACCGCGTCACCACGGACAGTATTGTCGCCCAAACGAGGACAGAGGCTATTATAAAGGCCATGAAGCGCGTTTGCTGCTGCCTTGATGCTCGCTCTCTTTCTTCTCAATCTCCTCTTTCTTCTCCCCGCCAGAGCAAGGGAACAGGCTCTGTGTCCGTCATCCTTTTTCCCCGATTTGCCCTGCTGACCAGAGCCCACAGTCACCTCCTCGGTCACCTACTGCAACCCGCCCGAAACCCTACTTATCCAGCAGTTCGACGTTGCCTACTTTCCAAACAATCACTCTGTGGCATTCAACATCTCCGCTGCCAGCGTGGTTTGTCCTTCTTTTTAACCACGCCCTAACGCTCTCATCTGTCCTTTAGCAAGCAAATACTAGTGTCACCGCTCATCTGCTCCTCAACGTCTATGGTCTCCAGCCCGTCAACTTCACGATAGACCTTTGTCACATACTGAATGGCGCACTCTGCCCCTTGCCCATGTACAATTTTGTGGGCGCAGACATCATACAGCTCCCCAGTTCAGCCAATATACAGAACAAGGTTCCCGACATCGCCTTCAAAATTCCGGACCTCGAAGGGTTCGTTCAACTCGTTCTCACCGAGGTCGGGACTGGCACTGTCAAGGCCTGTGTACAATCCACCCTCTCCAACGGGTGGTCCACACACCAACCAGCCGTGACATGGTTCACAGGCGCCGTGGTGCTGCTTTGTTTCTTTGTCACCATTTTTTCGTCCGCGGACTCCTTCAAAGCAACTTCATTCCTTTTCCTTGAGCTCTTTCGACTCTCGCAATTCATCGTGGCCTCCTGTTTATTCAGCCTCAACTACCCATCCGCATTCCGAGCCTTTTGCCTCAACTTCTCTTGGGCTTGGTTCTTGTTCCCAATGTCGCCGCAATCGCCGTTGCAGAACGCAATCAATCACATGCGTATGAAAACGGGAGGTGACGTCCTCGACTCCTCTGGCTCCGCCATAGAGTACGTCAATCGCAAACTTAGTCCGTACAACGCCTTCGTTGCAAACAGCGCGCCCGTGCTCCTGACAAAAGTCAGGGAGGTCCAGACCGTCACCAACTCCTCCTCCAATGTATTACAGGCCGGATTACCAATTTACGTCAACTCCTTGGGCATAACCACTCCGAACGCATTCACGACCGTTTTTCTCTGTTTATTGATGGCGTCGGGCATTATCCTGAGTTTACTGGGATTGTCCCTCTTGGCCACACGCTATTCCGACCGCTTACGTTCGTTGATCCCCTCTTCGGTCCTCAGGTCAAGGTGGCGAACCCGCTCATTTTTCATCGTAAGTCATAATTTACCTGCTTGCGAGATCTCAAGCCCAAGCTCAGCTGCCATAGATCCCTCTTGTTTTCCTTCCCGTTGTCACACTCGCTTGTGATCAGTGGACTCTCCATGATTCTTGGCTTGCTTCCCTTTTTGCAGCATTGTGCTTTGCTTCTCTATGTGGAGTCGCGGCTTACCGGGCGTTCTTGACGCAGCGTGGTCAGGGACCCACTGACTTTCGCTCAACTGCTGACACTGCCATCCTTGGTGATTACAAGCCTGGCCATTCTTGGTTCATTTCCCTCCCCATCGTCTTCTCCTGGTTCACAGCTCTCTTGGTCGCTTTCGGTCAGGGCCATGACGTTGTCCAGTTGCCTCTCTTCATGGGGCTTGAAGTCCTGTCACTGGCGGCGTTACTAGTATATCGCCCGCATATCAGACGGGGGGACAACATAATGTCGATATGTTTATCACTTGGACGATTGGTTTGCATCGGGTTGATGATGGCATTCATCCAACGCATTGCCGTCTCTGCCATTCCGAGAACAATAATCGGTTTGGGGATATCGGTTGTTTTCTCGTGTGGCTTCTTGTGGCTTCTTTTCCGCTTCTCCGTGCATATTGTACACCACCACAGGAACGCTGGTCGTTTCCATTTCCTGAAAGAGCATGAAACGCGAGAACCCTCTGCATAGACCTTCTCTAGACAAGGACGTTGACCATGGAATGACATAGACATGTAGCATAGCACACGAATTACTGCGTTTTACTGTAAATCTACAAGCTCATAATTATAGTAATTATCTGACTATGTGTTGATCCATGCACAACGTGTGAAATGTTGCTCGTGCCACACAGCAAACCGGCACGGACCCGGATATCTTGTCTACTCTCCTCCTAACCGCCACCATGCCACTCCCCAACACAGGCAATCTGGCTCTCATTCCCCAACAGACCAGTTCAGATGCAAAACCCAAGCAGGCGATACTCATGCGCATGTCCACCGAATCACTTGAGGCCCTTCAAGAGCACCTTTCTGACCTCAAGTTCGATTTCGGAGAAAGTCCTGTACGTCCATACTTGTGCCACACCTCGTTTTACTTTCCTCACAGCTTGTCATGTATAAGGGCTTCCACATTGGCAAGACTTTCTTTCCCATGCGATTAAACAAGGAGGGCAACCCACACGAATTGTATCTCCGGTCATTACACCCGTCTGTGAAAGTTAGCAACCTCAAGCTCCATGCCAATGTTATTGGCAAATTCATCGCCGATAGGGAACTTGGAGAGAAGAGTGAAAGTAAAGTCCGCGAAAGCACGATTCGGGCAGCTCAAGAGAAGAGTACGCCCAAAACGATTCTTACTGATCACCTTCCTGAATCCGCACCAACTGCCACCACAAAGAAACGCAAGTCTCAACAGTCTTCAATGTTTCGAAAACCGGTCCGCCCATCGGAGCAAGTACGGGCACCTCCGGTCACCCCACGTCAGCCCTCTGGCCCGAGTGGTCCATCGCTAAGACAGCGCCTGGTGCATTGTCTGGCTCTAGGAAGCAAAAGTACACAGGAACTCCTCAAACTGTTTGAGGATCTCAGCGGTAATCGTCGAGCTTTAGAAGAGGTAGGCCACTTCGAAACCTTCCGTGAAAACTAAAACCAAGCGTAATCAAGGTTGCAATATCTAACGGCGACGCAGATCAATTATCTGCTCTGTGGCAACTTAAATCTGCCTCGTGGCGGGATGTACGACCTTACGACTGGCCCGGATATGTGAATGCCGAAAGAGTAATCGCCCTCCGGAGCGCTCGAACTGTGCTGAAGAAAGCCGGTGTCCCGTTGGACGACCCAGTATGGACTCACTTCCGTACAAAAAATTCATCCTCACAAGAGCCCTCAACTTCACGTTCAACCGAGACGAAATTATCCTCTGAGAGCTCCGATCTCCCTGGCACTCTTCCCAAAGCCAAACAAGGGAAGGCAGTTGAATCTCGTCCGCCTCGGCTTCCATCCAACGCAGCGCGAAATGACGAACCCAAGTCGTCGGCGTCTGCACTCGCCAAGTCATCCTTGAGCGGCGCCAGAAAGCCTGGTTCTGGGTTCAAGGTGGCAAAAACTCATTCCCCAACACCTGTGGACCCTCCTGGCAATTCGCCGTCACGAAAAAGTCGAGACCCAGGCCAGGAGAGGGACGTGCCTCAAGCAGGCCCCTCGAAGCTCGCCAGCTTGGTCTCATCGCACGACTCTCCACAAGTCCGTACTACTCCTTCCTTGTCCCAAGACCCAGACCGAAACAAAATAAGACCCGCGAAGGGTCAGAACGGGCAAGAGCGGTCCTCGCTCTCAAAGCAAGATCTGCCGCAAATAGACGACAATGCACCCCGGTTGAAACGCAAAAACCAAGGAAGTTCTGGTCCTGGCGACCCATCATCACAGGATACGCAGCAGAAACGGCGCAAATTGGCAAATGACTCATCTGAAGCCTCGGATCGAGACGGAAAGCGAAAAGCGATCTCGACATTGCCCAAAAAGCCCGAGTCTCTTCCTCCAAAACCAAAACCAATTAAACGAGAGTCTCCTGCTCTTGCATTGTCATCCGCCTCCAATCACAAATCTCAGCCCACACCACCTCGTATGAGTAGTACACCAACTCTTCCAGGACAAAATTCCACCAAGGCTAAAAGAAGTCGCAGAGATCTCTCGATGTATACGTCGTCGTCTTCAGACGAAGATGAACCAAAGAGGAAAGGAGCCGTCACATTGTCTTCGCGATCTACCTCTTCTCAAACTCCTGCGCCAATTGGACGTGGGTCGAGTCGCTCAACGGATCATGCCTCACTCCGCGCGACATATAATGCAACATACATGGAGTATCTCACCACGATGCAGCAGTTAGTCGCTCAGAATCATCGAATCGATGTTATGCTTGGAAAAGGCGACGCTGCAGATGCAGTATCAGACTCGGAGGAAGAGAGTCAATTGCTGGAGCTAGACAGGCTTACCGCAGAACACCAGAGGCTCCACAACCAACTCAAGTCTATCACTCACGTCTTCAACTCGGGTTCACAGGACTCGGCACTAACTGACTCTGCATGAAAGCCTGTATGATGATTACTGGACATACTCCTGTACATACGCTATAAACTTATCTCTAATCATTGTTGGGTCCCAGTCAACCGATCCCTTTTCTGTTGCTCCTAGCGAGACAACCTTTTTATGCATGAAGACGAACTGACGTTTCAGCCTCTGCAACTCCGACATGGTTACAAGCCGTGATAGAACAATCCCTCTCTGCGGATCACCACTAAGTGGAATGGATCCCCCACTACCGGACGACCCCTGATGGTCAATAATGGCGGAGACTATGTTCGAGGTGATCTGTTCGAGAACGTGTAAAGCATCGCTCGGTGATTTCAGAGCCTAGAAAGAGTAAAAAACGTGCACCACCCGGTATATGAACACATACCGCTACCGTCCCCATATTGGGTGCTTTGATGTCACCCTTTGTGATGAGGTCCCAGATCTGGCTTCCCGGAATAACGTCGTCATCCCACAGCGTGAACAAAGGGGAATCCCAACGAGCCATGGAGGACGGTTCCTCATACCGAAGAAGTAGGTTCTCGAGGCTGCAGGAAAATTTCAACGCGATGGAACGAGGAAGTTCAAACGACATACGTGTCTGGTGAATACGGGTTCCCTAGGTCTTGGTTTCGCGATTTGCATTGTTCATGGGTGGCTGCTACATACACCTGTCGGGCTTGAGAACGGATGAATGCAAGCCTGGAGGAAGGCGTACAGTGCACGTTCTGACTTTGGCTTCCCGTGCAGCACAGTAGAGCTGATAACGGAAGCCTTTGATGTAGTTGAGACCATCAAGGACGACAATCTTATCAGTAGCTAGTTCACGCAGAACAGCAGCGAAAAGGGTTCCACGGGCTGTCCTTTCCGTGCGGCTATCTGAACGCGGGAAACATCTCAGCAGCTTCGGAACTGGGGTGCACGTACCAGAGTACACTGCTCGATTGACGTTAAGTACCTCATCCGAGAGAATAAGGACTCGATATTGTGGGCCGTTGTACGCCGGATCCTTCAGATTGCCTTCTAAATGGTCCCTGAGCTGGGTCGCTCTAGAGCTCTTTCCTGAGCAAGGAAAGCCAGAGAGGGTGACCAGTGCCATGAGTTGGGACGGATGCCGGAGATGGACTAATCCAGTGATCCGGTGACGGCGGGTCACACGAGTGACGCTGAGCATGGCCGAGGCTATTGTCCTTGCACCTTTTGTTCGAAGGTACAGGAATCTTGAGGGACGGGACGCGAGCTTGTCTGCCCCGTACCATGTCCTCGCATCTTACTCTGGCTGCTCTTTCTCTCTGCTGTTGTCTTGTCATCCACGCGGTCTACGTCCTTTTCATAGCCCCATATAGAAATCCTCTGAGCCGCCTCGCCGGTCCACCTCTTCGCTGGATCTTCACCAACCACCTTCCAGCTGTACTCAAGTATGTATCACGTCTTAAACCACACCCTTGCACGAGTAACATTGACTCTAGTCCTGCTGTCTCTCCTCGGGTGCACGACGTCTTTGTACAGCACTATGGCCGTTCAGTCCGCATCAGAGGTATTGGCCCAGTAAGTTTCCATCTCTTGGGGATTCATTATGTCTGAAAAGTCGCACAGTGGGATGAACGGCTGTTAACCCTCGATCCTTTATCGCTTCACTATGTACTGAAGCATTCGACGGTATTCGAAAAGCCTTGGCAATCGCGCCGGCTCATCACTAGCCTCATTGGATGTGGCATGTTATCAGCAGAGGGGCAAGTTCACCGACGCCAAAGACGCGTTGCGACCCCAGCGTTTTCCGTTCAGAACATGAGGGAACTTGTCCCAGTCGTCTTTCGAAAGGCGAATGAACTGAGGGCAAAATGGCTCACCCTTATGCCAGACCAGACAGCTTCTGCGCAAGTCCAGTTGGATATTTGTCGCTGGATAAGTCGTGCAACGTTCGACGTTATTGGACTAGCAGGTAAAGTGAGCCCTCTGTAATTCGCCATATGTTCATGGCTTTCCTTAGGTTTTGACTATGATTTCAACGCGATTGAAGACGAGTCAAATGAGCTCTTCTGTGCATACAAAGAAATGTTCGAAGTTTCCATTTCTCAAGGGGGTTTTACGAGGACAATGTTCAATATATACCTACCTGCTATAAGTTCCTTATTCGTAGGTTACTCGTTTTCACTCCTTATTCCAGGCTCAATTTTCCTAGCGGGACCGCACAATGCGCACTGTACAAAGGTGTCAGGAAACCATTCGTCGCGTTGCAGGACGTCTTATTCAAGAGAAAAAGCGCAAGATCCTAGACGGGGAGAAGTCGGGAGCCTCTCGGGATCTCTTGAGTTTGTTGAGTGAGTTGGTTTCCTGTCTACTTAAAATAGTCTCTCATCGTTGCAACAAGTCAAGTCGAATCTTGCCACAGATCTTCCAGCCGATTGTCGCATTTCCGACGAGGACATGTTGCACAATATCAATACCTTCATGTTTGCAGGTTCAGACACATCTTCCTTGAGTGTCACCTGGATCCTGCTCCTCCTGGCGCAGCACCCAAGCATCCAGGACCGTCTCCGCTCGGAATTATTTTCTGTTGCACAACCTGGTACACTGTCCTTTGAAACTCTGACCGAAGAGGAAATGCAATCCATATACGAATCTCTGTCGGCTCTCCCTTACTTGCACAACGTCATTCGTGAGGGTCTACGCCTCATACCACCTGTACATTCATCCATCCGTGTTGCTACTCAGGATACCGAGATCCCAACCTCCTACCCTATACATTATCGAAACGGAAAGGTTGACACGGAAACGAGGTGCCTCCACATTCCAAAGGGCACTTTGGTTCACATCGCAATCGAGGCTTTTAACCTGGACAAAGGCATCTGGGGAGAGGATGCTTGGGAGTTTAGGCATGTCCACTTCTGTCTGTCCTTTCGCGCCTTACATTTCTGGTAGGCCCGATAGGTGGGATAGCCTTCCTGAGGTTGTTCAGCAACAACCTGGCCTCTTTTCCAACCTTATGACTTTTTCAGCTGGCCCCCGCGTAAGTTCACTTACTGCAGACTGATATCTGCTAATCGGTAGCCCAGTCATGCATTGGAATGCGATTTTCTCTGATTGAAATCAAGTCATTCTTATACTTCCTTTTGACCCATTTCGTCTTTCACGAGGCTGATGTGAAGATTGTCAAGGCCAACGTGTTCGTGCTACCCCTTCTCGCGGCTTAGCCCTCTGACACTCTCCCATTTAGCGTCTTGACGCGCCCTTACGTTGTCAAGCAGTTTCAAGAAGGGAGTCAGTGTCCGGTGCTTGTGTCATGTTACCGCCAACCACCGAGTTCTTGAAAAACCCCTACATTACTGTAAGGAAGAACGATAGGTGTTTTTCATAGTGTAACGTCATGTGGCTGCTACTACGTTTTAGCCTGTACGAGTCTCAGCGATCTGGTTCTATAACAAAGCTCAAGATTATCGATTACCGATAGCAGTTGGCTAAAGACTGAGTGCAAAATAGTCGTCAGTAGCGCAGGTGACAAGCTCTTCATAACCACACCATAGTCTTTTAGATAAGTTCAATTGCGAACTGAAATGAATACAAAAAGGGGGAGACATGACGTCTGCGTGAGTGATGGCAGCATCCAGGACCCTAAACCACAACATTGCGACGATGTGTTCCTAGCCCTACGACGCCCTAATAAGCCCTCTTACCAGCAGCCAACTGCAGGTGAGCGCTGTGTTCGTCATAAGGCAGCTTATTGATGACGCTTTCGCGCCAAAGATCTGGTGTCAGGAATGCGTAGGTTTTGGTTATCTGAAGACATGTGAGAAATTAAGAGAGGTAGTATTTTCCAGGCTGCATACCGCTGCAAAAGTAGCTTTTAAGAAGTTTCCCATCGTTGCTGTTGATCCTTTGGATTGTGTGTACACGTCCTCCACACCTGCAAGCTGAAGAAGTCGTTTGGACGCTGGTGCAGCAACTATACCCGTCCCCCGAGGAGCAGGTATCAGTCGACACATGACCGAACCGACTTTGCCGCTAACTTTTGAAGGCACTGTGTGCGGCTCTCCAAGTGCAGCACCCCAGTAACCACGGCGTACAGGAATCACTGAAAGCTTGGCCAGAATGATAGCGCCCCGAATAGCTGTGGCTACCTCCTTAGCGCACTTTACGCCCAAGCCGACATGGCCATCGAAATCACCGATAGCAACGAAGGCCTTGAATCGTGTACGCTGACCGGCCCGTGTTTGCTTCTGAACCGGCATGATCTTCATCACTTCGTCCTTGAGCTTGGGCAAGAAGTAATCAATAATTTGGAACTCTTTAACCGGGAGTGAGAAGAGGTATATCTCCTCCATAGACTTAATCTTGCCATCCTTGACGAGACGGCCGAGTTTGGTGACAGGGACCCTGGCGCGAGATGAAGATCGAACAGGTGAAGCACTGGAGGGACCCACCATTCCTTCTCATCGTCTTTGCGTCCACCTCGTCGAGGTCCACGGCGGCCACGGCCACGGTCACCCCTCCCTCTCCCAAAACCGCCACGGCCTCTTGCTGAATCGGCCATTGTTATGCACTCGACTAAGGGAGAAAGCCAATCAGTAACAGACATCCATCAGTCGATGAGAGCATCCATTGTGAGATTGACTTCATAACGAGTCAAAAGGTGAGAGACGTGTACAGTCATCTCTACGGGATCTCAATAACTTGAAAAGGAGGGCTACTCACATAACTTTCGTCTGAACCGTCGATGATGGTGTCGAGAGTATCGGTGTGACAAGGAATAGGTTTACGGAGTTCGCCGAGGAGTCACATGATCTAAGCTTAGTCAATCGCCCATGTCATTCGCTCGAATCGCTCCTGCCCACAACCACAAGAAAGACCTTTGCCCTCATCACCTTTTACATCGTCAAATTGGCAACCTATGTTATTGAATATCATGTCAACCTTTTCGAATCAGAAATCTAGTCTTTGCCCCACGTATGTTCTATCTCCTTACACTTATTTGTCTATGCTCATCTACTTCAGCAACGGTTGTCAAACCGTTGGAGATGGGGCTGCTTTCTACGACAACGAGCCTGCAGTTCTTGCAGTTTGCCAACTAGAAGGGAACGACGACTTATACTACTACTCTACCACGTTCGCTGGAGGACCGGGGGTATGTTTATCTCTTCTGACCACTTGTGCCTTTGGACTCATGTCGTAGTGGCGCTTTTGACATCCCTAAAGAAAAATGCCCCCCAGATGGGGGGTCGCTGGGTTGTGTGACAGGCAGCCCGGCGTCTTCTTTCTCATCTCTCTCCTCGTCTCGCACATTTCAACACCCATTAACGGCAAGCTCATCACCAGTCTCTCATCCATCTGTACCCTGCATTCAAACGCTCCCACAAGTCATTCCCCGAAAAAGCAACACGGAAGCTTCCACACCTCCGCTCACCCCAGATGACGACTCGGATCCTGAGGATGGCATGGTCCATTCGGAGTCTGAGGATCCTAAGGATGCGCTCAACTTCTTAGTGTCGTTGTTTCCTCAAAACGGGCCATCGGTTCTTTCGTATGCTAAGAGTGTCACTATCTCTACTCCTGGCATGGATGCTGTCTTTGAGGGTGTTATAATGGAAATACCCAACCAGCCAAAGACCCTCTACGTTGATGCGAAAGAGGTGGAAAATGTCAGCCTCAGAGACAGGTCGGTGCCTTTGATCATTCTGCGCACACATGGCTGAAGTTATCTCTTTAGTATCGTTGCCCTCCTCGATCTTGCGGATGAGGTCCTTCATTGCGAAGCATTGATAATTGTATTGGAGAGGCTCTCCCCGAATCTAGGTGATATGCTGCATTCGTTGATGTATGTCGGTGGTACGGTTGTCACCCGTCCTGTGTTTGCCTTAAATCCTGCTTTTGTACTGGTAGGCTTGACCATTTAGTCTCATTTTCCGGAATGTATAGCTCGTGAATGTCGTTGTCGATTGCAGTCATTCTTCACATAATAGTGCACCCTTCATCATTGCGATCGAGATTTCTCAACAGCCCATTCACGTCTTGATCGCCTGCTTGGCCGTTGCCAATTTGTACGATGAGCACCCCTGCGTTATGAGGGTCAAATTGGGCCCTCAAGCGATGTCTGTGTTGTTCTGTTCGTCCTAAGGATCACTGCTGACAACGGGGAACTCACTTTTGCATCAACTCTGCGATGGCAGGCTTCACTTTTGCGGCTCCTCCAGCCGAATGCAAACCTTTACCTATGTGCAATCGTCAAGAGTGGTCATGGCACAAGCAAGATTGCCACATACCTACAATAATCCGCAGCTCGGTGCTTCCGTTATTCTTGGCATTGACCAGCGCTTGATCGGTAAAAGCGATAGCTTCCTTCACATAGAGCCCGTGCAAGTCTATTTCACCGGGGGGCCGGTTCTACATAGAACGCAGGGTAGTATGTGGAGGCACCAATAAAGGATCACGCTCACATCGTTATGCTCTGTCCGGGCCAATGGAATGTAAGAAGAATGAGGATTGCACCGGGGATGCGTACCTCGGAAGACTAGGTGGCTTGCTTGGTCGTTGAGTTGCTCCATACTTGCCCTGTGGGCTTTGCCCTCATTTGACAATGCCTTTGCAGCAGCACCGTCCCCGCGGGCGTAGGCTTCATGGCTCTCCTGAAAGCAGCGGGCCATCTTGTCGCCTTCTTCATTTGCTTGTGCACGAAGGGAGGCGACAGACGCGGGAGGCTGTGAGCCATGAGCAGGGACTTGAGCGACATAGTCAGCATCAGACTGAGCAGACTGTGGAGAGGTTGCCCCACAAAATACGGCTAGGATTGCCTTGAAGATGTCGAGCAGAGCCATGTAAACACTTGTAAACACAGGAGACTGCGGCCAGCTTTTCCCCTTTGGATCTGTCACTCCTCCCCGATACAACCCATGCGCTCCGTTGCCACCACTCTCCTTTTGTTACATCTCCACCTCTCTGCCAATGCAGGCAGCGTCAACAAGGGCCAGCCTTGCTCTCAGGGGGACAACCGCCTTCAAGCAGGAACCTACCAGTTCTGGAGCGATTGCAATTCCCAAACGTACTGTGCAGCCAACAATACCTGTGTTGCTCGAGGTTGCAGAAGAGATGACTTTCCATTCGGTTATGCCCAAGGGTCAGATCACATTCCCGACAAATGCGAACGCGGCCAGTTTTGTCCCGATGAAATGGACGCATGCCAGACCCTTCTCTCCGTTGGCAGCGCCTGCCAGCTGAACAGGGATGGTAACTTGCTCCGATTCTCTGTTTGCCAGTGGCTGAGTTCCGTGTCCTAGACCAATGTGAAGCCCCAGATAATTTCAAGGAACTCGCCGACACCACGGGTCGCGGGCTCAACGTCAATGGCTCCGTCTGCCTGAATAACGTCTGCATGTAGGTCCAAGGCTTCTCCGTTTTGGATCTGACCCAACGTCGATAAGGTGGGCCAATGTTACCGTTGGACTATCTTGTGTAGTCGAGAATATCGGATACACGGCATATGAAGCAGAGGGCGAATTTATAAACATTGTATCCAGGTAAGACATAGCTATAAAGCGATTTACCAGTACCAACAAACCTTTTAGGGGTAACTGTCGTGTCGGACTCTATTGCGACTCCCAGCAGCGAGTCTGTATGCAAAACAAGGTCCTCGGCGAAGCGTGCACCGCTGATAAGGAGTACGTCTTGTTCGCTGCTTTGTGATATCAGACATTATAACTGCTCGTTAGATGTGATTCCTGGAACTGTATGAGCAACGGCGCTTGTGGTGTAGATGCCTCCATCCCTCATCACTTCAGCCCTTGGGTGTATGCCGTTGTCGCCCTTGGAATCATCGGCGGTGAGATGCCATCTCCCGTAAAGTCGAAATTTACTCACGTAGCGGTGCCAGGAATGTTTGGTACATTGATCGGTCTCTTTGTCGTCCACCGAAAGCAACGCGACGAAGAGCGGGAGAAACGTGTCCAATATTGGCGTGAACAGGTATGCTACCTTGGCTCAACCTTTCCAAATGGCTTACATTTCTAGAATACATTCCACCAAAACTTACTTCAAATGCGGGAAAGTGCCCGAGCTTCCATCTTGTCGCTTCCGGGCCATGGGAATAGTGCCAGGAGTACAGTCTACAGCACTCGCGACGGGGCCAACTCCGATGATACTCACACCCCAATTCTCCAACACGCAGCGAAAGGATCGGGGTTGCGAAATTATATTGGCGATGATGGAAGCTCTGAATACGACGAAGGCAGTATTGTACAATCAAGTAGAAAGACAGATGGACGATTCTAGGGACTATACTTAATTAGATCGCTTCTGTGGTAGCTACCCATTATTTAGTAATAGGAGAGTCCTAAATATCCTTGGAGAGGAGACAGAACAATGCTTGTCGATAGCGTGCTGTGTGACTCGCACCTCAGTCATCTAAGTCCATATGCACACCTCTTCATCACCAACCCCACTGCCGTCTCTAGATCTACCTCCGTCGCCATCCTCTGAGGGACCTCACGAGCTTTCACCGGTCGACAATGACGGTGATCTCACGTCGCAGGTAATTGGAAAGGGCAAAGGGCGCCAATACACAGACTCCACCGGGGATCACAGTGATGAGGCATTACAAACGGCGGAGGGCGGTACATACCCGCCGATAAGTGAGGAGGAAGCCGAGACACGGCGAGTAGAAGAGGTACGGAGACGTTAATCATATTACTTCCATCTCTCGAAACATAACTTCCGACTTTGCAGAACCTCCGGCGATGGGAGCTTGCGGAACGGCAACGGAGGAAGGCTGCCAGGGAGAGCCACACCGCATCGTCGTCCTCGTTCTTATCCAATATCACCAAGCGCGCCAGTCTCTTACTCTCAGGGGATCTACCTCAACCCGTCCATCGGAATACCCATGATTCGTTGAACACTCACGGTTCAGACGTGCCTCTCACTCAAGTTTCATCAGGTCCATTCCCCGACGATATCCAGCCGGTGCACGCCCCTTCAGACCCTTTCGCTGATGACCCCGGCCCACAAAGCTCGACGAAGGATGGTCAGAAGGGTGCTCGGATACCGCGCCCCGCTCCTCTCGGGCTTCCTCCTCCTAAAACCCCTCCACCAATCCACGCCCCGCCGTTGATGGCGCCGTTGCCCATTGGTGCTGATGATGATCCTCCAAATGAAGAGCAGGAAGTAAGGTGGTGGCATGAGTGGCTTTGCGGCTGTGGTGAGGGGCGTGATAGAGGTGGTGATAACCAGGTTCGTCTCCTTCTCTCATCGAGCGTATACGCCACCCAAGCATTATCAATTACACAGGCTGGTCGCACGAACCCCTTCGAGTAACGTATGCCAATTGTATAGCCAGTCTTCGTCCAGGACTTATAAGTAGTATATATGTAGATGTCACCCGTCGAGACACCAGAATATGTGGACATGACACCATTAAAGTAACTACATGCCAAGGTGTGTACTTAATCTACATCAGACGCGCTAGGACGATGACCAGAGACGGTATTTATCTGTTCTTGCACCCTTTGGGATGATACTGGCCCAGGGGCACGAATGTTATCATTCAGCTGCGGTCGATGATGTTGTAGCCACCTGAGCCACTCCGAGTCCAATCTTTCGAAGGGCGAAGAGGATTCAATCCCTCCGAATTGTACCTTCTTATAGAGCGTGAAGAACGATATTGAGAGACCATCTACGCTGTAGTTCAGCACTCAGTCGCTGGCCGTGATGGGGCGAAATAGTTACGGATCACGATGGAGGCCAGAACCACAAAAGCAATCACACTTCTGAGGACATCTGCCAAGATTTCTTGCTGGCCTTCAGGGGGGTCATGAGGGTGGGGTAGTTGTTCTAGTGCCATCGTGGCCATAAAAACAGCCCCGACACCCATCTAATCCTCTATTAGTGATGATATTGACCATGTGGACTTGACTTACGGGACCTGTCGACGTTCAGCGATAATTTTTTTAAGTAGTGGGGTGTCTCACCGAAATGTCCCGTGAATAAAGCTTCCTTCCAACCCGAAATTTCTGGGACCCACCGATAGAGAAAGAGGATAGCCGGAATCCTGCGCAGTATCAATATAGCAGCGCCGAGAGTAACCAATGTCCAAGGTGTAACGCCAAGTGACGGGCGCCAGACGATGTCCAGGGAAAGGGTTGCCCCGAGATAGATGAAGCATGCACAATTCAACATCTGTTGGAGGACGGACGAGAACAGCGTGTTTTCAATTTTCTTGTTGAAGTCCTGGTCCCAGGAGATAGCACTCCCTGGCATCATAAGTGTAAGCGCTTCAGATAGTCGGATTCGAGTTACCTGCAGCGAATACTGCTAGTAGGTCATCACTCCCAATGATGGTTATTGATCCTACAGTGAAGAGAGCAAGTGCAAAGCATTGTGCGACGTATGATTCTCGGTCAATGAATCCGAGAGCGAGTGACCGCCTCATAAATGACGAGAATAAGTACCCTGTATTTTTATCATCATCAGCATGATGGGACGATAAAGCCTCCCTACATACCTATAAGACTCCCTGCTAGTGTGCCTAGCGCGACTTGATCTAGGAGAATGTCAGTGACGTGCCAGGGCGCAGAGGTAGACGTACAAAGCCAACCCATCCATAGCCAGTGAATGAAGGCCTTTCGCGGGAGTTCGCCCAATACTAGACTCATGGATATGGTCAGGAATGGAAATGCTAAGCCGTCATTCGCCGCTGATTCCGCAGACAGGATATGACGAATTCTGCGAGGGACATTCTCTGTTGCAAATTTCCCGCCTGGACACAATCAGCCTAGGGACAGAATCGGAAAGTTATTTACCCCACCGACAATGGAAGAACAGATGACGGGATCGGTGGGAGTGAGGCAAGCAGCGATGGTGAGGCAGGATGGCCAGTCCAATTGTGGGAGCAACAATCGTATGCAGACTTTCCAGGTGAGCTCAAGCAGTGATTGATCGTCGAAAGCAACATACACCCCACGATCATCCACCCGACTGCCATGGTCGGGACCACCATAATCAACAAGCCACGAGCATGTTGCGCCATATAGGATCCCGGGAGCTCTACACCTATTGCGAAGAGGTCTGCAGCGAGGACGATGCGCATTATTTCGTGGGTAACGTCATTGAAACGAGAGCCTGCCCAAGACCGTGGATCAAAGACACCCAGACCTTGCGGACCAACAAAGATACCAAACACAGTTCCCAGCAGGACTTCATTGAGGAGCAGCTAGTCGTTCGGTAAGCACGCGACCTGGCACAGGATAACAAGGCTCACATGATTCCTGAAGAGCAACGAAAATAGATGGAACTGCAACTGGGATGAGCCTGGGCAGGGAAATAGGTGTAGTCTGTACTTACTGCGCTGATAAACCCCCCGACAATGACGTATACTGAAGCAAATGGAGACATCTTGCGACCATTGAGCGCGAAGATAAGCGACGACGGGGATGTAAACGACGCACCTCGAGGAGGGAGAACATTGATGAAGTCCTGACCATGGACAGAGGATCAGTCGAGGGGCTTATCAGTGAGGGAGATTCGCTGACGGTCCATAACGGGATAGCGAAGCCAGTTGGAAAGACAAGGACTGGGTCGGAGATGGCAGGCAGAGAAGCAGAGACTCAACCGGGCACGGTGACGCGCGATAAGCTCGGGCTTGGGCGGGTCGACCGGGCAACAACGCGCATGGCTCGGGGCAACTGCCGTCGACGGTTACGGTACGGACGCGTTCAGGGGTGTCATGGAGAAATACGCGTGATGTGTGTGACAACGCTGGATTTGGAACATACTCTGCGTGGTTTTCTTTCCTCGTCGTTATCGACGTTCTCCCCGCTCATTCTTCCGTTGCTGCCCCCTTCGTTTGGATCAGGTATCTCAACGAGGCTCATTCCCGTCTACTCTCTCACCCCGGTCTCCTTGCCTATGCTTCAAGTATGGACCCCTCCGCGCACAGTGTAGCACTCCCGGTGCAGGTTCATCATAACGATCCCAGCGAGTCTATGTCGCTGGACGATCGCATTTGTCCAGGCTGCAGACTCTCTCTAGTCAGCGAGCAAGGGGGTTTGGTTGTCGCATTTGGGTAAGTCTGCGTGCTGCCAGTGTTTCGGTCGAGAAGCTCACACTTTCAGCCAATCGTTCTTTCACGTCGATTGCTTCAAATGTGCAAAATGTGGAAACAAAGTGACAGCCGATACTAATCTGCTCTTACTGTCGGACGGCTCGCCTATATGTGCTAACTGCTCATACAGTTGCAATGTCTGTCACCAACCAATTCTCGACGAGGCGATAATGACAGGCGATGACTCTTACCATGCGCACTGCTTCAAGTGTAAGGTATGCAAGAATCGCATCGATGAACTCGTCTTCGCAAAGACTACGCAAGGGATCTATTGCATGAACTGTCATAACGAACGCATGATCAAAATACGAAGATATACACAAAAGAAGGCTGAGAGGGAAAGGGAAAAAGCATTAAATAGCAGTACGTCGTCGAGATCCCGTGAACAAGATGCCCGACACCATCCGGAGATATCGGTACGTGGTCTATTCGATTGTCATAAATGACAATTGCCCATCTCGCTCGTTAGGGACACGGCAGTACCAGCAAAAGTATACATAACTCACGTCCTCAAGAGCAACCCTCTACCCCGCTGCAAAAACGAGAATTTAACGACTTGGACATTCGAAGTCCTCTTGTACCACAACCGAGATTACAATCACCAACCCCTGTTACTCCTCATCCTCCGCCTCACCCTCTTCCCATTGTCCCCAAGAGATCCGAGCCTCTGGCATCAAATGCGCCTCAAATAACACAATGGAGCGCTCTTCCATCAGCTGGAGCATGGGATGACCCAGATGGAAAGCGTCCGTATGATGACGGGGTTCGTCCCCTCAACGTTCTGTTCCAACAAAAGGACCGCACAAGTCTTGAACCTCAGCCCAAGTTCGAAGGTTTGACTGTCAATACTAGTCGCCGTGATAAACGCCGATCCATTAATCCAGGCCTGGTTCTGGACACCAATGGCTCACTCCCTTCGTCCAATAATCCCGTCTCACCGGGGCTGACCCCCTTGTCGGCCTCATTTCCTGGCCATCCATCGTACAACCCGACCTCAAGAGACCCACCACCACTGTCTCCGACCGGTCGGGTGCCTTCTCACCCCCAAGTCGCCAATTCACAACGACCACACTCCGCGAGTTCTTCGCACAGCCTGTCAAGTCATCGCGCAACATCTCCAGCCCCGACTCACCCTGACGCTAACGCAGACCACACAATCGTGTTCCACAGAACGTCTGCACCGACGAGTTACCCTAGCTCCCCTCAGGCATCACGCTCATATTCATATCCCGACCCAAGGTAAGCTGCACCCCAGTATCATCTTGACCCTGACCTTATTCCTGCACAGCAAGAATCAAGTTTCGAATCCAGAGCAGGCGCGGTTCAGAACCACCTCCCCTACACATCATGTCGATGTGCCCGATACTGTAGACAGCGAAACCGATCATGAAGTCGACCACCGCCATTTCGATAGGCCTCCTTCGTTGCCGCCCAAAGGCGAAACTGATGACGCTGTCAACGGTCACGCTGAGATCGGCTCAGGTGATGCCTTTGAATCCTCTCCTGTGGAGCGCACATCGCATGCTACATATATTGCTCCAGCACTGCCCCCCATCCGATTTTCGCTCAATACGGGCGACTTCTCTCAGCTGTTTAATAATGCCAATGTTCCGCCGTCATTAAAATCACTTGAGAATCTGGCCAAGCGAACAGACTCTCAATCTGCGTCCCAGAATACACCTTCACTCTCCACGTCACATCCCACAGGTCCCCGCCAAATTGTTGGGACAAGCCCAAGATCCCAGTCACCCCAACCGCTAGGTTCTCCAGCGATAAGGCAAGGGACCGGGACTTTACCCGAGGTTCTCCCCTCAAGTCCCAAGGTGACATCTGTATTCTCACCCCCTCCTCTTGTGAATGGCTCAGACACGTATCAAACGCATGACGGCCCTACACACGGGCTCACAAGGGCTACAACCTCCATTACTTTGACGGAACCAGGCTCGAGCGTTGCAACAACCATTCAGACTCATTCACCGGACGCTGTGCAATCACGTGTTAAAGAGGCGGTTAAAGATGCCAAGGAGCGCAATGCTCAGCAGCTGAAACTCGATCGGATGTTCGTGGAAGCTATCCTAGAAACATTGGAATCGAGAAAAGCGGACTACATGGATCTGAAATCCCGACTGGATGGGGTAAAGGTAAGTAACTCGAATCGCAACAAGGTTACCGCTGATTGTCCCCTTTGAACAGCGCACAAGCAAACAGTATATGGATGGTCTCACTGTTGCGCAAACGGAATACGACAAAGAGCTTCGGGCACGGCGTGACGCGGAGGCAGAAGTCACAAGGCTTCGTGTTTTGCTTTCAGGTCAAGCTGCTAGGCTCACAGCATTATCGAGTGAAAGTCGACGCCACGAACTTCGTCAGCAGCACACGAAGGAACTTCACGAAAATCTATCTGGGTTGGAGCAAGACCTCTCGAAGTTGAAAGTAGAACGTGATATGACTCTGGCTGAGGTGGAAGAACTCTCTGCTTCAAAAAGGTGAAATTCACACACTCCTGGCTTTTGTTTTACTTACCACGTGCCTTCAGTTCACAAGACATACCAAGTCAGAATCTGGGTCGATCACTAACAACACGGTTGGACAAGATCCGAGTTCAATATCAACGGGACCTCATACCTCTCAATCAACAACGTGAAGCCCTCACACGAGAAATCGCAGAACTGAGGGCTGTACGCGACGTATTCCTTGAAGAAACGACCGCTCTCAACGCTCGAAATGAAGAGCTGGCTCAGCTAGGTGCCGCTTACGCGCGCCGCGTCGACAGCCTTCCAGAAGGTATACCACGGCCGCGTGAAATCGACATTCCAAGAGGTTCTTTAGATAAACCTCATTATGCTCCTCCACAGTCCACGCCAGCCCTAAGCTCGTCCACGACCTCTTCATCAACCCTGGCCATAAGTGACGAAACGGCCGACTCCAAATATTACAAGGTCTCAAAGACGGATGCTGAAAACCCGACGCCTTCGAAAGGAAAATTCAAGTGGCCAGGTGCCAAGGCTTCGAAAGACGTGCTTGCTGCTGCCCCTCTCGAGAACAAAGGGCGGGGACGTGTTGAACACAATTTCCAACAACTTAGCATATTACGCTTTACGCGCTGCGACCACTGCGGAGACAAGATGTGGGGTTCGCAACTTCGTTGTACTGGTAAGGCCTCCTGTATACTAATTTGGAATTACTGACCAACCAAAACGCTATGCAAGCTTGTAATACCGCTGTGCATGTTCGATGCATTGGCCTTATTCAGTCATCATGTTCGAGTAACCACAACACAACGAAAGATGATTCGCAACCCTTGCGTCAGTCCCTCACATCCTGTATCTCATTCTATGTCGTGGCTGACGCGTCGTATAGCACCCTCGATGTTTGGCCGCGACTTGATCGAACAGGTTCGGGCTGATACCCGAGAAGGTGAGGAGAGGTGGATTCCTGTGATTGTGGAAAAGTGCGTTGACGCAGTTGACGTCCTCGGTATGTCGACTTCATACTCCTCCTTCTGTCTCATCTTGAGCACACCGTACTAGCGCTTGATTATGAGGGTATCTACCGCAAAACCGGGGGCTCAGGGCAGTCAAAAGTGATCACGCAGTTGTTTGAGAGCGGAGATTACACCTCATTTGACTTGCGGGATCAAGATCGGTTTAACGATATCTGCAGCGTAACTTCCGTCCTGAAGACCTACTTCCGTTCCCTGCCCACGCCTTTGCTCACATTCGATCTCCACGACGACTTCATGACAGCTGTTCACACGAAAGACGCCGTGGTTAAGCATCATACTCTCCTCGATTTGATCAACAGACTCCCAAAAGAGCATTACTGCACTCTCCGCCTGCTAATGCTACATCTTGCTCGGTGAGTCTTAATTTGACTGAGGATACCGAGATGAAGATTTTGACAAGTATGTAGCATACGAGAGCAGTCTGATCAGAACCTGATGAACGCTAGAAATCTTGGGATAGTTTTCGGTCGTAAGTACCCTCCCCTGGTAGTTGAGAGCGTAATGAACATATCACTTTCGCAGCCACATTGATGCGATCCAGAGACCCTGGTGCTGAATTTAGCGATATGGCAGGAAAGGCTCTGTCCATTGAATGGATGGTCGAAAATGCCACGAATATTTTCTCGTAGGGCCTGGGGGATATACGGGGTTTTTGTCTTGCTTTTCGGCGGATTTGCGTTATAAATTCATGTTTGCATTTTTTATCAACTACGTTATTCCCTGCATCTTTACCCGTCTCTCTTATACCCATTTTCCACTTTTTTTTACGGGGTGTATTTTAATGCAGACTGAACAATTCGTAGACTATATCCCTCTGTGCATTTAAGTGACGTCCCTCGATCTTCTCGGTCTCTGTGAGGCTGGTTCAGGTTTCAAGGTGCAATACAGAAAATGACGTCGAGGTCCTGCTGTACCCGTGGCAGCAGCGACCCTGGCTCCAAGAGGAGCGACGTCAGCTCCTCCTCCTCGTACACCAAGAGAGAACATCCTGTCAAAGACTAACCAAAAAAGAAATTGAGAACGGGTGTTCATATGATGTCACTCGCACATACGGGTTGCGGTGAAAGCCTTTGCGCTAGCCTGGCACGCGGTTTGCGTCAGTGATAAAGGTGGGCTCACCCCTTCAAGCATGCGCAAGTATCTGTACACCATAGACGGCTGTGGAGGTCCTAGTAGCCAAATGAACATCACGCGGATAGACGATTACAAGACAAAGTCACCGAAACGAAATACGGCATGGTAGGCCTGCTTCCATTTCTCCTCGAGCAAACGTGCACATGTCGAAGAGTCAGGACAAGTTGGGCACTGCGTTTGTTAGTTGCATCGCCCCATCATCCGAAACAGCGACTCACGCATTGATATTCCTTTGCTATCATCGTCAGTCCTAGCTTGAGAACACGCTCCAAAAACCAATTGCGTCTGATAGCTCAGATTGGTACACAACACAGGTGAAAGGAGACATATATTCCGACCGTTTCTCGAGCTTTAGCAGGGTTTCTTGACTGAGAGTATTGAGTTCCTGCTCAGTCCAGCCACCTGGGTTGTCTAACACGAATCGACTCGATTCTCTGTAGAGCTCCTCCTCTTCGAAGAGTTCCGCGATGCGCATTGCCTTGATTGGCTTTCCAGCTGCATGTGTGAGGAGGAATGTGAGGCATTCACGCTGAAGAGCAGGCACGCATAATTTGTTAGAGATATTCATGAGGCCTTCCACATTGTTCCAGGTGATTGTGCAAACGAGGCTGAAGGCGGTATCAGTCTATAAGCTTGACTCTATATGCTTCCAGAACATACTGGGGGTACACAAACTTCAAGAAATCATGGAAGGTGCTTGCCTGCAGAGGATGTTCATGAAATCATCGATATCATAAAATGAATGAACCTACTTTCTCTTCCTTCAGGACAATTACGGCGTCTGCCTTCCGTTTTGTCCGTCGCTTCGAAGTAGCTCTTCGATTTGACATGGTGTTGATACTTCCAACGTCATCAAGTTCGTCTGTAGGGTCCGGTGCCATACCAACACCACTTTGGAGCTTTTCCAAAGCCGAGTTTATGGCCTCAACCCTTGCTTTGTCTGGCTCTCCATCGGGTTCTGCTTCTTCTCGGTCTGAGGAATCAGGCGACTTTGGGACTTCAATATCCTGATCCAAGTCAGGATCCATGGGCGCAAACGTCATTTCTGTGATGGTCTCCGAAGCTTTTTTGTGCCCTGGAACGGATGGAGGTTGAGAGATAGTAATGACTGAAGACATTGAAGGAGGGCGGCCTGTCTCGATCCAGTTTCCGCTGAGTGCGGCTTCGAAGAACGGAGAGGCAAAGAACAGGACTTCCTTATGGGCCCTTGAGATATTGCACTGATGAGGGACGGAAGTTCAAGCGCAGTACTACCCACCAGAATGTAGTGCTCTCCACAACAATATTTACAGTACCGGGAAAGCGGCCATGTTTGGTAAACGCTTCGTCGATTTCGATGGCTTCATCCTCGTCAATGCTAAAGTCAGAAATAGCATCCTCCGTTTCAACGCCTTCAAGCGGCCACGGTGGAGACCCAGATGACCGAAAGACGCCAGAAGCAGCAGCGTGGGTCTCCGTGGGTGAACTTAGTGAAGCAGACGGATTATGTCCCCGAGAATTACGGGCAATGAGGAGGTGCGAAGGGTTTGTGGTCATCGTGGAAGAATGGCAAGAAGCATGCGGCATCACAACCTAATCTACTACAGTGCAGTGCAGTACAGTAGCTACAACACATCAGCTGGTCTTTCGCTCCCGCTTCTTTCTCGTCTTCGTCTTTTGCGCCTCTTCCACTGTCTCCTTCTCAAGCCTGGCCTTCTTCGATTTTTTGGTGTGCTTGTTGGCCGCTTCATCTGCTTTCCAACCAAGATATGCAAAAGTGTCTTCATCATTCGCGTATTCAGCCTCAATGTCGCTCCCCAACGCTGCCAGTGAGTCTGTCTGGACCTCGTCTTCATCTGCATGAACGGAATGTGATTGTGGCGGTTTATTTTGGGGGACATGCAAAGGTGAAAAGGGGTCCGGCTGGATGGATCCCAGCAGTGAGAGCATTTCGTTTGCGACCGTAAAACTACCAATCGTGGACCGATAAGTGGGTTGAGTTGGATTATCAGAGCATATCCATACCCTACGACCGTAAACTCGATGTATCCATCTTGTCCTCCTAAAGGTTCTGCCGTGAGTCGGTGTAACCACCTTCCACTATCATCGCTTTTCTCTTGGTCTAGATTCGTCTGTGCACCGGACCCAAACTCAGGGTCATTCTCTGCTGGGCCATATTCGAACGCCCATTTGTCCGTCGGTATATGATGCCGAGGTATGGACACGTTGAACGTCCGGTGCACGAGCAATGAAATATGATCAGGGGAGCAAAGATTAATTTTGCCCACTATCCGGAGGTGAGATGCGGCGTAAGATGTATCCAAAGAAACTCACCAAGTCGCATGCCGAGTTTGGGATACCAAACGGTCGCGTCGAATACGACGTCGCACACGAGAAATGGACAGTCGGCCAGGATAGCAGCAGACCTGGTCGCGAACTGGAGATTGGAGTGCGACAGTGCTACACCACCGAGGCTGGGGATATATCTGTAGAATGGTCAAGATTTTCGTGGATATAGCTCGTACGAGACGCACCTCATCAGCATACCGTCAAGCATCTCCTGGACCCCGACCCTTGGATTTCGGGAAAAGACTGGGGGGATAGAGACGACCATGGAGGCATTGACAATGAGAAAGTCTGAAGACGAAGCCTTCTGGTGTGTGGAGGACTGTGGATGGGCATTGTGGGACGCCTTTCGTTTCCGGGACTGAATGACGGTGTGCTGCACCATCTCCGATGGATGCACTCGACTTTGGGCAGCAAAATTGTGCCGAGAGCAAGTTCCCACGGGCAACTTTTTGCCTCTCGCCTGCCTGGATGGTACTTTTCTTCGTGCATGGCCGCTGTTGTCTCTGCTCACCCTTCGCTTGCAGTCTTCACCTAAGGTTATCGTCCAGATTTTCCTTACTGGTTCCCGAATATTGGGCAAGGCTTTCCTTGAGGCCGGCAGACAGGCGGTCCGAAGTTCGTTCTCCTTGCTCATTTTTCTTCCTCCGCTTGAACCGTCTTTCCCCCTTCAGATGCAAAACACTCGCCACAGGCTGCCATGGGTGCCGACGTCGCTGGTGTTGGACACGCAACATCTGGTTCATTGACCGACCAACTCACACGGCAACATCGTATGACTATGGACGAGGCTCACCTCATTCTTAACGTGAAACGAGGGGAAACGATGGAACAGGTTTTAAAGGTGCCTCCGTTCTCTTTCCTTATCCGACGTATCCTCACCTAGGCACAGCATTACGAACACTTGTTCAACGCCAATGCACCTGCACCCCCGCCGGCAAAACCGGCCGCTCCTCGGGGAAAGCAAGCGTTTATACCCCAGCACTCTCACTACCTCCAGTCAAAAGTTGTCCGCGCTCGGGAACGAATAGAAGCTGAGCTCCAACACACAGAACCTCCACCTGCAGACACTCCCCGGCCATCCAATGCCCCAGATCCCTCGCCAATTTCCGCGAAAGACACTGGACATTAACCACTCAACGCTGTACCATCATAGACTATATCACCACTTATTCTCTATAATCAATAGCATCCCACCTCCTAGGATCGTCTTACACTGCTTCATTTCGCATAAACTTTGCTGGGCATATCATATTGAAGGGCCATAATACAACAACAGGAAAATCCATCAACCGCGCTTCTTCGAGACACCGACAGTCTTTCCCCGACGACCTATCGAGATAATTGAGTATTTGAGAATGCTGTAACACGGATTGGGTTCTTACCTGTTGTCTTCGTGTGTTGACCACGGACGCGGAGGCCCCAGAAGTGTCGGAGACCACGATGCGCGCGTATCTTTTTCAGCCGCTCCAAATCATCACGCAACTTCGAGTCCACACTGTTCGACAGGATTTGCGAGTTTTTGCCATCCACGATATCCTTCTGTCTGTTCAAGAACCATGTTGGGATCTTATACTGAGTGGGATTTTGGATGATGGTCACGATGCGCTCCAGTTCGTCAGAGTTTAGGTCTCCCGCACTGCGAAATCAAGAAGTTATCCAGACATGATAGGACTGTTCCATATAAACGCACCGCTTGTTAAGGTCGACATCTGCCTTTTTGCAGACTATGTTGGAGTATCTTCGGCCAACACCCTTGATTTCTGTCAAGGCGTACATGACTTTACGTTTGCCATCCACGTTTGTATTGAGAAGGCGCAGAATGTGCTGGTGGCAGTCTTCAAGTGGGATATTCACGAATCAACGTTTGACATACCTGGAACTGTTGATGGGCTTCTGGGACGACAAGAGACATGGTCGTAGTCGTTCTAAACCAGGTAGATTAGTGTATTGTTCTCCGAGCCGCATCCAGGTTCCAACGACCCCATCCATCGTCCAACCGCCTCTCCGCGTCGAATTCGTCGTATAGACATGCTGTCTGGCCCTCGCAGGAAGGTTTGGAGATGAATAGACAGAAGCTCACCTGCTCTACGTCGATAAGATTTTGAGGGAGTAGCTGGGTGCTAGTGTCGTGGTGGTGGCCGGTACTTCCCGCTCGGTTATTGGTTATTTGTCCCTCCGGGCCGTTCAAGTCCCGCTAACTAGTAACTTAGCGACCATAGTTAAAGGCTCATGGAGTTGGGACCGGTGTAAATACAGGTTTATAGAATATGAATCTATGAAGAGAATGCGTTGAGGTATTCTTTCGCAGCAATAAGTGCTTCATCGACCCGTTCTGGACTTGTGCCCACTCCTTGGACGCTCTCCTCTTTCCCGCCAGCCTGGAGATGATCAGACTTTGCAGGACACTAGGTCTAGCAGAACTTACTTTGCCACCAATGATATTCGAAACTTTAGTAGCCCACTGTCTGGCATCCACACCCTCGGATCTCAAGGAAGGTGGTACGTAGTTCACATGTGCAACTTTCCCGTGCTCCGCGTCGATGGTCAGAACGTAGGCAGCCTTCTCAAGTTTTTTCGCTTGAGCAACGATGTTTTGAAGGGCCTAGTATATGGTGTCAAACGCGATCAAGGGAAATACAAGTAGAGCTACCTTCGAGTTACCATCTAGTTCCAGTAGCGAGATAAATGCATTGGCGTCGGCATTGTCTTTGAAATATTGCAGGAATTGATCGACAGCCTGACGGGAATTTAGTTTATGATTTAACGGGTACAGGAAACTTACCGCTTTATTGAGTGTGGCTTCACGCTCTTTAATTTGCTTATCAAAGGCTTTGCGCAAGGCCACAAGCTTGTCCCGTAGCTCTGCCTTCTTGAGGATAGATATATCCGTTTGGCCGAGTTCCTGCGAGATATGAGCGACAATTGTGTTAAATGACGTGAGAGCACAGTACAATCGTCAAGGCCTTGAGAGTTGCATCCATTTCCTTATGAGGTAAGAGTTCTGCTTGCCCTATTCTCTCCTCGAACGAGCTGGCGAGTCGCAATGCTTCCTGGGCCTCGTGACCGGTGACTGCAATTATACGACGGATACCCTTCGCAATTCCCGATTCCTCGATGATCACGAAATCCTTGATATCACCTGTCTTGGCAACATGCCTAGATAATCCATATGTTGAAAGTCGTGCTATTCGCGAAGAGTGTACTCACGTTCCTCCACAAAATTCGACACTAGTGTTGCGCCATTTTGGGTTCTCTATGTCCTTCAAGATCTCCTTAAGATCAAATTCCAGTGTTACGACACGGACAGGATCCGGATAGGTTTCTCCAAATACAGCACGAAGTCCCGGGATCCGGCGCGCCGTTTGCAGGTCCAAGTCTTGCCCAAAAACTTTCACATTACGCCGTATCCAATTGATGCTCTGCTGTTCAATGTTTCCGAGTTCTGGGAGGGTAATCTGGCCGCGATGGGAGAAGTCGAACCGTAGCTTTGTAGGAGCAACGAGGGAACCCTTTTGATCGACGTGGTCGCCGAGTACTTCGCGCAAAGCATAGTTGAGGATATGCGTTGCGGTGTGGTTATTTCTTAGTGGCCAACGGCGGAGCTAAAGGTGTCGTTAGATGCAATGTAACATTATGCCTGTAGCCTTACTTCATCGTATGAAGAGACGACTTCGTCTCCAACTGAAAGGTGTCCGTATTTGAGTCGCCCAGTATGTAGCACGTATCCGTTGTAAACTTGCACATCGGCGACTTCGAAGTCTGCGACGCCGTCGATAACAATGCTTCCAGTATCGTGCTCTTGACCGCCTGACTCGGCATAGAAGCTCGTGCGATCAAGGATGACCCCGAAGGCACTGGCTTCTGGAACAGATGTCGTGGAAGGCACAAAGGATTTGTCGTAAAATATACCCTTCACTGTAGCAGTGATATTGCCCAATACTAGTCATGCACAGTCATTACTATGCAAGGTAAGGAAAAAAGGAGGACATACCAAATTTCGCAGAGTCGTCTGTCTTCGGGACATCACCCAAAGAGGCAATGTCATGCACGTCGAGTTTGATTACTTCTTGTCCGTCTTTCTTCAAAGATGCCTTGCTGGCTTCCTTTGACGCTGCCTGAGCTTCCTCAAACTCCTTTTCATTGATGACAAGTTTGAGTTCGTCGGCCATCAACCGGGTTAGATCCACCGGGAATCCAAAGGTATCGTATAGACGCCAGACATCCTTTCCGCTGAGTGCGTGAGATCCCGCCTCATTGGCGCGTAGGGCAAATTGGTCAAACAACTTTTCGCCGCGATCAAGGGTGCGAGAGAAGGACTCCTCTTCCTCATTCAAGATCTCTTTAATTTCGTCTACTTTTTTTGTGATTTCGGGGAAAACTGGGCCCTGTATTATCGCGTTTTTAGGTTTGGGAAAACAGAGGTTACAGGACTTCTCACCATTTGCTCGACCAATACCGGCACTAAGGACGAGAAGAAAGAGCCAATAGGTACCCCAAGCTTTTTTCTGGCATAGCGAGCGCCACGTCTCAGAATACGTCGGAGGACGTAACCCCGCCCGACGTTATTGGGGACACCCCCATCACTTAGAGCAAACGTCAGTGTACGGACATGATCTGCAACAACACGATATGCAGTGTCTATACCATCCGCATCGTCATCACCAAATCGACCCCCATATGGCCGTGCTCCTGTTAGCTCCTGGACTTTCTCAAATAGAGGCAGGAAAACATCTGTGTCGTAATTTGACCGTACATCCTGGAGAGCAGAAACTAGGCGTTCGAAACCCATGCCAGTGTCGACATGTTTGGATGGGAGTGGCCGCAAAGATCCATCCGCTTCGCGGTTGAATTGGATGAAAACGTTGTTCCAGATTTCAAGGACATCGGGGTCGTCGTGGTTGACAAGATGGGCAGCATTCCGACCTCCAATTCGATCGTAATGGATTTCACTGATGAGTGTGAGGATGACATATAGATGGAGGGAATAATTATATACCTGCATGGTCCACAAGGACCTGTGGCGCCCATCTCTGTCCCGAAGGTTTAGTTGATAATGTGAAATTTATCAGAACACTTACCCCAAAAATTGTCCTTGGCATTGCCCGGAAGGATGTGGTCCTCCGGTACGCCTTGGTTCAACCAGTATTGCTTAGATTCTTCATCCGGCTCTAGGCCATTCTTCGTATCCCCCTCGAAATAAGTGACATATAAACGATCTTTGGGTAGCTTATAGACTTCAGTCAATAGCTCCCAGGAATTTGCGATAGCTTCTTTCTGGGTCAAGGTCAGAGGGGAATTCTCGAAGACGCGAGGAGGCATACCTTAAAGTAGTCTCCAAAGGACCAATTGCCCAGCATCTCAAAGAACGTATGGTGATATGAATCTTTACCAACGTCGTCCAGGTCTAGGGACGATTAATACACCAGAAGCAAGGGCATGGGTGACGAACATACCATTGTGCTTTCCACCTGCACGGATGCACTTCTGACTGTTGAACGCACGCTTCAGTTTGGACATATCGGAGTGCGGGTCCACCGTGCCCAGGAAGATGGCCTTGTACTGGAAGGCAAAGATAGATAAAGAAGGCACAACGGTGTTGGAGCACAGTGCCATACCTGATTCATGCCCGCATTTGCAAAGAGCAAGGTCGGGTCGTCATATGGGATTGTCGACGAGGACGGCACAAAAGTGTGATTCTTTGACCTGAAGAACGCGAAGAACTCTTCACGGACGCGAGCAGACGTCCACGGACCATGGTACGAGGCCATTTGAGATGAGGGTGCTGTGTGGAAGCAACGGCGCAACGGACGGGGATGGGAGATCGATGGGAGATGGAATTTGGTGAAGAGGCCGAGTCTGGAGATAAAGCCCATCTGACTCGACCATTTACACCAAGTTTAAATTATTTCTGATTTTAGCAAGTCGCGTCTGGCTCGGTTCGGCGTCCCGGCAAGTCCCGCTCAACCTTCCCACCGTCGCTCCGTTTGCAGGCTGCAGGTTGTTTCTTCACCATGCCGCGCATCCCAAGGTCGCTGCTTCAGACGCTCGCGAGACCGCTCTCGCTGGCCCAAATATGCCTCCCAACCTCATCCTCCGCCAGTTTCTCCGCCTTCCGTTCGGCGATCCAGTCAACAACACCATTTCCTGCTCCGTGCACACTCGCCAGAGCGCCCTTCCCTCATAACACCGGTCCTTCGTTACTCCTCGGTTCACTTCTCCAATCCCGCAACGCGCAGCGTGGTGCAGAGTACCAGCCCTCACAAAGGAAACGCAAACGCAAACACGGTTTCCTGGCTCGCAAAAGGTCATTAGGAGGAAGAAAGATTCTAATACGAAGAATGACCAAAGGTCGCAGACATCTTTCTCACTGACGGTTCGTCCAGCCATCGTATTGCTTGGAAATCTTACTAACATTTTAAAGTCTGCTCTATCACGCCGAACACCTTGGCCGACGTTTTCAACGCCATCCTGTCTACTAGCATGAAAATAGTCGTCCCTAATTAGATCAAAATAAACTACTATTTAGCAATGCTAATTCAGATCCACTACGCTCAAAACTGTCCTCGACGCCTCCTCTCCTTTCCCATTCGGATGTCCGGTCGTGTCTTTTTCAGTGCCTTGGTCCTGTGTGATTCCGAATCCCGGCTGGGGTAGCTTGAGCCCGAGAGCTTCAGGATCGTTGGATGCACCTGGTGCGTATGAGGCAGGTGGCGACAGTGGTGACGATGGTGATAAGAGAAAACCGTGATGAATCGAAGATAACAAGGCAGATATTGGTGTTTTAGCTGCTTGGTAGTGCAACGCAACCAAGTCATCAGTCGAAAACCCTGAAGTGGGAGTGCCAACTCCGTCAATCGTTATTGCATTCCGAAGATTTGGGAACCGGGGTACAATCTGTTCTCCTTCCGCTGGTATATGTTCTTCAGTATGCCGATCCTCCGAGCTGGCGGTGGTCACCTCCAACGTCGGAATCACATTCCCTGGCGGAGAAGGGGGTAGGGGTATATTCACAGCTTTAGGTGTGAATGCACTTTCGACTTCTTCTGGCAACTCCTCCGGTAAACTGGGACATTCTGAGGATGGACCAAGGGATGAACCAGAAACGCTCGACACGAGCTCTTTCCTCGAGCCTTTCGATTCAATAGGCTTCCCCATAGTTTTTGGTTGACCGGTACGAGGTCCCTTACCCCAGATCGGCTTTTTCGAAGCAGGAGGTCCAGCCTCCTTTCGTGCTTGGATCCTAGCCAACTGAGATTGAGTGGGCTGCGCCAGGTTTCGAGGTTTCGAGGAGGAAGCGGATGGTTGTGGAGCATTTACTACAGGTTTTGGTAGACTCGATGCCGGTTTAGTTGACACACTTCGAGCAGGTGCCTTTGCCTTCGCATTCGATTCTCCATGAGACTTGGTCGCAATTTGTGAAGGTAATCCAACCCGCTGTGGTGCCACGGGTTGACGCACGGGATGAGATGTCGTCTGAGACCGCGATGGAAGGCTGGCAACTTTGGTTGTCGGCTCCACGACTGTAGGGGCAGGGATTCTCCTTGGCCCACTCTGAGCGTTAAGTAGTGGATGCGCAAGTACTTCTGGTTTGCCTTCCCGATGCCCAGTAGCTGAGGCAGGGCGCTGTGGACGACTTGCATTGTGAGTGTCGGAACGGCTTGAATGCACCTTCGTACGACCGGGTAATGGCCGCTGTGGGTCCTTGGAAATCGAAGCATGCGAAGTGGTTGGACCATCTTGCCGCATAGGGCCAGTAGATTGCGTGACTGGGTCCACTCGGGATGGGGGGCGAGAAGGGGGGCGAGAAGGGGGGCGAGAAGGAGGCTTGTTTCCAGAGACTGATTGGAGTTGTCCCAGGTTGGAAATTGACTTTGCTTTGGGGATATGTGCACGAGGTACCGGTGGTGGTGGCATCGCTGTTGAGAGTTAGAGGTGAATGGATGATTTTAATGGATGCGACGCACCCTGGGATGTCGAGATGTTGAGATATTTTCTTGTTGTTGGTGACAATGGGGTTGTAAAGCTGCAAAAAGGTTTCAGAAAATACACCATGCAAAGTCCTAAGGCTTACCTTGCAAGTCGACCAGGTAGGACAAGTTTGTACGCCTCAAATATCTGCTTACTGAGTTTCCTTACTTCTGGATTCGCGTCCTTTGCTGTTGTGCGGATGATTGCCTCTATTTCAGTCGCGCGATTTTCGCGTTCCAGGTCCGGAGGATTGAAGCAGTTGATACAAGCAAGCGTCCCTTCAGCGGCTACTACTCGAAGAGACGCAGCTTTATCCTTGACGGCTTGAAGGAGGTACGTCAAGATGACCGGAAGTTGTGTTGTCTCGATAGTTGTCAACAAGGATGCTCGAGCGCGTGCCAGCACGACCTTGTTCGTACGGGAGCATAGAACCAAGAGGGTGGGGAGTAAGAGAGGGAGGAGGGCGTCATATTGTGACCCGAGACTCGAGGCGAGAGTTGTGACAAGGTCAATGGCAGGACCTGACAGCCGAGTGCGTTCAGAGCACATGGCGCTGTTTATTGGGCGAGAAAGAGAGCGTATAGCAGGCACCAATTCTTCTGGATACTCGCTTGCACCATCGTTGCAGGCCCTGTCTAGATGCTGCAGACTCTTCGCAATTGTATCCCAAGTTTCCTCTGTTTCGGGTAGGAGCAGTTTCACCTTTACTGCGTCCATCTCCTTCCGTACGGCTGTGGCTGACTGCAAAGTGGCTTCAGTTATAGAAACATTTATCATCGAGGGCAACTTACTGAAAAAGACATCCCGAGGCCCCGGTGGTTGAGTGAATGCGTGAAGCAGCTGTGGCTCGCTGGTTGAACAAGACTGCTGTTCAATATGGCCCAAATAGACACAAATAGACGCGCTACGTCACGCGTTGTTGACGCGCCGCGGCCTAGTAAACGCGTGGATCTGGGCTCGTGCAGTTGTGGTGATGTTACAATGGCTGGGAGATCTGTGCCTTCGATAAATCCTGCCGACAACCTCGTCAACGTCTGGGTCTGCGAGCGCGATGCTGGTCAGAAAATAATTCCGAACCTGACCAAATCAGGCCACGTGACCGTCCAGCTCTGGAAGTTTCGTGAATTGCGGAGAACACGCGGGCGTCTCGTCCTCGTCCTCGACTTGAGTTGCTCTCTAGGGACATATGGCCACTTGGGCAACACCCACACCTCTTAACCACCCTTGGTTCATGCCACCAACCTCAAAACGCAAGGAAGCACCCAACGTCGTTGAACGGGAACCCTCTCCGCCTCCCAAGCGACCTCGACTGCATGCTCTTGAGCATCACTTGGCTCACCTTTCCCTCAACCACTCGCCCGTTCAACCCCTGACACCACACTCATTCTCAAACGTTGATTTTCCGTACGATCCCTCCCAGTTTCATCAGACCTATGCCAGAGCATCGTACCCCATGATATCCGAAATGCTGCCTTCGGAAGAGATGGAGATACTACCTCCGGAAGATGTAATCACCCTTCCACAGTCCATCGAATCTCCCACTGTCCCAGAAGTAAAAATGAGGTCTTCTTCTTGGTATGAGCCAGAGCCAGATCGTAAGTCCCCACATATTGCATTGTCTCTTCAGCTCACATTGTACGGTCGTCTCTTCAAGGCATCGTGGTCACCGACTTGGATGGTTCATCTGATGACGAAACAGACGCCGGACACAGTACGCCACCACCCGTCAACATTTCTGCCGCTTTGCTCGACCGGATTCGCCCCCGACCCTTCGACGCGCGTACACCCATGATCCCCTCGACCCCGACCCAGAGTCAAGCCCTTGTACTTTTTCGCCCATTGTCCCGCCCAATCGCTGTCGAGTCCGAGTCCATTGGGGCCTGGAGAAGCGAGACAAAAGTCGACCCTCGCGACGAAGAAGACCATAGGATGGATATTGATCAGCAGAAGTGATAATTTTGTGCTCTCAGCGAATGCGGACTAACAGAATTACAACTTGAAACATGTATGACAACAAATATAATAAAGAAAAACTCAAAAAAGGACCATAGATGCGAGACCAAGCAGCATAACTCTAGGTGGCCGAGGCAGCTCCACCGTACTGTAGCATTTCTTCTGTTCTCCTTTGGAGTTCTGCATCAGGGACGTCCGCATACAACCCTTGAGTATAATTCAGGTTTGAATGGTGGTGCCTGGCATGGGCATGGGGATGAGGTACGTGATGCATCTGGACCGCGGCATAGGGAGGGCTAAGTGTGATGGGCGCTGTGTTGGTTGTGCCTTTGCCACCAGAATGGTGGTGTGATTGCTGAGAATACATGGTGTGGGTGGGAGCAGCTTGGGGCATAGATTTTGGGGCCTGTGTTTGAGCTTGCGGCTGGGAGGTAAGGTGCATGGGAGGATGCGATAAGGTAAGGGGCGAATAGGCCATGTTAAGCATGGTCATAGGGTTTGGAGATTGAATGAATTCGCTCTGCTGCGGAGGCGGAGGGGGTGGTTGCTCTGGAGTTGAGACCACTGCTAGCTGCTGCAGCTGAGGCGGTTGGGGCTGTGCGATAACAGCAGATGGAGAAGGTTGAAGATCTATGGGAGTGTCGTCCTCGTCCATGTCCTCGTCGCCATCTTCGATTGGAATTGCAACAGGACTAAGGTGTTCGCCTGCCTTCTGGGCGGCGATTTCCTCAGCAGTTAGAAAGCGGCCACCAGGGCCCCTCGGGCGACGCATGGCATGCCTGTGACGGGATTCGTGCAAGTAGGGCTATGGATTGTGAGGGTGAGAGCGAAGGAAAAAAGCGGTGATAAACGAACCTTTCGCTGCCTGGAGAGACGATGGACCTCTTCGAGACGGGCTCTCGCCACCCTGCGTTTGAGGATGCGGAAGTACTGCTTGGCGTTGACATAGAGTGGCTCCTCGTCGAGGGGCTGGTGGTCTGTGGGGGGAGGTGGAGGGGCGGAATGGGGGTTTTGGTGGTCGATGAAGAGGCTTTCTTGAGCGTTTCTGAACTGGTATTGCGGGCTTTGCAGGTCGAGCTGATAGGCGGAATGAAACAGGTGATCGACGCCGTTCTCCATGATGATTGGCTCCAGCCCAAAATTCGTCGACCAACCCGCTCAACCTTCCGTCACACGTCACCGTCACTGTGACCGTCACCAACGTCACAGCTCCCTTTCACACCGTCCACCACAACGCGCCACTATGCCCAACGATGCAGACCGAGTCAAGGCCCTCAAGGTCGTCGACCTCAAGCAGATCCTCTCCAAGGCCGCTGTCCAAGTTCCTGCAAAGGCAAACAAGGCCGACCTTGTTGCCCGCATCTTGGAGAGTAGCCAGGCTCTCCAGGTCTTTAACTCTCTCCATCCCTCACCCAACGGCCAGTCCGAGCCAGAGCCATCCGCCTCGGAACCCACACCAACCCCCGCTTCTCCAATAGACAACGAAGTCGGCACCCCAACTACCAACGCAGATACTCCGGCCTTGACAGAATCCACTGTTTCTGCCCAAGCCCCTGCTGCTGAAAAGGAAAAGGAAGACTCCGAACTCGAAAGGCGTCGTCAACGCGCCGCTCGTTTTGGTATCCCTCTGGTTGAGCCTGCCGCTGGGCGTACAACCAAAGAAAAGCGTAACAAAACCATCGCACCCGCCGCCTCCGACGTACGCGTCTCTCTATACCTTGTCCTCCGCTTCTTACGCACGTCCAACAGGTCCCCGAAAAGCTAAACGCGCGTGCAGAACGGTTTGGAGCACAAGTGACCAACAAAACGAACAATGATAAAAAGCGACCAGCAGCACGCGACAATGTAGACCCAGAAGAAGAAGAACGACGGAAAAAGCGCGCAGAACGATTTGGTGGCACAAAATCGGCTGTACGTTATCACACCTAATTCATTGGTTGTGTTCTCAAACCAGAATACGTTTCTAGGAGTAATGTACTACCTCCATATTGCCGCAGTTTTATATTGTTGTAAGTCATAGCCATCCTCTGATGCTCTTGTTTTGCCAACCCTTGTTGTAGGGTCTCGGTCGCCGTAGTTTATGCATTCTATCTATTTTTTGGGGCATGCTGTACATACTATCATGCAGAAGACGTACTTTTACCTTCGCCTGCCAATGCAACTCGGGTACACTCCGTTCTCTAGTCCGGGTCATGTGATCTTTTTGTCGCTTCATTGTCCCCTTTCCAAGCTTCAAGTTTCTATCGATCTCACCATCATCAACTTGTGGTAAGGACGTTATTCGGATCCGTGCCTGACTTTCTAATGCACCGTTCTCAGCGATGATTCCAGCCAAGAAGCAGACAGATATGGGTATGCCTGGGGAAGGCCCTTGGAATTATACGCCCCTTACTGAGCCTACGCTCAAAAGTCAACTTGGGCGAATGTCGTCGGCTGCCTCTTTCGCCAATACTGATCTTCTAACCTTTCAGCCATGTCCAAACCCAGACGATAGAAATCAAGACCGTCACATAGTTGTTGACTGGCATCTGCCCAATGGAATCTGGCAATTTCGCGGTATTTTCGACGGTAATTGTCTACCAAACTCAATTTGGCACATCTCAATCCCTTTTGCAAGGCAGGACATGCTGGACATGATGCCGTCGATTACACCGTCACCACTCTCCCACAGCTCATCCACACAGCGCTGCAGGCCCGACTTTCAGACTCAGCCAATCCCCCCTCTACCGAAGAGATATCTGCTATTCTCACGGATTCTGTTGTTTCCATAGACGAGCAGCTGACTCGCGACATCCTCAAGCTTTTCCCGAGTCCTGACGCTATCTTAGCGCTGTCGGCGACCGAAATCTTCACAACCATAAATGATCACCTAAAGGGGGGCCAAAACGCTGCTGTTGTCACACGTTGCATGCGAGGAACGACGGTTCTATTCACGTTGTTGGATCCATCCAAGTCAAACCTTTGGGTTGCAAGTCTGGGTGACTGCCAGGCAGGTATAATCCTTCCTTGTTCAATGCAAAATCAGCCTGACAAAAGCAACAGTCCTCGGAAAGAAAGCACTGAATCGGGAATGGGAGATAGAAACCCTGAGTAGCCATCACAACGGTTCGGATGCACAGGAAGCTGAAAGGGTAAGGCAAGAACATCCTGGGGAATGGGAGTGTATCTTAAATAATAGAGTCTTGGGTGCCCTTGCCGTGACAAGAGGTGCGTCGTTTTTTCCATCCTGGACCAACTACTCACACAGCACACATAGCCATTGGGGACCACCTTTTCAAGCTCCCGAGGGTCTACACTGAGAAAGTGTTCCTCAACGCGCAATCGGGGTTCCGGATTTCATCGAACATCACCGACTTCATCGGTCGGAATCTGACCCCGCCATACGTCTCGAACGTTCCCGATATTCGCCATGTAGAGCTGTCTCCACATGATGCCAGCAGGAGCTATCTGGTCATGTGTTCCGACGGTCTGCTGGACCTCTACGAGGATCAAGGACTCGACCCAGTTTCAACGAGACGAGCATGGATGAGGGTGATCGAGGAGGCTGACGGAGGAGATAATCTAGCCCTCAATATCCTGAAGGATGCCTTGGGCGGTGAGGATGTCGAACGGGTATCGCGGATGATGACGGTGGAGATGTTCTATCGGTGGATGGACGACACGACAATCCTGGTCCAGCGACTTTGATTTGCTTGTCAGAGACTTTCGGGTTAAATACACGCACATACACCATAATAGTCTCTGCAATCTTTATCATCGGCTGACTACACCCCCGAATATGACTCGCACAACGAACTCTCTTGTTTCCAACCATGGCGGACACTATCAGCCCCAATCAGCCCTTGTTCACTTGCTTGTCATGCTCAATTGCGTTCCTTTCGGCGGAGGATCAGAGTATGTTCTTACCTGTTCGTACATTGCTATGAGTTCATCGTGCAGCTTACAGGGGAACACTACCGATCAGACCACCACCGATATAACATGAAGAGACGGGTGGCGGGCCTCCCCCCAGTCAGCCTGACGACATTCAATCAAAAGGTCCTCGATAGACGAATAGAAACTTCCGTCCAATCTTCCACACGAGGTGCTTCTTGTGAAGTCTGCGGGTTAGACCGTATCTATCTCCCGAGCGTCGTCATCCATTGATCAGACGTAACAGAAAGATTTACACGACCGAGAATGCTTACCGATCCCATCTCAGTTCAAAGAAACACAAGGAGAACGAGTTGAAGGGGCCCAAAGTACGACCTGAAGGACTAGCTGCCCAGACACCCCCTGTGGTCCCAGCCGAAAGCCCTCCTTCCGAATCTGTTCCCGAAACCGAAACAAAATCGGAAACTGCACCCTCAAGCGACACGTCAGAGGAGGCAGATCAAGTCACACAGAGCATTGAAGATAAGATCGCCGCAGCTCGCTCACGCCTATCCCCTCTTCATTGCCTATTTTGCATTGAACAGTCGACGTCTCTCGAAGAGAACTTGACTCACATGTCAAACGCTCACTCCTTTTTCATCCCAGATGCAGATTACTTGGTCAATCTCACCGGTCTCATTAGCTACCTAGGCGAGAAGATCGCAGTGGGTAACGTTTGTATCCACTGCAATATGAGGAGCCGGGAGTTTCGATCGCTGGCTGCTGTGCGAAAGCACATGGTTGACAAAAGTCACTGCAAAATCGCGTATGACACGGAAGGCGACCGCCTGGAATTATCTGATTACTACGATTTCACGACCTCCTACCCCGACGCGAATGGTGACAGAGTGCGTCGCACGGCGAAAGCGGCACAAGCTGGCGAATGGGAAGATGTCGATGAGAGCGGCTCTGATGCTGACGAAGTTGTGGATGATGATGACGCAGAAGGAGACTCGGACGAGGATGTCCCCGACAGCTCAATTACCTATGGCGACACCCCCCTTGAACTCGTTCTTCCGTCTGGCGCACGCATCGGTCATCGTAGTCTTCGGAGATACTATGCACAGTCTCTCCGAAGTACGATTCCAACATCATTTGAGGACCCAAATTCGGGTGCAGCCCTAGTTCGCCGGTTATTAGCAGACAAAAACTCTGCACTTGTACCTCGGAAGGGGGGATTTGGTGCCTATGGCGGTGGGACTGATGTGATCAAAGCAAGAAATCGCGGGGAGGCGAGAGAAGCAGGTCGACATGTTCGTGAATTCCGAGATCAGAAACGTAGGGAGGACTTCAAGACAAGGGTAGCCTTCATTCACAACAGCCAGAAACATTTCAGAGACCCTCGTAAGTCACCACGGTTTAAAGAAACTTCAAGTGGAGCTGATCATCCATCTATCTCAGTACTGCAATGACCCAGACCACACCCTTTGTGGAGGATAGAGATTGGAACATATCATGTTCATTACGTCCTGTAATTACCAATAACGAACGACAAAATAATTATGGGTCTAGCACATGAAAGCAGTTCGTGAATGAAGGTTCAATAAAGAAGAAAAAAATAAAATGTCTAGTACACATAGGATGCGGGAACCACTCCTTCACGCCCAGTCCGCGCGTCTCGGGCATACCACCAACTACGGAAAGAGATTAGCCGAGTCACAGTAAAATGAGTAGGCAACATACTTGGTATCTTTATCATCGAGAATTTCAAGCTCAGAGCCCACAGTCATGGACAATTCACCTTCTCCGCTCGCGTGGAAGGAATAGCGAGCACGAGCAGGGCGGCTGGCCTCTTCGCCGAGCATCCCTCCGACTGCATCAGAAGGTGTATCAGCACGAACATAATGAGATGCGTCGGGTCCAGGACCAAATGGATCAGGTTCAGGTGAAGGATTTCGGGATATTTTCTCTTCTTCGTGCTCGGGATTATAATTGCCAAATGCACTGGTACCGAGTATAGTCGTCCTTGTCGCGGCGTTGATGTGTTCGAGGAGAGAGGAGGGACGATGATGAGCAGATTCATCATCATCATCATCCACAGGGTCTATCTTAGCCACTTTGTCGTCACGGCGAGAGAATAAGGTCCAGAGGATGCCAATCAAGGCAAGTAAGAAGACGACGCCTGCTGCAATTGCAATCGAGATCAGGATCACAACCCCGGTAGCCAAGAAATCTAGAGCATATCATCAATACCAGGATCAAGAAATTGGGAGAACTAGACGTACGACGCTGGTTGAAACTGAAGGTCGCGAAAGATCGAAATAGTGATGCAACCATTCCAGGGTTTCCAGATAGAGATTCCGACACGATATAAGGTATCAAGGTCTGGCCATCAAATAAGGCAGAAGACGCAGTTCCAAAGTTTGAATCAGAGAGAGAACCAGAAACCATGAGCACACGGTCTGCTTGTATAATGCTGTTCCCTGCGTGTGTGTTTTGGAGGGGAACCATAGACAGCTGAGAAACAGTGCTCTCAGGTTGCAATCCCGCATCTACATGTTTATCAGCAGGGTTCAAGTTCATATACGACTGACTCACCTATCGTAGCCCAGGTAGCACCATCCCAGAAGGACAAGAACGAACCATCATTCGAGCTAAGATGACCTTGAGTATAGGACGACAAAAGCATCCGGCCAAGGCAACACTCACCGACCAGCAGCGAAGATACTACTTGCGTTTCCAGCGTTGACTTCAACAGCGGTAACCGGTCCTGGGAGCTCAGAGCTGGAGCCCAACGCAACCCATGTAGCATTGGCGATGTTGTACTGAGCAACATTAGCAGTACCAGAACTTGACAGTGAGATGGCGCCCGAAGCAATCAACAATTCCTGATCGTTCTGAGGGACTCATTAGACATTGCTATGAGAAGCGCAAAGTTCAAACTTACCCCTGCGTATGCCACTGAGGCTACCTCGCCTTGGATCCCATTGCCAAGCGCGTTCCATTGCCTTGACTGAGAATCGAAACTGCAAATTCCCTCGCACGCGAGTGACCCAGCCTGGGAGAACGAACCAGCCACGATGATCATGTTGGGCTTTGAAGTCGACTGGGAAATCGACCTGACGAAGACGGTCTCTCCTGAGATAGCTTGAAGAGCTTGAAGACCAGACACATCCCAGGTGTCTTTGGCGAGATCATATATCGCTAACCCGTTCACAGACAAGCTCTGAATCGTAAATTGGCCACCAACATACAGGGTTGAGCCCTCAACAAGGAGAGAGTGAACAGTGCCATTGACTTGAGGCCCTTGCAACGGTCGAGCTGTTGATGTGTCTGGATTATAGATGGCAACACCATTGAAAGCCTCTTGACCAAAGCTAAAGTTACCACCAATGATGGTAACTTGAACCGATGAAGTGGTGTTGGTCCAGAAAGCCCCAGCTAAAACTGCTGGTGCCGGTGCAGAGGGGGGTGTGGGAAGGGTAGGAGTTGAACTTTGACGAGGTATTAGGCTTCGGAACTTGAGTTGAGAATGACCTATGGTTCTAGCCACATGCGACCGACGCTGTACGTTGCTGGCTGGGGAAGTATTGGGTGCATTGGCAAGCGGGATACCGAGAGGAGACACCTGTGGGCCGCTGCTATCGCCATTTTGCAAGAATACCATGCCACTCGCTCCAAATCTTTCAGAAGCAGAGACTTGGCCAGCTACTATCTGTAGACTTTGGGTGGCATTTGCGACGAGAGTCAGCTGGCCAATAACGAAGCCACCGCTATTGGTCCAGGAAGCTGATGCAATATCCCAGGTGGCTAGACCAGCAACGGGGAGTGCCGAGCCAGGGGAAGCTGAAGTTGTGCTGAAGGCACTTGTGAAGGTCCCGGCGATTTGGACTTGTCCATCGGCATAGTTCAACGACGTGACAGGCCCATTAACCCCGCCTCCAAGGCCATTCCAGGATTTCTGCTGAATATCGTATCGGGCGATGCCACGAAGCTGACCACTGGTTGAACTGCTGGCGGTGTCATTGAAAGCCCCGCCGACAAACAGTTGGTCACCAACGAGGACAATGGAAGTCACAGGGCCATTCAAACCACCTTGGGCCAATGACGACAACGCGCCGTTGGAGAACTCCAATACATTTGATGGGCCAGAGGGCACGACGAAGTTTCCACCAACGAATATACCTGAAGGGTGAGAAACAACCGCAGAAAGAGTGGTATTGGTCGAAGCTGCGAGGCTGGCCACGCCCATGGCTGATAAGAGTTCAGAGCCGAGCTTATCTGCAGTGGTAAGCGCTGATTCCGGTAAGATTCCATCTGCGTTTGGACTGCCAGAGGAGTTGAGTGGCCATTCAAGGAAGCCGAAACCACTGTTCGGACTGATTGTAACGTTTGCCGCACCACTGGACGAGGAGGAGGTCGATCCAACGTCAGCTGATGTGAGGATCAATTGCACTCGATCAGCTACAATTTCAAATGGCCCAGGACCGTTTGCAGCATTATCAGCAAGTGTCATAGTGATAGTAGTCACAAAGTCGGGCGATGATGGCAGGATAGGTCCACTATAGATGAGCGTGGAGGCGTCCTCTGTATTCGTCTGAGTGACTGGTCTGCTCCATGGGCTGATACCGTTTCCGGGGAAGACAGTGACTTGCACGGAAGTGCGCTGGTCACAGTCTTGGAAGTTGGTGCAGCCTGGGACAAGTAGATTGATATTATATTGCCCAGCAGCTGAAACATATGGCATCCATGTGAAGGAGGGCCCAGAAGCTGGAGTTGTACCGGCAGCAACCGACGAGACAAGAACCGTCTGGACGGTGCCGGCGATGTTGGTATTGGCTACTTTGGCAGTCCAATCACCGGTGCGGGTGGTATTTGAAGGATTGGGGGCAAAGCAAGAGATGGAATTGTCGGCATCGATGGCAGACGCAAAAGCACCAGAGGAGAGGAGCTGGAGGATATGGAGTCCAGGGGCAACGCCTGTAAACTGGGATAGCTCGATCTGCACACCGGTGATACTGAGCGTGCTAGGGAATAGAAAGTCTTGGTAAGGAATTGACGAATCCGTAGAAAGGGGACAAGGGTTTGAACACGACATATTCTGACCACTTGTGGGGTCAACGTAGGTCAAGGTCTGAACGGTGTTGTCTGGGATAGTTGTGACACTACACGCGGTTTAGTTTCGACCTCAATTGAATGAGGCATTACTTACACGAAACCGGTAGTACCGTGATTGGCCTGGAAAGTATTTCCAAGGCGGACACCGTTCGCCGCAATGAAGCTGAACTTGCGAATAGTGATCGTGGATCCAGTGTTGTCTGCTCCAAACCAAGTATTCCCTGGTCCATCTGACCCCGAGGGACACAGTATACTCTCTATGTTGTCGAATTGAGGATCAACTGATGAAGGCGAACCCTGAATTTGAGCCCCTTCCAGCGGAATTGGGACCAACGAAGACGAAAACGGTGTGGCACCAGCAGAAAAAGGGACGTTGGGATTGTTGGTCCCGTTCAGAATGGCAGAACCATTGCCAAAAGACGAGATGAAAGAGCCGGCGAAGAAAAGGCTTGACCCTGTTGAGTTTGTTGTGATGGAGGAAACCCTTCCTTGGGCACCATTCAAACCACCAAAAGGCGCTTTCGACCATGAAGCCGCCTTGGTATCCCAGATGGCTACAGCAGAACCTGGCTGTGAAAACCTTCCACCAACCCAAACTTTTGAATCCTTGCTGTCACAGAAGGCTGTATCCACCTCTCCATTGGGTCCGCCAGAACCAAGCGATGAAAACTTGGAGTCCTGTACGGAGTATGATACGACGTTATTTGCTTGGACGTCGTTTATGGATGTGAATGTGCCGGCGAGATAGATGATATTGTTGATGGCACAAGCAGCGTTGATGCGACCGCCAGAATTGGTTGCAGCGAGACGGGTGAGTGCACCACTGGATGACCGTGTAAAAATAGTGGAGGTGGATGGGTCGAAGGATATGGGCGGGTTGCTGTAGATGTCGAGACCCGCAAACGCACCGGCGAGGCCAACCTTGCCCATTCGGTCGAAATCAACCAGCGGGACGGCGGCCAACGCGCCATTTACAGCAAGAAGGAGAGGGAGAAAAACCATTGAGGATGACGAGGTATAAGCATACAATGCGTATGCGCGTCGTAGGGTATCGTCCTCGAACGGGGAAAAAGAGAGACTGGAGTGTTTGGCTGGTGGGCACACGAGGTTGAACGTTGTTCAAGACGCGGCGCCAACCATTGCCTCGGCTTTTGCCGCAACATCTTCACACACAGACGGCCAAGCAAATCGTATTGAAGACGCAGAGTCTACTACAAAGCACTTCTATATATCCTTGTCCCCCTTGGCGACAACACCCGACATATCAACCTCACCCCCAATGGGCCGCAAAAACGGCGAGGCCTGGTCCAAGGCCCTGAAGAAAACAGTGAATAGTATGAAAGACGGGTATAAAGTATGACATACTGGGGATAGCGGTATCGGTGCACTTTGGGTTTCTGTGCGTCCATTAGCAGGAGGCTGGTGTCTGCAACAACTTGTTGCTGGGCCGTGTGCCGTGCATTCAACTCCAGCCATCGCTGAGGAGAAGGAGTGTACATTGCGATCCACCGTGTAAGGTACACGTCCTCTGCAGGTTCTGGCGCATACTTGTAGAACCCTACAGCCAGCAACGAGAACAAAATTGTCTTTTGCCAAACACCACCAGTGAATCCTGGAAAACCAGGTCACGAAGAGAGAGCACTGAGTAGGAAGCATACGGACCTTCCTTGGGATAAACCGTAGAGTCGTGGTGGTGGTGGTCTTCGTGGTGCGAGTGGTCCGCCGTCGATGCGTTCCGTCGCAGTATGGAATTGGTTGGCCGCAATCTAGAGCAAGCGGTCCTAACGAGTGACATGGTTGGGGTGAAGGAATGTGACGGGAGTTGCCGGGTTCTCATTTCCAAACCTGGACAGCGACGCTTTCAGCGGGCCAATTTCGACTTGTCCAGTTATGCCATATGCTGAGCTGGAGAATGAAGTACATTCCAGGGTTCTCGTCCAGTGGCGACGTGCCTCGACTGGGCGGCGTAACCATGGCCTTGCATTCTTGGAACCTACGCCGGAATCTGCCTACATGCACCTCGTGACCAGCTTTCGTACATATATATCCAGGCCGGCCTTGGAAAGGGGTCCTTAATATCTTCTACCCACACGAGTTGCTTATACTCCTCTACAGCTTTCCATGGGTGAGCACCCTCTCCCGATATCGGATGATTGGCTGACATCCAGCAGCGAGCCAACCTGAGCGGAAAGGAACACTCGACGAGGATACTCTCCAAAGTTTGGAGAAGAGGCTCGGCCAAAGGCCAGATAAATCTGAGCTTGTCGACCGTAACATTTTGAAAGGTGTGTCATCTATCAAAGGAGGGGTTGTTGTATATGTATGCACCCCCCTAGACGATCGCGGGTTAGCACCAGCATTGATCGCATCCAGAGAACAACTGAAACGGTCGCAACTAGAGGTGGGTGCAAGTATGATGAGATGTGATATATTAGATGGACATGCTGGTCTAGGATAAGCTGGAACACGCGTTACAAAGCCGCCCCAAGGTGGAGGATTTGGTAAAAGAGGGGATCCTTAAAGGTAAGTAAGCAGATGCAATTGCTTGGGTCTGCAATAACGAGTTTGGTTGTCAGAGGGTGAAGTTCCAGCGGAAGGCGCATGAGCGAATTCTGGCGCCAATGTAATGACTATTAGTATGAATGCGACGCTGAAATTGATGTAAAGTGTGACTGACAATGTGGAGAAGCGATCTTAATCAGCGTTCCTACTTGACCGATCGCGAAGTCTCTCTCGCATCTCCTGTGCCGCTCTTCTCGTTCCTGCAGACCCAGCCCAGCCACGTCTACTAAGCCACGACACGATTCTGGGGGTGAGGGCGGCTGTTAAGCCCACTCGGACAGGTAGAAAAAGTGTTTTATGGATGGTGTATGCCAAGACAAGCATCGCATACAGTCCCTCGTTACCACCAGCAGCGTGGCCAGGAGGAGGATACGAGGGATCTATCTCGTCCCGTCCCGGTTCGGGGGGTTTTGAGTGGAATATTTGGTAGATGGAGCCCTTGACCGATGCGGCTACGCGAGAAACATATTCTGCACCGAGGAGATTTACACCGGCAAAGGCAACACCAAAGTCAAGGACAGTCAGAACGGCGTACACCCCGAGGGCGTACCAGCCGTAAGACTTTATGAGGTGCTTCAGGCGCTGTGATAGTGAGGCATCTGGGGGCAGTGTGTGAGGGGGGTCGGGAGACGGTGAGCGTGTTGTGAGTGGACGGAGGCGGGCAGGAAAGTTGCGAAAGAGACGGGTGGGGCGGACGCGATGGCTGGTGGGCAGCAAAGGCGGGGTCACTCGCGGCACAATCGAGCGGACGACTGGCAATCTTGCGAGCATGCCCGCCATCTTCAGAGTTGCCAAGTTTTTGGCTGGTTTACGACCACGGACGGCATGCCACTCGCCGCCAGTCCCGTGACCATCTCCCACGTGGCGTGCATCCATATGGCCGCAAAGCACGCCGGTGCCGCTCGTTCACCCATCCTCGCTACTTCCTAGTGTCCCCGTCATATGCATCTCATATTCCTTGTCACTCGTCGTTCTCTCTCTGCAGCTCGATAGCATCCACAACGCCCATGTCCTCTCCAATCGATTCCCAATTTTCGGCCCCCTTTGAGGGCCCTGAAAAATTGCTTGAAGTCTGGTTTGCTCCATCGGCTGCTGACGTACCAGATGCCTGCACCGCACCCGATGCGCGCTCAGGCCTTAGAAATGTTGATAGAAAAATCTGGGAGGAAATGCTCGACATTGTCCAGTGTAAAATCCTCAGCGCAATACGGGGTGAAGAAATGGACGCTTATCTCCTCAGGTAAGCCCTTTCGTTATCTTGATCCCCCAGACTCACAGTCAATCTAATCCAGCGAATCCTCTTTCTTTGTCTTTCCTCATCGTCTCATCCTCAAAACATGTGGCACAACGCTCAACCTCCTCGGCCTACCGAGGATCCTAGAGATTGCCGCCAAAGAGGCTAATCTCCCTTCCGTTTATCGCTGCTTCTATTCCCGCAAGTCTTTCATGTTTCCCGAGCGTCAGCACGGCCCTCATCGCGAGTGGAAGCATGAAGTCCAATATCTAGATAACATCTTTCATAAAGGTGCCGCCTATACGGTCGGAAAAGTCAACGGCGATCATTGGTTGCTTTATCTCACGGGCCCAACGGAGCGTCTCCCACTTCCCAACAGCCAGAACTTTCCTATCCGCGATCTCTCTTGTGATTTCGACGATGATGACACCCCTCCTGATTACACCATCGAGATTCTCATGAGTGAACTCTCCCCTGCCGCACGGGAGCCTTTCTTCACTCCTGCAACAGAAGCCATCGACTCATCGGATTATGCCTTGTCACTTTCCCAAAAACTTGGCATCTCATCCATATTCCCTCCCGAACTCACCACCCTTGATGCCTATTCCTTTACTCCCTGCGGTTACTCTGCCAACGCGCTTCTCAAGTGGGGCGACGATTCCGCGTCCGCCCACCCTCCAATATCCGGAGAAGGCTATTATACCATCCACGTTACACCAGAGGCGGGTTGGTCTTATGCCAGTTTCGAGTGCAACGTCCCACTATCAGTGGTTAGCAATGACAGCTCCTGCACTGGATCTGTCACTCCGCAGTCCATCCCAGATCTCGCCACCCTCATTCAACGTGTGGTCAGCATCTTTCAGCCTGGTCGTTTGACTCTCACCTTGTTCATCTCAAGCAAGGACAACAACAGTGCCGAAGAGGAGACTGGGGAAACTGCCGTTGAGGCTGCGCAACGGGCTTTTCGAGGTGCGCTCATGGGCCTAGCTTCACCAACCAAGAACGATGCTACCCCTGGCATCTATAAGCGCACAGACAAAATTAACTACGAGTTTGGAGGGTATGACCTAGCTTTTGCTAGTTTCGAGTTGGTTGGTGAGAGATAGCTGGTCCCTTGGGCGCACCGCCCTCGCAATTTCCGTTGTTTCCTTTCCTAGAATCCGAACATGTTCCTACTCTTATCCTTTAGAATGCGTGTCCCCCCCATTATCCCGCTCTGTGCCAACCGCGTAAACTTGGTCATTGGCTGTTGATGCCCTCATGAGCATCATGCACTGCGTGCATACATACAGTACATGACGCGACGTAAATGCTATAGAACTTGAAACGGCTGTGTTACGAAATCTCGTGATCATGAGCGATTGCACCCTGCAAAATGTGTACGCCCCGACTCTCATCCAGATGAAAGCCACTGCCCACTTTTTTCGACCCCCCACGACTTGAAGCGTCTTGCTTATTACGATCTCGGGAACCCCCGTGTCAGGTACCTGCAGGAGTCGACCATCCGATCCCGACCTTGGTTGTGCCATTTCCAAACTGGCCCATCGCCGGAGGGACACACATTCAGTGGACAAGGTGAAGTGCCTCCCCTTTGCCTCACTGAACACATAGAACACAAGTTGGCACTCCTCTATACGTACTGACCCTGTCTCAAAGAACACAGAGAGATTCCTCATTCAGGTCTCTGCGAGCCTCTTTTTCTATGTTTCATCCAGGTCAGAACCTCCCTGTGAGCGCATTGCGCGTCAGATTGTCCGCTTTTGACCCCAGACGGCATCCCTGTAGTTTCTTTTCCGCCAGTGCATTCATTTGCGTCATTCATTTGACTACAGCTTGGGGGCATGTCCAATATTCGACCCAGCGCCAAGGCCTGGCCCCCACCTTCCGACGGTGGGTACCCTCCTCGTGAATTCAATCTGTATTCATGATGTCGGCTCGTCGAGGCGAACACGGCATGGAAGGCATCTTGCCTCATGGGACCCGCCCAATGCAATGGCTCGACACGGGATCGTTCCCCCTGCCTACTCATAAGGTGAAGTATCTCTCTATCACCACTACCCTCTTTCCTCGGCTTCAGCGGACTAGGACACGCGATTTCCCTGTTGGTAAACTTAGTCTCGTTGCCTTTTCAAAATCTGGCACTGCAATCCACCAGCTCCTTGGGTGCTCATGCCCAGATGCAGACTGGACTCATCTGTGATCCATTCTTCCGAGAGGGACAAGCCCTTCATCTTCATCTCTTCTCTCTTACATTCAATTTCCCGCAATGCACGCGTCCAACATCACCATCGATGGGATCTTTTCCTGACGCTCCCTTGCCACAGGGACACTCTATTTTCGTCTTCTTCAGGTCTTGCTGTCCGACACGTTCGCCCTTGGAGTTCTACTGCAGGTGAAACACAGAACGCCCTGATGACCAGTTTTGTGGGCTAGTTACTAACCTCCACCTCTGTTCCACACAGAAATCCTCGTCGGCATTTCAACTCGACTATGATTAGTCTAGTGACAACATCACTGACCTTGGTCTTATTCTCCGCCACACATATGGTCAAGGCTGCGGCAAACTTGTAGTCGTTCACATTCAGGTGGCATGCCTTGTTCATTTACGAAGACAGCTATTCCCTGGCTTCAAATATGACTATATTGCAGTTGCTATATTGTCAGCTGAACACTCCCCCCAAGAAATTATCCATGGCACACCCCTTCCAAATCATATCCTTGCCTGACTCTAACTCAACGGAGAACCTTCAGGCTCTCGCGGAAGTTAGCTCTTTCGGGAGGACCGACATGGGCACTCCTGGAGAGGGCCCTTGGACGTACCGTATCTTGGAAGAGCCTACTCTCACAGCAGAACTCCAAAGCGTCTGCGACTTCCGGTCCATTGGTGGATGGGCAGACGTCGCGTCTTTCCAACCATGCCTTTCTCATCGGTCACAAGACCGGTTTGTAGTTGAAGAATGGTTTTTGCCCTCAACCCCTCCTACTACCGGTTCAAATCGATGGCGACTCTGTGCAGTGTTTGACGGTTAGTCTCCGAGTCGTCAATCTATTCCCCCTTCGCTCATCGATCCTCAGGCCATGTCACGCATGCAACTGTTGATTATGTCTCCTCAAACCTTCCCGACGCGATTCAAAGCGCACTAAAGCTTGCATTGACTCGCACAGCGGCTTCCCCGCCTGGGACGCATATAACACCGGAAGAGGTCGCAACCATTCTGCGAGACTGTGTTGAGAAACTCGATAATTCCATTTCTTCCGGGCTCCTGGGCTTGTTGCCGCGGAATACGTCGGTGTGTCAATTGCGTCCTGACGACATCAAGGCCATCTTCCCCGATAATAGCGACGAAGAAGACGAAGTCTCGCATGGTGGTGCAAAAACCTCCACATCAGTACTTTCTCGTGCTCTGGGTGGTTCCACTGTTCTCCTCAGCTTGACAGACCTGTCTCGGAGAATAATGTGGATTGCTAACCTTGGAGGTAAGCCGTTTGGATACAAATTTTGAACATGCCACGTATCTTACCGAAATTTCTTCTTGTAAGACGGATACGCGGGTAAGTCATTCATTTTATTGCATTAACCTAAGGTCTGATTTCATTCACTCTCCTAGTGTTAGGACAGAAGTTGAACGACGGGTGGTCGGGCTCTTTGATCTGTAGACCTCATAACGTAAAGAACACCGACGAAGTCAACCGGATGAAAGCAGCGCACCCACAACCTGAGGCCCCAATTCAAAATGGACGTGTCCTCGGATACCTTGAACCAACACGAGGTCTTGTCGACTTTCATGCTTTCCCTTTCTTGTTCTCATACTCTCGATCTCTTTTTAGCAATCGGAGATACCTGGTTGAAACTTCCCGCAGCATACAGCGAACACGTTTTTCCTCATTTTAAGCAACACTGGGTCGCGCCTAGCCTCTTTATTGATCATTCCCAACTTATCCTCACTCCACCATACGTACTGGGCACGCCGGAAGTGTTCCATGTGCAGATTCCAGATTCACCTTGTTTTATCTTGCTCTGTTCCGATGGACTCAACCTTGATCCTATAGACGAGGTCGATATACACGACCTTCTAAATCGGTGGACCACAACCACTGGGAAAGCTCTTGATAGGGCAGCGCCGCCCAACATGGCATTAGCCTTGGTTAGAGATGCAATTGGAGGTGACGACAATCAAGAAGTTTCCCGAAATCTCACTGTAGAAATGGATGAGCCATGGCTAGATGATATCACTGTTATTGTCCAAAAGTATAACACTTGATGGGTAGAAAGATACGCGATTCCTAGGAACCTAGATATACCGCATGTATTGGGAGGAGACTGCTGGGTCATAAATGCCGATCGGACTTGGAATGCGATGTTTCTTGCTTGGCTCGCAAATTGCAAAGGGGACAAAGACGAACATACATCTCCACCATTGGCCAGGTGATTGTAGCCTTAGTTAAGGGAGGTCAATAGTGTCATCCACCTGAGAGAAACTGTACTCACGATTCCCAACCGGCGGATTTCTGAAAACATTGTGAAAGAAGGCTCGTGAGCCCGGTGTGCGTAAGTAAGAACATCGTAAATCTGTGTTCGCACTGGTAAGCGCTCGAACGCAGCAGCAGGGTCTGTGGTCTCCATAGGTTCATCGGTGGGTGAATATTGGTATGGCAGTGCTTTTGCTCTTTCATCAACCAGGCTCCGATATGCTGTCAGTAGTTTATCTTCATCCGCTGCTTGGGCATCAAATAGGAAATCCTTGGGAATGACGAGGAGGTGGTGGTTGTTTGACCCCAGTCGAAGATGATGAAAACCGGTCCATGCTCGGATACGTTCAGTTATACTGGAGAAATCGCCTTTTGAGATGGCGTGGCATACAGCTGCGTAAGTGTCCGGGTCTAAGCTGGCCACTTCACGCAAGCTGGGAACTAGGCCATCCAGGAATGTCGACAGGGCGTCGTTAAAAGCGGTCCTGTTTGGAACTTCCACAGAACTGGTAAGTCTAAGCCTTTGGACTATGTAGTCCGGCAAAGATGCGAAAGATGAGTGGGTCCAGGGTTCAATATGCGAGTTATTGAGAATGACACTTTGCTCCAAGTCGTATGTGGGTATATACACCCCAGCCGCACTAGACGACGGCAGGGGTTTTGGCGCGATGAGGGTCAAAGGTGCCTTGCGCGAGTCCTTTGCAGGGTCTGCGGTAAATCTCCCAGTCTGAGCTAAACAGATATTGGCTTTGATGATTATAGGAGGACCTTTCACGAAGGGACTTACGGGATTTGCGGCCGGAAGTGGGTCCTGATGCCACATTCTGTCCATAAAATGTGTGTCCAGTGTTATTTTCGCCACTGGGACCAGGTTCTTGCGTCTCTGGCAAGATTGGACTGGCCTCCGCTTTCGGTCGTGGATCTGGTTTCGGGGGTGGCTCCGCTTGTGCTTTAGGCCGCTTCTTTGGAGTGTAATTGCATTCCGTTTCGTTCTCTTCTGTGCAGTGGTTGCATATAGGCAAGTTTCGATCACACTGAGATAACGTCATTACACTTGGCGCCTTATCGAGAATAGGCCATTTACCTTCAAATTCTTTAAACGACAGCGATCACATCTTGGTATACCTCGATGGGCAGGGGTCGGCAGAGGCGTGTACTTGCATTCACGGTCCGGCGCCCAGGAACAGTGATTACAAGCAGGTAAGACTCTGTCGCACTAAAGGTTTCTTGAGCATCGTCAATGAGCGTGTGTGAGAATGTGCCTACTTTGAGATTATTGAGCCGACAATGATCGCATCTGGGCTTTCCTCTTCGACCAATCCATAGAGATTGACGAGCCATGTAGACCTTTGGATTAGGTATCCGGATGGTGAGCTGCCCGTCATCCCCATTGTCTCCAATGGAATCGTTCTCATCCGGAGAATCATCCATGGCCATTTTCGAGGGTAGAATCGAGTAGGAAAGATTGACAGAAGTGTGCCAGTCAGAAAAAGGGAATTGGGCGTATCGAGGCCCCCCTCACTTCAAGTCTAGCGTCGTGTGGTATTTGGGGCCGTGGCAAAGGGTGTCAGACGATCAAATGGATTAGTTGGAGCGGATCCGTGCAAAAGGTATTCTCCGAGGGAACTAATGAAAAGATTCTGTGGGCAAGGAAATATTGAAGTGGTTGTTACCTACCTGCAGCTGGCGCAGCTGTTCGTCCAGTGGCAGGTCGTTTGTGGTGCAACGAACAACGAACCTAGTGTGACACCCTCGTGACAGCTATTATTCATTGTTGCCCTGCTCATGAACGGCAGCCGGATGTGGTAATTTCTTCCGTCGTACACCATCCAGGCGGCTGCTCCGTTGTACCAAGCAAATTACACGCTGGTACTGCTCCAGCTCTTCGTATCTCCACTACCAAGATCCTATCTGCTCGACTATCGCCCTTCCAAATCGTTCTTTTACCAGACACCATATTTGGCAAACGTGGTTCTGGTTTGATGACGAAGCAGGGCCGTAGGAGTTTGTTGGACTGTAGCAAATTCCCGAAAGTCATGGGGACTTGTGATTTCGGCCCATGCATGTGCCAGGATGACGGATATCTGAGTGTCGGCCGGATTTGTACGCACCTTTCGAGTCACTGGAAAAAGAGGACTTTGAGCCATATTTTAGCTTTCTATCCAAGCGCGTCTCTTGTCCTCCCCGAGTGGAGATAATCTCTACGGCAGATGTCACCCCCAAGAGCACAACAATTCTCTCACGTTGAAGTCGTTCTGAAGTTTCTAGACTCCGAATTTCCGTCCCGCAATGCTCAAGGCATCGGCTCTGTCCCAAGAAGTTGACTGGCTACCACCTTCGTGTGCACACTCCCATGATTGCATACAAAGAAGTATGCTCCACTCTCACGAGATCATTATAACCTCGAGGTTTTTAAGGCACCCTATTCATACTCTGGGTAGTTATGCTGCAACGCTAATCTTGATGCCTCTCGCAAGACTCTCCCGAGTCAAAGATGTGTATTCCGCGGCTTTTTATATTCCACAGGCGCAGAAGCATCGAACGTGCCTCCTGAGGTTTCCCAATGGACCGGATGACGCTCGGATAAGAAGGTATAAATACCTGTCGATGAACCCTCCTGTACCCTCCAGCTCACTATGTTTTCCCCGGTGCTCATACTACTTTGTCTCCAAGGTGTACTTGCTGCATATCTTGGCGAGCGTGGGGTAGCTTTCGTAGACCCCACAACCAATGGCGGCTCGCTTCTAGATAATGGTACAACCCCTTGCAGATCCGAGATTTTCAACCACTAACCTTTCTCTAGCGGGAGATGGATTTGGTGAACCTTTGAACGTGAGCGCTTCGTTACTGGTTCACCCCGTTTACGGACCTGACTTCAGTATTCCTTTTCAGGTTATCATTTCTGGTCTCAGCTCTCCAGACGTCCTGACAGACGACGGAATCATCAATTTTGCGAGGGCAATCGGGTTGTAAGTCGGCGAAACTACGACACGATCATTGTGAGATATGTTAGCATAGTTCCAAGGAATGCCTCGGTATTCATCTTGGTGCTCCTCAATCTGCCAACCTGGGAGATGGAAATGGATTTGTCAATCAAACAGTTAGTCGCAAGCCTCCTTGCACACTTGCATCCTTTTCTCAACCTGCAACACTTACAGATAGAGCTCCGAGAAGACTTTGGTAATGCACTCCTCGGGACTTGCTTGGAGAGTTTAATTGGCGGCAACCACTTCCGGTTTGATTTTACCCCATTCAGAGTGGGGGTATGATCCTGACCTATATGCTACCAGCGTATATCGACAAAACGGGACCCTTGCCGACACAGGAGCACTTTTCCTCGCGTAAGTTCTTCTGTAATCCGCGTATCTTCTGAAGGCGTCTAACAAACAAAAAACACAGCGTCTCGAAAGAGGAGGTGTGTGGGGCCTCTTGCTCTTATTCACTGATACGACTTCCCGACAGGATATCGAGGAGCAACATACTATTGTCCCGGATGGTTATGACATCGGTGGGATCTTGTATATGGCACCAGGATCGGCCTGCTCATTACTTTTACTTGCAATAGGCAGAGACCTGCTCGCAGCCAATGCCGTCAATGACGGCAGTACGACCAGCTTTGGCGGTGTAACCTACTACACTACCGCCGAGAATATCACGGGGTTGCTCCCTGCGGGTGCTGCTGGGTATGTCGAGTTCAGTCCCGCACTTCGCGATGCATCTGACCGCGAGTATTGCTCAGAATCAATCATGGTGCTCTGCTTTGTGATTGCCCGAGATACTTGTCCTGACCCTTTGCATCTAGACATCGCCATCGACGGCATCGTTACTCTCCTGACGGTGATGATTGTAGTCTAGAAATGTGACCATACTCTCAACCAGACCTAGATGACAAACAAACTTCTGACTTGCTATGCTACAGTACAATGTGTGTTGTGATTCAAGAAACTGAGAATATGCTGAATTACCTGAGTGACAATGGCGTATCAATTCAGTTCGTCGACCTGAAAGTCGATGCTGGTAGCGGTGGGGCTGCTAGAGACCTGGTCACCAGTGAACAAGGCAACACTCTGCGCATCTTCCTGCGTGCAAGTACAATGTCCCGATCTTTGTTCTCTCCGTTTCCGGTCTTCCTCCTGAACTTCCCTAAGGGTTCGTCGTTGAACACGGGCCAGGACATAATCGAGCTGGGCGAAGTTCTGATCATCGCATGCGAACCTCCGGTGCTTCTTCCCTATAACGTGCTGCAGAGGTTTGAGTAGATGTACGATATGTGGTAGACCTTGCTCACAGCTTTGAAGTCGTCAAACTTTGTCCGACAACTCTCGCAATAACCAGGTTTAGTCCCTTCTTCTCGTTTGGGCAGTCGCATGGTGTTGGTGCTGCGACTCTTCCTTAGAACGGGTTGCTTCTCAGGAATACCCATTGGGGGGCCCATATTGCCACGCTTTGATACTGCCATTTTGCTCTGGGCGACTATCTTGCGCGAAGTGACGACCTCGTGCTTTAGGCGGCCACTAAGGGCCAAAGGTAGTTGGGATGTTCTGGATGTGTATCCAGCCGTAGATGTAGTCCCGGTAGCAGAAGTAATCCCAACGCTATTTCCAGATGCGGCAAGATACCCGGGACCAGCAGAGGCAAGATAACCTGAGGCAGCGTTCGATTCGAGGGGGTCAATCTCCAGGTCTGCAGCTTGTTCAGCACTCTTGCGTAGATTGCTCATCGAGACTGATCGCCTTAGGTCTCCACCCTTTTTGGCGTGGAGATTTACTTCGGCTTTCCGTCTGAGTGCTTCAACCCGTAACAGTTTGATGGTTTTATCAGCCTTACGGCTCTGCTCTATCTCCGCCAGCTGGGTCTTTTCCCATCTCCGCTTTTCCTTTTCGTCGAACGCAATAAACGGTCCACGGGAGTTTGGATGACAGTGTAGTACGGGCCAGGGGATTTTCGGAGGGTTATTGTCACGGGCTTTGGGAATGATATATTCGTGTGCAGCAATAGTAGCCAGGTCTTGATGTAAATCTTCTACAAGTAAGAAGTGACTCCCCCGAGCGAAATAACGGAAGTCATGACGCTTCTGTGAAGGATCTCTTTCACTTGTTCCATGAATGCGTTCAGACTGGAGGAGGCGCGAGAGTCCACGCGATGTTGCTTGCTGTGACGAACGGGCTGCTGGTGCCGATGGTATTGGTGCATCAATGCAGCGGGAAAGAACACTGTCTAATTTTGCAGTCGTCCAGATCTTGATGCCAAAAGACAAGGCTTTCGCTGTCAGGTCAAATGTTCTTACACCTGAATCCTCGACAGCCCTTTTAAAAGAACGCATGAATGTGGAGAGTAACGACGAGGGACATAACTGACCGAGCTTTCAATCTGATCGGGCTCTTTAGATGTGAAACCGTCTTCGCTGCCTTGGACTTCGTGCTGTTCTCTTTATCAGACACAACCTCCCCGGCAGTCACTTGTTGATTAGTTATGAGGTGTGTAACTTCATTCGAGAAGAAATCTTCGACTGACTGGGATAGCGGTCCGCCCAACATCAGTAGGATGATATAACATCTAGAAAACAGAACCTACGCCACCAAGGTGATGTATCCGCGTCTCGAAATCCTGAAGGGTACCATTTACTGAATCGATATGCTCAAGGTCGAAGTGGAAAGTCCATGTAGGGAAGGCCCGTGAATACTTCTCCTTGAATTCGGTTCGCTGCTGTTCGCGTTCGGCCTGACGACGTTCCTTGTTTTCACGACCAGCGGTGGGGGGAGCCATCGTGTTACCACAACGGGCACGCTTGGAGGCTTGTTGGGCTAAGGCGGAATCATGGGGAGGCTCTGGAGAACGGGCACGCTTGGAGGTGGCACAAGGGGCCTTCGAAGGCTTAACGACAGGTAGATGAGCAGTTGCATGATGTGGTGCAGGACGGGTAGAGAGAGGACGACGGTTAAGGGTGGTCGACATGAGAGGGTTGGCTCTGGCGCAGTCACGGTCGTCGGCGCGTTGTTGAGATCTGACTTTAAACGGACGACCAAATAAGCATCGACAACACGTTATGTACAACGCTCCAATCCAACATCAACGCGACCCCTTGCCGCGACTTATAGTTTACTCCGTGCGCTACGTTCCCTAAACTGTTCTATATCAACAAACTGGTAGTACTCCTCGAAGGCCTCTGGATTAGCTACAGCCCCGCTGGCCGCGATCTTCTCCCCAGAAATAATTTGCTTGATTGCCACCTCGATCTTCTTTCCATTTGTGGTGTACTGCCGATTTCCACTTCAGCCACGACGAGCACAAGAGCTGCGATAACCTACCGGTATATCCTTCACTTGTATGATATATTCGGGGACGTGCCGTGGGGTTAGGCCTGTTCTAATAGTCTCTCGGATTCTTCGGACCAGGGCGTTTGATAATATTTTATTGGATGCCATCTTGATGAATAAGAGCACTCGTTCATCCTGGTCTTGCGATCGATGCTGGCCAACGCAGATATAGTCGTCTATTGTGGGATGGAATTGTTCCAGGAGAGCATATATCTCTCCAGAACCAAATCTTATCCCCCTGGGGTTCAGAACGCCGTCGCTGGAGGGATGTCCGGTCAGAATCTGATCTAGAGTGATGATAATCTCTTACCTCCTTCCTTGTATTATCAGCCCCTTTGTATGGGGGTTCACCACGATGAAATCACCTTGGCGCCAGGCATCTGCACGCCAACCATGAGCATTTCGAGCTGATATAGGTAATACACGAACCTCGAAATGTACTGAAGTAAGTTTGAATAAACTTTTCGCCCGAGTTATCCCCCCAGAATCCAAGGGGTATGGAAGGGTGGGGTCGAGTGCACACGAGTTCTCCGGCTTGTCCAGTGTGTTCGATGTTACTCCCTGCTGTATCGAACACTTCGACCTTTATGCCTAATGTTTTACAGGGAATTTCTATAAACAGTGAGTATCGCGCGGAACTAGTGGCATGATAGAACGAACCCCCTGCATAAACCGGTAGACTGAGGACGCTCGTTACAACTATTAGATTTCAGTAAATCTTAGTGTCAGCTTGCTCATCTGGGAGATAACACGCACATGACGTGCAGATGTCTGTTCCACCCATGGCTGTCATGACACGGGTATTGGCGCCAAAGGCTTGTTGGGTCCAAGAATGTAGAATTGGTGATAGTACGGCGCCCCCCACTGCAACTGTGCGCAGAGCTTCAAATCCTGACGGGCGGACTGATCTCTTATGAGCTTCACCCTTATGAAGAGACGGAATGGTATACTCAGACGAGGTTCTTGGCCCTGAAGCACAGATAGAAAACGCGGGCTTACACCCAGCACCGAAACTCTGTCAAAAGATGAAGAATTGTCACAGAAGCCAAGGACAAGATACGAACGATTGGCTCGTAACAACCTCCAAAAATGACGTGATGCTCGGGTGGAACGGCGAACCGTCGTAGACGACGAGGCGAGCACCGAGAGGGAGAGCTGCCAACATGAAATTCCACATCATCCAGCCTGCCTTGGTAGACGGTTAGTAGGTACTTGGCGGACAGAAGAAGTATATCCGCATACCGTCGTATATTGCAGCAGGGTATCATTGAATCCTACCCCAAAACAAAAGCTGGCGTCTTTCATCGTTTGGACAAGAATGCCCTAAGAGAAATGAGTGAGTCGTCATTTTGAGGGTGGAAGTTACATTACCCCCACTCGATGTATTATGCATTTTGGAGGACCGGTTGTACCTGCACCCTCAGAAGAGAAACAAAGGTAGGACCAAGAAACTCACCACTGGTATAAAGGATAAAGAGAGGGTGGTCAAAGGGTAGCTGCGCAAACTCCAAAGGCCGCTTATCGCTTGATGCAAGAAACTGTGACAGAGGTATACTGTCTTTAAGTATGAGCTGTGCACGCGGCAACAACGATGGCATATTAACCTGTGCTTTATGTCACTTATTTCGATACTTGATACTCTGCTTGGAAGCAGAACAGCGAACTTTAATCCGTGCATGCAAAGGTCAGACACGACGTCTCTTGCTTTGCTCCGAAGGTTTATGGTCTTTCCGGCGTAGAGCACTTCAGTCTCAACAAAGATAAACTTTGGTCGAATTTGACGATACCGGTCCAGTATGCCCTGCCAGAAGAATGAGCCACAATGAGGGAGAGTCCGATGTGCAAACCTTGACACCCATATCTGGTGCAGTGCTCGTGTATATTCCCCCAATACTTGCTGTTGCCAACGCAATTGAAATGGCATTGACAGAATTCGTCACAATTGCTGCAAATCAGAGTGAATCACTTCCCAGCTTTGTGCATTAAACTGGATACCTGCAACACGATCACCGGGTGCCAAACCGTGGACCTTCAAAGCTGCTGCCATTTCTGCCACGAGCGATCGAAGTTGTCGGAATGTGTAGTTCGCAGCGGCTCCAGATTCGTCGACACATGTACACGCAACAGAGTCGTTGTTATACCGTAATATGTTTTCAGCATAGTTGAGCCGTGCACCAGGAAACCATGTTGGCGTCTGAGGATGAGAGCCCGACTCCAAGACCTACGGCATTAATTCAACTAGTGCCGATGCTGAGTGGGTAGGACTTTACCTTGAGAGGTGGTATAGAGTATATCACGCCCAGATGCTCCCATAAGTCCATCCAGAACTGGTCGTTCGTGACGGAATACCTGTGCAGGTCATGATAATCTCCTGTGGAAGAGAATTACTGGAATGTAGCAGATGGATTCGGTGGACATACGGAGATTCAGCCCAGGATTTTTTCGGTTTATCTCTCTCCGTACAATTTCTACGTTTGTGAAAGCGGGTGCTAAAGGTTTCCAGATTGGATTCTGGACGGTGAAGGTCATCCTGGGCAAGGGAGAGGAGATAAGGTGTCCTTGGCTATTGGGGCATTCTGTGGGATAATAATCCTTCGAGAAGACCTCCGGCGGATTTCTGGTGCGAAGGCTGGTAAACCATTTACACTGTTGATGCAGCTGGAGGTGCCTGCGATGTTGGAAGGTCGACCATTGATGGCAATGATGCGGATGGGCCCCGGCACGTGCCCGTGGAATCATCCGGCGCGCTTGCAAGTTGCACGGGCGTTTGGCGTCCTACAAAGACTTGATACTCGACGGTCACGGTGCTCAGCGTCGCCTTTCTTCATGTCAACATATGGAACAACGCGCCACCATCATGCACCTGCGCTCGGCGGAACCTATTCCACGAAAGATCGCGTAACAGATTATCACACCACTCTCTTTCGCCGCCTCACCTGGGAAGGCACTGTCCCTCTCGAAATTCGTGTCGACCCCAAGGAATTGCCTGCAAACTCCGATCGAGGTCTAGAATGTTATTACATGCAGGCTCCCCGCGTCAGCTACCTGCCTCTCATCATGCCTGAGATTCGCCAATTCTTGATGGATGTCGTCTTTGACGACGCTGCGGCAAAGGTTTTGAAGGAAGAGGACTGGTGGTTTGAGAGTGAGGAAGGAACCCTGTTAAAATGGTTGGTCTTTGGGCACTATCTTAGGGGAGCCTGATCTCTTCACCTTTGCAGGCACTGGCCAATAGGCCTCATCTACGACAACCATACCATCTCGGCGTCAGTCAAAGCATCGGCCCCTCCGGCATCTAATGTAGTAACGCCCATGAAGCTCATCTTGCACTTAGCTTCCCCTCCTTCCGACAAATTGCTTTTGTCCCCAAGTGCGGAGGCGTGCAAACAAGCATTCATGGGTCAACTCAAAGAGGCCGACTTCATTCGCTGGGGCAGTACCAAGAGAATGACGGGCCTTCGGAAAGTGGACCAAGACGGCATATGGGAGGGGATCAAAGAGCGTGAGCCTGCTTTGCTTCTGCATGGCCATGTATTCTGATTCATGGATAGACACCTTTGACGATTACTGGCGTGTCGCAGCGAAAGTCACACCAGCCATCACATCAACTCGTCCGCCATCACCTGGACCACCGCCATCTTCTGCCTCTCTGCACACCCGTCCGCCGTCTGCTGACACAGCGGGACCTGCCGACCGCGATGGAGCATACAACGTCCGAAGCGTACCCGTTCGTCTATATTTACCAGACGGTCCCGTGCTGCAGGATTTAGTGCCCCCACTACTAGAAGATGGTGAGCATTCACTCTATCTCAAGCCCTCACCATTTGACGCCTCGTAGGGACGCCCCACACACTTGGTCACTATCTATTTACACATGTTCCTCTGCTCTTCCCATCACGGGCCCCAACGCCCCAAGAGAGGCGCTCTGACCTTGCTTACGCCTTGGTCCAAGGTGTCGTCTCACCATACGAATCAGAAATGGCGTGGTTGGGTGCAACCTTGGCTGGGGCTGATGGTTGGCTAAACGTCTGTGTAGGTATATGTCGGAACTAATACACTATAATCCACCTTAAGGAAGGGAGGGACTTCGGAAGGTCTAACCACAACGACGGCTTTTGCAAGTGCCTTCACGAAAGGAATTGTCTAAGTCGAAGGGTTCCAGGAATTGCCAGTCCCGAACAGGGCGATTTTCAGAGCTTCGTCATTAATCCGGGCCTGCTTGTCCTATACTTTGATATTACACCCTCGAAGTTACAATAATTGACACCAGTGTAGCTATTACTTCCCGTCGAACCAATCTGATGGCACCCATAGTCAACAGAGATTCAACCACCATGAATTGGACCCACAAGATGAGGATTGGGGCACTCGCTTCAACCAACGTGACCTGACTGCAGCGTCCGTCTGAGCCTTTTCGCTGATTTTGATTCAATCGGAGGCTGTTCGCTTTTGGTCTCGGGAAGCGCATCCATGATTTCAGCCTTTCGCATGCGCAGAAGTGAGCGGTTAAGAATCAGCGTGATCATAGACCACACGAAGCTGGAGAAAGGAAGGTGCATAAGACACAATAAATGGCATATGACAGAACGTACAAGACGAGAAGGAGAACAAGATCTATACGGCGTGTTGCTGCCAACGCGAGGTTAACGACACGTAGAGTCGCCAGCGACTATCAATGATCAGGCGGACCCCAAGGCGTAGATAAACACCACTCACGAGGAACACCAACATACCATCCCGATGCAGTGCGCGAGCAAGGGGCAGTTGGGCGTCTCTTGGTTTTGAGACCGCATTCCAAAATGTCGATAAAAGGACCACCACTTCAAATACCAACTTAGAGATTTAAAGTTGACCTGGCAGCTAACGCAGATGGGAAAATATGGACTTACCGGACAGGACCAAGCAACGATTAGCACATCAGTGGTCTGTATCAAGACACACATAGAAGCGACGCTGAAATATTGAATAGACGCTTCGCGGGTTCTTTAGCCTTTCTCTCGGTAGTATGGATCAGGAGATAGATCGCTTACTGTATACACGGGATAGAGCTACCACCATCGAACTAAAAGTGGATAGGGTACTGAGAACGAACCCAACTCCAAGCAACTTGGTGGCGACCTGGGACATTGTCAGTGGTTGATTTCGAATGAGCAGTTCAAAACAGACAGGGTCTTTCTCCCAGAGCGAGGCGACTCTCAGCAACACCAAAAGATTCGCAGTGGCAAGGGATATGGTTGAACCCAGGGCAGCGGTAGTTATGATGTATTGGCAGCTGAATGGGAGAATGTATGAGAACACTACTGGCAGAGAGGTGGCTGCTGGGCCTTTTATTACCTCTGAATATAATGTGCGGATTAAGGCCTTGCGATGGTCGATGAGAATAGACGACATACCTGATTTGAAAGCGCCCTGGTACCAAAACCTGTCATTTCTGACAAAATTCCACTATTTGTCAGTCGATACCAATCATAGGAGTTGATGACGCACCGATTGCGACCACCAAAAGGATCGATGGGACCATGTAGCGGTTCAAAAGAAATATGTACTTCTGGAGCGACCGTGGGCCGCACCATATCAGCGAGACCTCTACGATGGCTTCATTATCCGACTCTGCTCGGAAGCACTTTTCGCCACGGACCTGACGGGAACGTTAACGCATGGTCATATAGCAGGGCAGTTAGGCCTGCCGCTAAGTGCTATGCGTTAGCGCCTGAGTGTTGGCCAATCGTTTTGAACTCACCATTCAAGTATCGGGTGGCATTCGCATACCACAGAGACGATATCAAGTGGTCGAGCAAGGACCCTGCCATTGAACTCGGGGTAGTCAGGGAGATCGTGGGGGTTCCAAAATCTCATGAGGTCGCTAGATAAATACAGTATGGACAGGAAGGGATCAATAATTGGCGGCATCGGCTGGAAGAATGTCATCAGGGAATATGACACGCGAAGCGGATGGCACTGTATGATAGTTGATGGGTTGATTCTTGAAAGGCGTGTTCACTCTTGGAGTTGGGTAAGGACGAGCATTATAATTTCTTTTGTGTTTGACGTCACATGGGGTCACTTGCTCTTCGTTTCAATGATTGGCTTGCTAGATTCGTCCGGATGTTGTCGCATAGCTCTCGGTCGGTCCAAGTTTCGTGGCGGAAAGTGGGCCCAAGTATTGGCCGAACGAATACAATAACTAGCGCACCAAATCCGCACCAAAACGTGTGCCAACATGAAGGATGTCATCGAGTGTCATCAACCATCTGAGAGAAAGTAGCTGAAACGGCGTGATGGTGTATCCCATCACCGAGTTGGGCGGACTGCCGATAATAAACCAAAAAGAAAGATCAATGTCTGCATCCTGATGATATCACGTCACGATACATATACCAACAGGAATAACGCGTAGTTAAAAGTCGAATTTGACCATTTGTTCACCTCCCCCGCGTTCAATCTTCAAAATTCGCTTACCTACACACGCAAATAGAACGCGAATGGGAGATTGACTTGCAGCTGCTCCCGCAGCAATCGCCTTGGATGTTAGGAGTCCCTTTACGTCATTCATCGGTAATGAATAAGAATCTGATGACAAGAGAGCGAGCAGGAGGTGGGCTGTCAGAACTTGCTGGAATGTTGGTTCGCTTTGCAAGGTGGATGCAACAGACGATAAACTCGGAGCTGACGGAGAGTTTGGTGGTGGCGGAAGGGCCGAAACGGACTGTAGGTGTGTGCTGGAAGGCGTCAATAGGGGTTTTACCGCAAAATTCAGCAACTCACATAAATTCCTTCACATGGGGTATACTCCTTGGCGGAGTCTGGTCATTATTGAACGGTGCAAGGAGGTCAGTGGGGGTTTGCCAAATTTTCATCTAAAAGTGTTCAGAGATTGACCGCCGTATGTGAAAACCTTACAAACCACGATCCGCTCGACCTCTGTGGTGACTTTAATCCTTCGAGTGGAAGGTGTACTCGCTGTCTCTTCCTTGGCTGTTCTGGAGGTAGGTTCACGATTAGGCGGCTGGTCATCAAGCCCGTCCAATTCGGTTTCTAAGACCTCTTCAGGGGGGGCATGCGCCGATGGACCCAAGTCGCGATCACCAGAGTCTTGCTCGAAGTCTGAATCGGGTAGAGCATAGCTCATCCCGATACTGTGTGTCTTCAAACGCGGCAGTGGACTTCCGAAGGACGCCACAGAAGTGTTCCCAATGTCCATGTCTTCATCGAGGAGCATATTGTCGGTGAAACGGAGTGTCTTGGCAGCAGGAATTACAGATGAGGGACCATCCACCTCTTGGTGTGAAGGCCTGACTGGAGGTGGTGTACCTCCGTTCATGGGAGATGGGGATCTGCTTTGCTCCTGACGGTGTTGAGCAAGATTTTTCTAATACTTATTAGATGTTGAGTGGCCAGAAAGGATGCAAATAACTTACTCGTAAGTTCAGAGAGGTAATTCGTTCTTGAAGCGCAGCTATTTTTTGCTCCTCCAGCTCAATGCCCGCTTTTGGTAATGGCATATCTGTTTCTTGGGCCTGATGCCAATTCCAGAAGGATCAGGAGAGGAAGTATTCACGAACCTGACGCAGTTTCTCACTTAATGCACTGACACTTTTTCTTACTGCGACCAGTCGCCCGAGGATAGCCTGCACTTGGTCATGCGCTCTTGGCATAGGGCGGATATGATCACTTTGAGGACACATTTCAGATGATGTGACCCATAGTTGATACGCCGAATACTCACTAACGATCGATGTACTTCAATGCTGCCTGAGCGTACACCTCGGGTCGGGCTTCTTGATTCTTGCTTTTTTTTAATGGGGTGGTCGCAGAGAAACGAACGCGTTCCACCGCGCTGGCGGAGTTTAAGTCGATGGCAGAGTCGACAGAAGGTGGTGCCAGATAGAACAAACCAAGCTCGGAGGCATCGGCATCGCGCATGAGATCCCCGAGGGGAGTATGGAGGAGTGCGCGAGTAAATGGACCTGAGGAACTCGAGTGACAAGCCGTCGCGTTAGCAGCATGCTGGATGGACTTTGAATGTTGGGTGAGACGGTCCGTTTGGAAAGACAAAGACGACATTGCCGGTTACGCGTGGCCCGGGGTTGAGCGCGAGCTCGACGTGACACCCGTTTGAGGGTGTGCCTGCCGACCCAACTGGGGCCACATCCCTGCCAATAGACGCGACCACCGCTCCTCTTCACCGCGTCCTCGTCCTTCTTGCATGCATCACCGTCACTTCCGTCCATATCTTTGAAGGCGCTTCCACAACCGTTTTTCTTGCACCGCCGGCAGACTATTGAACTTTCTCCAAAAAAAAGCTAGTTCTCCCCCGCGACTTCTAGCCGATGTGGGAGCCATTACCACTCATCGTTTACGGGTATGCCATCCACCCGCTGGCCCCGTCTCGCCGGGATACAAAGATTTCTTCTCGCCATCGCCTTTCAACAGTCACAGAAGCGTCCACAGATGACCACTCTGTGTTGCGAGATGTAGTTACACTGGAAGTCGGTGATGAGGTTTACGCATTCGAGAAGTATACGCCAAAGGGAAAAGAATGCGATGGTCCCTGGTACAGGGGGTGAGCCAGCTGGTCCATTCTTTTCCTTGTGCTGACTTTTCCACCAGCTATGTCGTTTGCACTGCTCGCAGGCCATCAGTTGCCTGGTCAATAGCCACAGACTCGCCCAAGGCTCCCATGAAAACGGAGGAGTTGCAGCAAGTATTCATTGGAATATTCCCTGCGTCTCACATCTATGTCCGTGACGAACTGTCCGATGCAGAAGGGTTGCTCCCGGACCTTATGAGCCAACTCAATGGTGGACAGAACGGGCATACCAATGGACACGCAGGTAGCCACATGAGTGGGGGCTCTGGCGATTTGTTCATGAACTGGAATCGCGAAAAGACTGGGATGGGTATGGATACGTTGAAGGAAGAGGACGAAGAGTTGGATCCTTACATGTCCAGAAAATCTTTTCGTCTTGGTCCACCACCTGATCAAGCCAATTCATCTCGTGCAGGTCTTCCAGTTTATTCCACCAGTGTTCGGTCCTTGTCCCCGGCCGAATCCTCAGTTCTAAAACCCCTTCCACCCCGCCCGTCCCTCAAATCAGGAGATGATACAGCTTCAGGTGCTATCCAGCCCATAATTGACGAGATTGCCTCTGCTTTACGCGAATGGCACATGCTCATGTTCCAGTACCTCGCCAGACGAGACTACAAACTTTTCCATATCGTGAAAGAACATATCGAGGCATTGCATTCCGGTCGCAGACAGCTTCTTGCCCAAACTTTGAGCGCGGAAGAAACTATCAATATGCGATACGACTGCGTGGCTCGTCTCGTCAGCGGTAACATCGTCCAGGGTTTGGACGTCATTGTTCGTCATCCGACTTGGGGAGGACTAGTAACAGTGGACGTTGAAGGTGATATCGATACTCGAACCTGGGTCAGTGCGGTTCGGATGTATGCCATGCAGGTATCTCTCGCCTACATGAATGTATCCTTGGACGACACCAAATCCATCTCCCTTGGTCAAAGCGCAGAATACGTACAGGGTCCACTCCCCACCCCCGCGCATTCAGCATTCCCGGAGTCGACACAAAATGGACGTTCTCGATCCCTCTCGTGTTTGGCACCTAGTCGGTCCCAGAAACAGTTCACTGCAAGGTTTTACCATGTCTATCTCGACTTGAGGGCATTTGTAGCCTCCCCGTGCGCCCCAGGAGAAACTGCGGAACTGTTCTTCTCGTTATACCGAAAGCAAGGCATACAATTCGTAACGGAGGAATTTTGCGTGGTACTGAACCATAATGGTGTCCTTGCCAGAGATCCTTCAAATCGAATACGAACATTGTTCATGGACCTTGCACCCACGGACGTTCAAGATCCAGTTTATCTAGTTTGTCGGATAGTACGCAACGGCGCCCTCAAGATCGGGAACGGGGTTGGGAGTGATGGGAATCGGCGGTCCGACACTTTGCCAAGGAACGACACAATCACCTGGAATGAACCTTTGAGCCCACAGCGTTCACCGCTCTCCAGCGACACTGGATCCCAATTCAGGAGGCCGTTTGGTTGTGCCGTTCTTGAATTGACACAGTTGACGAAGATGGTCGCAGACAATGCGGACGTATCACCCCTTCGAGAACATAATATGCCCATTTTCATCCCCACGAACGAGATATCCTTCTCCATGCTCCACCAAAATATCATCAATAGTAATACACGAGAATACGAGAAATCCTCCAGGTAGGGCTTACTTACTTTTGCCATTTGTGATATCTTATTGTTGTCCCGCAGGGCCGAGATGTTGGCAGTTTCAGTCAAGGTCTTCAGAGGCGAAGCTGAAACTATTACCCGGGAAAACATGTCCCTACTTCAAGGCGTTCCCCCCACACTACGTCTCGGTTTTCCTGATGTCGTTTTCCCAGGAGACCAGCGCAACGAGTTGTACATCAAGCTCTGGTGCGGTGACTTCAGCTCAAATCATGGTAATTCTAGTCGTCTGAGCATGGCGAATTTTGCTCGCGGGCAGATGGGCCCGACGGCGAATAACATCCAGGTCACTGTTGAAGTGAAGGACAAGAATGGAAAAACAGTGGAAAACGTTATCTCGCAAGGGAGCGGTGAACCACTGATGACCCAGTTTCATTCAATGGTTTTCCAACGGTGTAATGAACCCACCTTTGGAGAGCTCATCAAGCTGCAGCTTCCACCTAAGGGATCACCGCAGTGGCACCTCTTCTTCACTTTCCGCAATCGTACAGGCCGGGAGCGACCCAGCAGCAGTCGTCCTGCCATTGACACCGGCGACCGGCCATTCGCATTCGCATTCCAACATCTGTTCCTTGAAAGCTCAGCATTCGTTGAAGATGGCAGCCATACCTTGATAATGTATCGAGCCGACAAGTTGAGCCAGATTACAGCGAGTCAGTACCTTGCAGCACCGTCGAGTCTCCCCGCTGGCCAGCGCTTTGATCAACTCGCCATTGACCCGGAAACGCTGCGACTTGCACCCCCGATGCGCGATACCCTGACCATCCGTTCATCTCTCTGCTCCACGCGATTTACTCACAACTCTGTCTTACTCCAAATGCTCAACTGGGAGAAGATAGTGGATCGCGATGCTCTGGCTTCTGTTCTCACCCAGTTCACCTTCGTTGGTGAAGTCGAAATCGTCAAATTCCTTCGGGACATCTTCGATGCCCTCTTTGGCATCCTAGTATCTCCGGGAAACCAGGCAGGCGAAATTGATCATCTAGTATTCAATGCCCTCGTAACTGTCCTCGGGATAATTCAAGACAGGCGATTCAGTAACTTCCAACCTGTTCTCGACGTCTATATCGAGAAACACTTCAATTGTGCATCCGCCTCATCTCATATTGTACACTCGATGAATCGCCTATTCGCTAATCCAACCGCTTCAGAAACCGCCTCCCCACTCAGGGCGGCCTTGAAAGTTTGGCATTACGTTTTTAAACTCATTGCGCGATCTCGTGAGCTTCAGAAGGCGAAGGAGTTGGGGATGGGTGGCGGAGCGACAGCCGAGCATTTGGAGTCTACGTTCAAGCGCGAGTTGCGGTCTCACTTGCATGAAGTTACTCGCATGATGTCCGCTTCCTCACCTCCTGCAATCATCGGGACTCAAACCATTGCTCTGCAGCACTTCACTTCCATACTGCCTGAACTAGCGAAGATTTTTACAACAGTAGAACTTGTCTCGATTACGACCACCTTCGCAAATGCCGTCACTGTCGGGAAAGGGAAGATCGTGATCTGGAAGCTTATTATGTACCTTCAAATCGTCAAGGGGTTCCTATTTGACATCCCAGAATCTCGACCCCTTCTTGTGGAAGCTGTGGTGATTTGGATCAAGCCTCATTTCGGCCGTTACGATGAATATGCTCACACCCTTTCCAACGACCCGGAAAGCGTTCGAGATGCAGCCCGTGTGAACTGGCTCGAAAGTATACGCCTTTGCATCACCATAGTTGCCATCATGCTGGACAAACTACAGCAATATCTTGTCTCGCCCTCAATCGTAACAGATAAGCATCTCTATACCCGGGAGCAAGAAAATGTCGAATCCCTCCTCCCCCTCTTACCCAGGTATGACTTTTCATTGACGATATCGCATGATATAACTCTATCCTGCAATTTAGGCTTTTAGAATCTTATCGGGAGTTCCAGAGTGCAGGATCACGGAAGGTGCTCGAACGTAGTCGTTCTTCTACCACCCACAAGGCTACTGCTCCTGTTACCTTCCCCGAATCCTACCCGTTTTCACTTATCTCGCTACTCCCCGAGAATCCACGAACCGCCTCACTTGCGACTACTCGGGACAGTGAAACTCTGTTCAATCCTGCGCTCGGCGAGACAGCGATTGTCTTTCTAGTGCTGATACTCTCGTCGCCAACAAAACACATCCTGAACTTCCTCGAATTAAGTCTTGATATTGAAGGCCGAGATCGTTTTATCAACCTGATATCACTGCTATTCAAAGTCGGCACTTCGATTCTTGACAATGACGCCTTCCCGAAAACTTGGCTCAATGTGAATATTTTGGCTCACAAAGTCCTGATCAAGATGATGGAGCCAATTGCACGCATACTCGAGAAAGAATTCATCCCAACTCAAGACTCAGAAACTCAATTCAATGGTAATCTGTGGCGTGAGGGCCTGTCAATGCTCCTCCGCCTCCTCTCGTCGGACCAGCTAGTTATTGAAGAATTCAGTCCTCAGGTATATCCTATGGTTGCTACCTCAGAATGATCTTGACTTTTTTTTTACTTTTAAGAAACGCCGGGCAGTGTGGCGCCTTGCAGGTGACATTCGAGGAGAAGGAGCTTCGATACTACTAAATCTGTGGCAGGCCTTAGGGTGGTCAGAACACGCCATGACATCCGGTGAACCATCAATACGATATGGTGTGAGTTTGGATTTGAGTTCAAGTGTCCACCTTACTTATCAAACCCTAGGGATACCAAGTGTACCTGCATGCTCTTGTTGGGCATGTCGTCAATCTGTGCCTTAGCCACCACGACCAGTTGCGTAACAATGCAGTGCAGATTCTTTTCAGCATGATCGTGTCGGAATATCATTCCGCTGGTCATTTCGACGCCATTGAACATGAACTCGTCACTCGTTTAGACTCACTTTTCATGTCCGATAGTAAAGGAGACGACATCTCTCGCGCTTTCTTTATTGGCCAACTTCGCCATTTGTTCGAAACCACAGACGTCGATGAACAACTGCGAGAGCGGGTTTCCAGCTTCTTGGATTCTGTGGACTTGTTCCTCGAGCTGTTGCTCAGTGTTCGCGCTCTTCCAGAGGGCGAAGAATATGCAGATGACCGGGTCATTGCTACAGTAAGTTCAAGACCTTCATGAAGAATATGTACTCACCTCGTCCGTAGCTGAGATTAATGAACTTCATACGGAGAATCGGTCGGGACGAGATATACATCAAATACGTCCACCAACTCGTGAATGTAAATCACCCTTTGATTGTGGCAGAATGTCGCTGAAACTCTTGCAGATGCACTTGCAAGCACAGAACTATGTGGAAGCCGCCCTCACCCTCAAACTGCATTCCGACTTGCATGAATGGGACTTGCATAACTTCATTCCCCCTATGGAGGACCTTGGGCTGCCCCAGCAATCGCATTTTCATCGGAAAGAGACTCTATGCCTGCTAATTCTGGACTATCTGGGTGAGGCTACTCCTACCGTCGCCGTTTCTGAAATTCATGTCACCTGTACAGGGAAGGGGAAGGCATGGGAGAGTGCCATCCAGATTTGCAAAGAGCTGGCCTATCAACATGCTGAAGTCACTTTCAACTAGTTTGTTGACTCTCTTGCCCTCTCGTCTGTATACTAATTCTTGCCTGTTAGTGGACGTCTATCCGAAATCCTGCGTCACGAGGCGGCTCTCCTAGAGCATATCATCACAGAACAACGCTATTATCCTGACTACTATCGGGTCACGTTCTATGGCAACTTCCCTGCTGCGATACGAGATAAGAGGTTCATTGTAAGCAAGACTCATAAACGCACCGCACCCACCTAACTTTGTTCACAGTACCGGGGATACGAATGGGAAAAGTTCGGAGCGTTTTGCGAAAGGATGCTGAACAAGCACCCCGGTGCGCAATTGCTGAAAACGCCAGGCGACCCACCTGTCGACATTCGCTTTGGAAACGAGCAGTACATCCAGTGTACGGTTGTGACGCCCGAACCTAATCGACAACTCCCGATATTCACGAACCCAGATGTACCCCTAGCCGTGCGAACCTATTACGAACATTGGTAGGTTGATATGTTTCCGACCTTGCTCCCATACTCACAAACATATTTTGAAAGTGATATTAACCTCTTTAGTTCCACAAGACAAGTCAAGAAAACGAGTCGTGATGGGGTTGAAGAGATATGGTTAGAGAAGACCTATTTGACAACTGAAGAGGCCTTCCCTACAGTCCTTCGTCGGTCAGAAGTCGTCAACCTGGAAGTTGTCGAAATTTCTCCTCTAGAGAATGCACTTCTGGAAGTCGAAACAAAGACCAAAGAGCTGACTGCTCTCAATTTGAAATATCGATCGCTCGCGAAGACGTCACAGGACGTTTCAACGAATGCTCTTGCGATGTGCTTGAATAGTGCGGTGGACGCACCACTGAACACAGGTGTTGCATCATACCGAGAAACCTTCTTCAGTCCGGACTACATCGCCCGGAACCCCGACCGTGCGGAACTCGTGGAGAAACTTCGTCTTGCTATCGATGAACAGGTTAGTGGTGCACCCTTCATTTAATTTACTCCCTCCCCATAGACACTTACTATCCTGGGATTGTTCACTAGGTGCGCGTCATTGACGACTGTTTGAAACTTCACGGTCTACTGTGCCCACCGGAATTCATTCCATTCCACGAAACTCTTGAGAAGTTCTTTAAGAAGAATTTCCGAGATGAGATTCGACGACTTGCTATGGACGGAACGTCCGAATCATCATTGGCATTACCGGAATCACTCAAAGTTTCAACAAGTAATATGTCTCAATATCAAACATCTGGGTATGAAGAATCTTTGGCGCGAAGCACATCAAGTACCTCCACGACGAAACCAACCCCCTCCTCGTTACCTCCATTGAACGTCGGACACCCGGCTATAACGCCAGGTATATTCACCTCCCATCCACCTCCCAGCCCCATAGCGCCGACACCAACAAAACAAACCCCACTCCAGCGACATCTTGCCCATCTAGCAAGACACGGCTTCGGCGGCGTTGCTTCCGCGCCAGGAGAAGCCGGGGGCAGCGATTCGGTATCTGCTGGGTCACCCCATAATTCCATTGTGAACGTAGGTAATGGCAACGGCATCCATACTTCAAACGCGGCTCAGACTTCTGGCGCTTCTGTAGCAGCATCAACCATAGGCAGTATGGGGTCGTTGGGATCACTAAAAGGGCGTTTTTCAAGATTCGGAAGTTTGAGTTTTGGCCGGCGCGGCGCCTCTTCCTCTTGAACTTGCCTTCTTTTTTTTCAATTTGGGACGATCACATATACCACTTTCTCTTCATATTCCTTTCTAATTTCTTGTCTAATGGTAAAGGTTTAATGTAGCCCAAATATATTGTACTGCAATTGCCCTACAGTCCTTGACCAGTGCTGTTTTTGACTAATTTACACATGCAACCGAGAACCCATGTCTGCTATCTCACATACCAATACAATGTACCGCGAACTGTCGAAACGAAAACCAGAAATGTGCCAGGGGGGGAAGATAGCATAAGAATAAAAAGACGAAAAAGCAACGAACTAAGAAGAATGTTTCAAGGCAAATACTGTTCGACCATAGTAGCTAAAGCGTCATCAGACAGCGGTGGAAAGCCATATTGTTCATAGGGTAGGCCATACGTTGGGTCCCCACGGTAATCATCCAAGGGCATTGCATGCTCCATTGCCTCGTAAGGTGTGGTGATGTTGCCGTACGCATCAAAGGGAATTTCACCGGGTTTCAAATCGGAAACCCAGCTGTTAGAGCTAGAATCACTGCTTCCCTGACTGATATGGGAAGCAGGTACACCCGCCATTGCTACCCGATATTGAGCCTCATCTGCTTCCGCGGAAAAGAGGGGAAGATCGTCATGAATGACCTGATGATATTTTGTGGGTGTGCCGGAATAGGGGTACGCGCAGGTGAATTCGGTAGGAAGAACAAAATCGGGACTGTGCGCCGGGGATGAAGAATCCACGGGAGAGGACGGTTGAGAATCGCACTCGGGAGCAGTGTAGATGGTCTGGAAATGGATGAGTGGGGAAGGAGGCAAGGAGACAGAAGAAAAATTTACATATTTGGATAGAATCTTTTCGAGGGCTTGTCCCAGTAAAGTCCATTCGAAGACCTTTAAATCCTTTTCGATATTCCGAGGTTTGGGATCGGGGAACTCCATGATCCTCTGGAAAAAGTCCTCGAAACCTTGCTTATGTTTGGAGACGGTGGTAGGTCGAAGGCCTTCTAGATTACGGCGGATGCGATTCTTCTCTTCAACGGGAAAGTCGTCATTAGTGAGACGCTCAAGAAGGTAGATGATGTCGACAGAAGTCACAAAGCATGACTTGGTTTCTTCACGATATATGCAAGAAATGACGCTGTCGGTTTCGCAATACTCTTCCTGGGAGATCGGTTCGCAGGAAACGATGAGCCTGCGACCCTCCTGGATCTTTCCGAAGCGAACCAAGCGCCTGCCAGAATTAATTTCTGCAGGACTCCAGCCCGAGCAAAGGCTGCCGAGGGGAGTGACAAGATCCAAAATGGGGGTCTGAGGGCACAGATCATCGACAGACTCTGTGTTCATGCCGAGTTTTGAGCGGACTAAAGACTGCGACTTAAGGCGCCTATGAAGGTGGGTTTTGGTCTCTCTTCGCTGTGAGCGGAGAGTACGAGACGGCATGGTGGGAGACGGAGTTGAGAGATGAGGAAGCGAGCGGCGACGAAGCGCAGGACCTAAGGAGGAAGCATAGGGGGAGGGTTTGACGTCATCCCTGGTGGATGACTTTGAATCGGAGAGGAGAGGCGAGCGTTCTGCGCAAGAGAGATGAGCATATAGGCGGGTTGCAGGATGAGGGTGCAAAACTTACGAGGAGCCCAATAGGAGAATTCTCCGAAAGTGACGGAATCGAGGATGGTGTCAGACTCGTTCAAAGCCTGCACCGAAATCAAGACTTTGGTCGACGGCTCGCGCTCGTCAAACGCAGGGATGTTGGCGTCCAGCTGCCATCGACCGTAAGTGGCGCCAGAGAGCTCCCTGACCTTTGTTGCAACCGCCTTGTGACCGACGACCAGACGGACGTAGATGGCCTCAGCCAGGCCTGGGTCGAAGTGAATTCTGACGGTGATTGGGACGCCGCGTTCGCCCTCGGTTGGGGTGTATCCGAGGACGTGGATGATGCCCTTTGAGGAGGCGACCGGGTGAGCCGACGAGGAGGAGGACGAGGAGGAAGAGGGGGAGAGCATGGTGGAGGGAGGTGAAGCAAGCAAGGTTGGACTGAAAGCGGTTTATAGTAAATAAATGGACTGTGGCTGACAATATGACTACCGCAATGACACTGGAAAAAGGGGCCGGGGATGTATGCCCATATTTGGAACAGGGGAGATTTAATAATAAAAAACAAAATGAAGATCCAGAGATTGGCTGCCATATCGGGCTCCATTTCTGACAAGGCAGCCATCGTCGCGGAGTTGCAATTGTGTGGAGCGCTCTTGTGTCGATGGGTCACCGGCAGCCTGAATGCCTCGCCGCCCACCGACCCGCGGACGCGGACGCTGCGTCCAATTGAGTCTCCGCTTCGTCTTCAGTCCACTCCCGGACAACGGGCGGCAGATGGCCCTCGACCGACAGAATGCGGTCGCAGACTCTGCACCGTTCGACAAACAGCGTCTCGTACGAACCTAGAAGACTCTGCGGTGTGCATCAGCAACATGTCATCCATGGCCTCATAACAAGCTTTCGCCTATCACGCACCATAACTCCCTCCAGGGTCACCTCGGGCTCTTGCTCCAGCATTTTTGCCAATTGCTGCGAAAGACTCTGATAGACACTGTAGTCTGATTGAGCGTGCGGTGCTTTCTGTCATACACGGTAAATCAGTCGGTCAACGAACAAGGCCATCTTCTAGAACCAAAAAACAACCTTTTCTCGCGGTCCAAATGTCGTCACGCTGGCCACCCCAACCCGATTCGGGTATTCCAACTGAATGTACGCAATCAAGACATCCGGTATCCTCAGCCTCAGCGTCATAGGTTGGCGCCTTTCGATTCCTCGGTGTTTTTCCCAAATCTGCAGTTTACTCTTCTGCGCATTGTTGAATTCCCGGATGAACCCCAGCAGTTTATCCCCGATGTGCAGCTTGGGGTCCCCAATGCGCGGGAAGAGCAACCGATTTTTCGTCTCTGCAATGAACGGCCGTGGTGACTCTGGGGTCGGAGGCCGTCTAATTCAATTTGTTATCAGTCGTGTGGGGGCTCAAAGTTCTGCCTCATTCACCTTCGTTTCCGCATTTCCCGACGCAAGTTCGAATTAAGCCCACTCGAGTCCGCTTTCAGACTATCTCGTGCACACTTCAATGCACTTTGCACGCGATCCGACCGCACGGTTTCCTGCAAGCTCTTGATTCGTTGAAGCTCCAGCTCCAAATTCTGTCGAGCAGTTCCTCCGAGCCCGTTATCCACCGGTGGCTGCACCAGTAACGCGGGTAATCGATGCAGAGACTGCATTTGGTTATACAGGTCCGTCAAGACTTCCACTTGCGTTTGCAAACCTGTCAATTTTGAGGGTGTTTCGTCGCTGGCTGGGGTATCCATTCGAGAAGGAAGGAAATGATGTGCGGAGTTTGCCGAGGCACGCCACAGCCAGTCAATTTGCATTTGATTTGAGGCTATTATGCAAAGTCCATCCATTGTGCAATCGTCATATATTACATCCACTATTATTACCACAAATCTGACCAGGTCCCAGTCCCAATCAGCCCTCCCCAGCCCCTCTCAACGCGCCCAATCAAGAAAAACACAACAATACCGCCGGTCATATCTGAAGAAACTCGGAAACTGTATTTGTCACTCAGCCCGTCGACCAGCTTGACCAGCTTGTCGACCTCCTGGCCTTTGGCGTGCCCGTTCAAAGGAAGGGCGTTCCGGTAGGTCAGATGCTGTTCCGAAATCTGCAACATCGGTCAAGCACCAAAAGAGGAGAGGGGCGCGTCGCGATATACCTTTCCTTCCCCACTCCATTGCGATAAACCTAGCCTTTCAAGGACATCCCCCGCATGTCCGCGGCCGTAGTTCCCCTCCCCTAACCATACTCCAATATCACCTGTATCGTCACTCTCGCTTCCTTGGCCAGCAAGAATGCTGGAACATGACATTGAAACAGCAGCGGCTTCACTCCCGATCACGAGGTCGTATAAGAATTTCTGAGCGTCCACATTGGGCGCATCGGCGCTGGGAGCGAGCAGCACCAGATTAGAAGGCAGTAGACGCGAAAGTGGAGCTTGGGTATCGACGATGGATTGGAACTCGCCCAGTAGCAGGGCAGTTGAGACCAGCGCACTCGACGATGCCGCGGACAATGGCGTCGCTTCGTCGATGATGTGCGCTAGATCATTCTTGTCGCGAATATCCTTGAGCTCGATGGACGCTGGAAGCACAGACATGGAGATGAGGCGTCCAAGGGGTGTGAGTAATCGCGTCACCTCCTGTGTGACTCGGTTGTGACAAAATTTGGCGAGTCCACGAATCGACCGGCACCACTCTCGGAGCCCACAACGTTCACATTCACCTTGGACTGCTGAATGTTCCAACCGCTGACCCGCAACGTTACGGTCCATAGAATCATATCCAGGCATGCCCTCAGAGCACACCCTCGTACCAGCCTAGGCCCACATACGCTCCAACTTGCCTTGCCGAGGTCCTTTGCCACCTCCCCTCTGCCTCCTTCAACCGAAAAGACAACACCTCTTACCGCCACCGGTCCACTTCCAAGCACAACAAGGAAAACCACTACAGACTTTCGACCCGCCCCGCGTAAATCGAAACCCTCGACATTCTCCGCAACTCACGTGCCGACAAAGCCAAGCCCCTCCGCAGCGTCTTCATCGTCAGATGCATCCTCCAAAATATCCCTGTCGTCTGCAAAAGATGCAGCTATAAAGGATGTTGAAGATGCGGAAAATCACGGCGTCTTGACTCCCCCACCTCCAGACGCAAATTGGTTCAAGCGAACCCTGCACAAGGTCATCCAACTCGCCGTGAGTCTTCCATTCTCCTTTCACGCGCACTCTGAACCATTTCTTGTCAGAAATTTTATTATCGCGGCGTAAAGTTGATTTTCATACGGAGAAAAGACATTGCCGCCATCCGAGCCCGTATACGCGACGGAGGAGCCCCGTTGTCAAGATGGGAGAGTAGGTTTATCAGAACACAGAAGGACGACATCAACAAGTACGCTTACTCACTCCTCCTCACGTTCTGGGAGCCGTGTAACTGACGCCCAACCCAGAGTCATACCCTTCCTCTTCATCGCATTGTTATTGGAGGAAGTTATCCCACTTATCGCCATCTACGCGCCCTTCATGCTTCCTTCAACGTGTATCTTGCCTTCACAACGTGCTCGCATCGAGGAGAAGAAGACGGAGAAGGCAGTGGCCTACGCCTCCCACTATCGTCACCTCTTCGCTCAACTCGAGCAAAGTCAGAACCCTACTGGACACCTATTACTGCGTGCTCTTAACGGCGGTGATGGCCCTCTTGCAGTGTGCGGGTACGGCCTTTTATTTTCCCCTCTTATGATACTTCTAATGTCTCTGTAGCGTTCTGAAGCTCACGACTACGGGTTTCGATGCGCTCCGTCTTAGAAGAATACGGAAACATTTAGAATTTATTTCCTCTGATGACCGACTTTTACTCTACGACAGTACCTTTAAACAGCTCTCTGAACAAGAACTGACAGAAGCTCTTGAAGAACGCGGTTTGTGAGTTGCAAAGCAATCGTCTTCTTCACTTTTGTCACTCATCCGCTCCCCCACAGCTTGACACAAGGCCTTGATAGCAAGTCCAAGTTATCACGTTTGACGTGGTGGTTGAACTCGTCAGCGTCTGGAGAAGATGCCCTCGCACGGCGATTATATTTGTTGGTGAAGAGGGGTTAATTTTGCCACCACCCCACTAGACTCAACCTGCATGTATCGAAAGGTTTTTTATATTATACATCCGTCGCTATTTGGTCATAGTACACTACTCAACTACCGCTCTTTTGCATATGCCAGCGTCTGCCAATGTCGGATCTCCCATGGTGACCGTATGACAGCTTTCTGAGCTTTCTGGATTGCTTCCTGTTGGTTAGTGCCAGATCGTGAAAGGGCGACAGATTGGAGGCACAGCGCAGCATCCACGTCTTTTGAGTCGTCGTGTTTCGCTGGCTGGTCTCCTTCCAGTGCTGCGAGCGCGGTTTCATCTTGACGATCCTGTAACAGTAATTCTGCAAGAGCATTCCTAGACTTCAGACTCGTTGGTTCGTACTCAACGGCCGACTTGGCTATCGAGATTGCTTTCTGGATATCACCCTGAAATAAAATTTGAGTCAAACATAAGGAAGACCACATGCAAGATGATGATGTTACCTGTTCTAGACTATGACGAACAAGAAGGTAATCAACATCGCGGGCAGGATCTAACTCACGCCGACGGTCCGGCGGTAGCGCGAGAATCTCTGTTAACGCCGCGTCCACCAGAGTGTCGTCATGCATCAGAATCCCAATTCCAGCCAGAGCATTGATCGCTGCCAAATTCTCCGAGTTTGTTGTAATACTTTATGACGAGTTGAGTTTGATTTGAACTCCATACAAAAAATAACCTACCAATCAAGTAAGCGAGTTTGTGCGGCTTCTTTGAATTCGGGTGTCCCTATAGCCCACATCACCTTTGCTTGTAGCACAGCGGCGTGCTCATATAGTGTCATATGGCCATCAGAGTTCTCCACTGCTATTTCAAGGTGACCAAGGCCTGCCTGGAGATCTCCATGCAGGAAATTAGCCACGCCTAACCCTAGTTGCGCTTGTGCACGATACGGAGTTGAATCAGCTTCTTCACCAAGTAACCCCAATACACTCTCATAGAGCTCGATCGCACGATCGTAATCCTCTAGACCGAGACGTAACCTGCCCAAGTTAAGGTTTGCGAAAGTGAACTGTTTCTCAATTTCAGCATCTTCCGTTTCTTCGTAAGCAGCTTCCAAAAGACCGATAGCTCGCTCCAACAGTTCTGCTCCTCTTTCGAGGTGACCGAGGCTCTCGTGGACCAAGCCCAGAAGATGGAGGCCTGAGGGGTCTAAAGGTTGATATTCGCAATAGCGTGTAAGCGCGAAGAATGCGGGGAGCAAACTATCCAACTGCGGTTGCTTTCCCGCACCCAATGACTTGGATATGGAGAAAACTCTGGATGCATATTCCAAGTCGGCGTCGGGCTAACGTGGATCGTCAATACCTGAATCTTCGAAAGAGAAACAAAATACGGACCACGGGCGACGAGAGCGTGACAGCGTGCTGGAGCAAGGATATCGCATCGGAGCCGTGTCTGTTGGCCGTCGCCACGAGCGCTTGACCCACCCATGGCATAGCATATTCCGCGTCAATAGTCTGCGCTCTGTAGAAAGCTTGGTTTGCTAGCTCTGGATCGTCATGGTGGAGATAAAGTAACCCCAGTCTAGTCCAGGTGACCGCACTCTTTGTGATAATTTGAGTTGTGTGGGTGGATGGCGGCGGCGGTACTCACCTTTCGATCAATCTCCAATGCTTTAATGTAACTATGTTGGGCAAGCCTTGCATGTGAAAGAAAGTAAGCATCGCCGAGGGCAAGCCAATATGCGCCGTTATCGGGCTGTTCACGGATGGCATTTTTCAGACACTGAATTGCACGTTCTGTGAGGCTGTTCGAATTCTCGGGACGCTTTCTCGAAAGCGAGTGGAGTGCGATGCCCAAATCAAACCAGGCACCGGGTTTGGCAAGCAATTGAGTACCGATGAGGGCGAGGCGATAATCGTATGCCACGATCGCGATCTCAGCAAGTTTGGCCCCGCTCAAGGCTGGGCCGTCGTTAAGCGGGGGGACGAGAGTGAGGATTCGATCGCTGGAATGGGGAAGCAGGAGCGGGATGACGTCGGCGAGCACGGAACGGACGTCCTCTTCATTTATCACGGCCGATCGCTTCGATAGGAGGTAGATGCAATCTGCCACCGTCTTCCAGCCCACGTTCCCGAATCCCGACCCACCCTCGATCGCCGCCAATGTTATCCGAATGCTGCCCACCAGCGACTGCTCCGCTCGCACGTAGAATCCTTCGCCCATTTCTACCCGCCCTCGGGCAAGATAGCACTGCGCCTGCGATAACAGAACCCCTGTGTCGTCGGGTCTTGACTCGAGCACTTTATCCAGAGCTCCAATCGCCTCGCCGTACAAGCCCATTCTCGAATACACCTCCCCAATCAAGAACCACGGCAGCCAGTCACTGGCGTCCAACTGCAGCGCTTGGTTCAACGCCTTCAACGCAGCAGCATGCCGGCCACCTCGACCGTAGCTCTCTCCTAGTCGCAGCCAGGATAGCTGATCATCCGGGTTGGCCCTCAAAGCGATTTGGAAAGCCTGTATCGCACCAGAGGAATCTCCACGGAGCTATGGCAGAACCTCCGTTACCGGTGCGCTGGTTCACCTTGTTCACACTCACCAACTCCACCACACCAAGTGCCTTCCAAGCCCATGCATTTGTTGGGAGGTAGCGTGTCTCGGTCCCGAGCCCAGCATCTAACCCACCTTCTCCTTCAATGGTCCTCTTGGCTACGACTTCAACCAAGTCCCATTCCTTATCATCGGCAAAACTCCGCGCAAGCCGCTGGGCAGCCTCCACCTCCCTTGCATCGAGTTCAAATGCTTTCTGGAAGCACTTGGCAGCACGCGTCGGGTCGGGTGGATCCGCAAATTCGCCATAATATATACCTAGAGATGTGAAGGCTGGGGCGAAGGACGAGTTCGCCTTCAAAGAGGAAATAAAATACTTGTATGCATCTTCCTTGTGGAGACCACCTGCGTACCAGTGAAGATGTGATGTGAAGGGTTCGTGCAACTTACCATCCAAATCCCAATGGCATGTACCAAGACGCCACAGGCACCGTGCTACATCCAACGAGCGGTCTTCTTTCACAGCTTTAAGCGAGTCCAGGACACCCTGTAGCGTGGCAATTGCACTTTGAAGTTCCCCAGAACGGAACTGACACCAGGCGGCTTCCTCCCTAGCACGGAGCCCGACCTTCCTATCCTCCGGAAGCAAATTGCTGACTTTGTCGAATAAGTCTACCGCTTCTCGCCATTGTTCGGCTGTCTCGAGTATATATGCACGACCCATCAAACAGTGCGCACTCTCGGGATCGGATGTAAGGACATCGTCGATAATGGACAACGCTCGCGTGTGATGCTTCGGCGGGAAGAGATGAACCAGAGCAGTAGCCCAGCAGGTCTTGAAACCTAATCGTAGGCTCGAGGAGAATGAATGACATCGACCAACTCCAAGAACATGGTCACCTACTTTGGTAATGGACGACCAGTCCGTCGTTCATCTTTGGCGATGACGCCCAAGGAAACCTCCACACTCCTGACCGCATTTGCATAGTCGTCGTCTTCCAAATAAAGTTCAACAAGAGCTTTGTTTGCGATATGGCAATGAGGTATAGTTTCTTGATTGGTCTAGAAACCTGTCTTGTAGATGGCTACAAGTATATATTCAAGCTTACCAGCACCAGCTCAAACCCTACTTCCTCAGGAGGAAGTTGAATAGACTCGTCCTCTTCGTTTTGAATGTACCAGGGTAGTCCCAAATATGCGCAATACCCCCTCAAGAGGACTGTCAAAGGAGATGCTGGGAATAATGTTACGAAGGTTCCCAAGATCTCTCGGTCATAAGATCCTCAAGAGAAGTCAGATAAATGATGGGATAAGGAATATGTGCCAACCGAGGGTTTGATGGTCTATGCCATTCAGATAGGTCATCCACGCTTCTTCGTCCGGAATTTCGAGTATGACAATCCCGTTAATCAATTCATTGACCTCTTCGCGGAGGCGAGTCTTGAGATCGATATGTTCCTTCGCATTAGGGACAGAATAAAGGTACTGCTGCTTATAGCGTAGTAATTTTCCCTCAGTTTCACGACGTTGGTCGTCAGTTGTATCCGGATGATTGATAGCTTCACCGTAAAACGTAGGAAGCTGAGGAATCGTAAGAACCTGCTATGAGAAGTGACGAATCACGTACCTTGGACTGTCCCCAAATTTCACGTCCAATATCTAATTTCAGCTGTTCAAGTGGAGGCGCGTTCAGACGCATTCTTCGAGTATCAAGCTCCTTTTTGAAAACATCTGCCTCATCTTTCTCAATCAGTTGAATAATTTCTTCCAAAACGGGGAGAGTGTTGTGGATTGCAGTTTGGGTTTGTGCAATCGTAGTCCCCGAAGGGTTCGTAAGGTCCGGAGGAGGTAATGTCGATAGAGTCGGATAGATGGGAGAGGAGTGTAACAAAAAGGTGAGGGTACTTATTAACTATTTGTCGGTTGTGAGGTAAATGTGTTGGAGGGATTAGGGAACTGACCTGAAGACGAGTTCCATGTTCCCGTCGCTCTTCTAAGAGCTTCTGGAAAATCTCTGCGCATTTTTGCGCGTCTGATCTAGAAGATGTCAGCCATGAACACGAGAGAATGAGATTGCACAGACTGTTTACTATACAGCAACATAAGACCTTCCAAACTTTCTGCGTACTTATCTCGACGGTCAAGCCGTTCGTAGAATTTAACGATACCCTTAAAGCGGATAACATCGTCGTGGCTTCAAGTCGGTTGAAATCCAAGATGCTTACCTGCCATGCAAGGACTTGATCAGGCTGGAGTTTTATGGCCATTTGGTAGGCCTAAGTTGAATGAGCATTCAAACTCTAGACCATAGAAAGTATACAAGTACTTGCTCGCTTGCATCGTGCTCCTTCAATTCCAATAAGGATAGAGCAAGAAATACGTGACTACAGGCTCGTTAGTAGACCGACAGGAATGTATGATCCTGGAGAAAATTATCTTTACGCGTTATAATTTTCGGGTTCATATTCCAAAACCTGATTTGACGCATCTCGCGCTGTGGGATAGTCTTTTTTGCCGATAGCGTCTCTGGCGCGCTTCAGGCTTGCCTTGACAGAGGACATGGCTCGGATCCGTCGTGTCTGAGGGGATGAAGATCGGACGGGGGACTATTCCGAAATCCGATCTCACATGCTTCACATACGCATTATATACACCTCCTGGACAGCAACAAGTATCATATAGTACATCTGCGGAGTTAAGGCAAAAAATACACAATAAACACGGAACACAGATGGACAAATTTAAACCACTTGGGGTATAACAGGTATGAGGTTGAGGTCCGGTGGTAGATGTTGGCCGTTCCCACTTTTCAAGTAAGTGACATAGTCCACAAGGAACTTGACTTGTTCATATGTTTCGATTGCCTTGACACTCCGCCGTTTCCGGACAACAGCAATTACGCGTTTGACGAAGGCAATGACTTCCGGGTCCACGTCTTGTGTTTCGCCAGAGTCATCTACTGGTGGTTGCTTGCCGCTACCCTCCTGGATCCAGCCACATAGGCCGAGTTTGATTAGCCAGCAACATGCCATGACCCCAGCACGACCAACGCCACCGCGACAGTGGACCAGGATTGGTGTACCGCGAAGGGTATATCGAGTGATCAGTTTTACTAGATGAGCATCCACTAATGCGGGGGTATAGGGCGCAAGTCCTTCAGGTGTGGGTATCCTGAAGCCCATTAAGCAAGGCATAATACAAAACGACGAAGGGCCATACCTCAATACATCTATGCCAATTTGGCGTGCATTCTTTTCGTAGGCCGGCCAGGGGGAACCTAGGAAGTCGAGTTCGTGGTCATCAAGGCAGCTGGTCACGGAATATTGTCAGAGGTTGACCAACGCAAAGATATATTTTGCTTACCAGACAATGCAACCAACACCAAGTTCTTTGAACCGCATTAAATCAGCAGCCAAGTCCCGGCAAACTCCACCACGCCCACGAACAGGACCATCTAAACGAACTAGACCCGGTTAGAACGGGAAGCTTGAATTAGACAAGGTGGACGAAACAGACCTTTCTTGCCCGGACAAGACGACAGGAATAAGTTACCGAGGATAAAAGTCGGCAAGGGTGGGGAAGGTGGAGGACTGGGATACTTGGTAATCCGAGATGGGTTCTCTGGTGTCTGGAGGATGGCTAGTGATGACCAGCTATCCTCTAGACCGGGTAGCACATCTCGCAAGGGCAGCGGCTCAGAACTTCTATCAGAGTAAATATAGGTCAAAATCAGGAACGCCGGGGAGAGGCGTGGGAACTGACATGTCAAGTTGAGAGTCTTCGGCGTTTGGCAAAACAATGGCGGGCGTGAAATCTTTTGAGATTGAGAGTGTGGAGAGTAAGGAAATGTTAGACTTGTTTGAGTGGGTAAAAAGGTGGCCGGTGCATGGGGGTTCTTGGACTGGGGATGGCGCAGGGGTGGGTAGTTTATGTGGAATTGTTAGAGGCGATTTGCGTTTTGGCGGTGTGAGATTGTTACTGAGGGCAGCATGCAGTGCTTCAATGACGCTGGAACGAGTGCGCAGATGCAGACCCGGGCTAGGACGCGGGGAGGCAGGAGGGACCTGGAGGCATTGAGCTCGAGGGCTCGTGTGAGGTTGATTGACGGCAATCAGACGGTCTAACGCGAGAGAAGGGGGTATGTCGAAGATGGTCGGCGACAATGGTGTGAAAACCAGATGGGAAGATATTAGCGGCATGAGTTCCGTGTTGACGATGTATGAAACGCTGTGAAGGTGAGAAGACGGTCGTCAGGCAAAGAAGGCGAGACGGAATGACAGAAGCATACTTGATGGGATGACTCGACGATGTTTTTACGCGTAGGCTGGGTGGAGGTAGTTGTAATGGAGGAGGATCGACGAGGGAGTCTGAAATGGCTGCCAACAGCTCTTCCTGGAGACTCGGCACGGTGGGCGCGGCATGGGTGTCCCTTTGACAAGGCCACCAAGTCTGAAGCTGGGCAGCCTGGACCTGACGCTGCTGGAGCTCGTTGAAGAGGTCAGGGAGGTGGAGGGACAGCGGGATGTAGCGGTTGGGACAGCCTGGGGAGGGTCAGCAGGACGCGGGCGGGGATTTCGGTGGGCAAACCTTGGGGGCCAAACTTGACGCGGTTGTATTCACTTTCGTGGTGCTGAGAGGCCAGCAAGGCCAGTGCAGACACGGCCGGCCATTGCGACATGGACTGGTCGACTCGGAGGAGTTTGCAGTAATTGCGGCATATTCCATATTTTTTGTTGTTTGGTCCCACGTGGGAGTTGCAGTGGGTGCGATGGTAGTGCGACGGCCTTTCTTTACACCTCCTCGTCCCCTCCGTCCTCCCCGCCCGCCGCCGTCTCCGGCGTCCCCCACGCCCACTCTTTCTTCCTCGCCCACAGTCTCCCTCAGCACACAGCAGGCCTGCCCTCGCTTTTCCTTTTCGCTTTTTTTCGCCCGGTCCAGCTGCGGGCATCCCCCGCCCTCCATTCCTTACCATGGCCCTTCGCTTCCAGACAAACTACCAAACATCTGATGTCCCAATCCTCACAACACGACAGCCCCCCGCCTCAGGTGCCACCATCCGCAGAGCCAAGACCCTCACCAGACCAGAGCGTGGTGTCGCTCCCGTCCCCCTCATCAACCCCCCTACCATCGCCCCGCCAGGCGGTGCCACCCCGGCCCCAGACAGCTACAACGGCTCGAGTGCATGGCGCATCTTCTCCCGCGTGGTCACTTTTTGGGCCCCCGACATCCTCCTCAGCTCCATAGGCGGCCTCAAGGACGATCCCACACGGCAGGCATGGCGTGAAAAAGTCACCCTCTGCTTCATCATCTCCGTCCTATGTTGTGGTGTCGGCTTCGCAACAGTCGGCTTCCAAAAAGTCCTCTGTCCAAGCTCTGGCTTGACAGATTCGACCTTCATACGCGTTGGCTCGGCTCCCAATACTCTTGGTATCCAGGGCTTCATTTTCAACACAACGACCGCCAAATCCACTGATGACACAGACTTCGCTGAACTTTCACGCACCCCCGGGCAAGACATCACCTTCATGTTCCAAAGAGACGCCAGTCTTTATACACAGTGTAAAGGTCTCAATTTCCGCGCTGCCCTTGACGACCCATGTTCTACTTCTGCTCCGTGCACTCTCCCCGCTCTCAACGCCTCCTCTACCTACCAAACTCTCTCCCTTGTCAACACCCACAAACTCGCAGGTTACTCATGGGACCAAGTCGCCGCAATCCCCAATTACTTCGTCCTCGATGGTGCGGTTCTCGACATGCGCCCCTACCTGCGTATACACCCCAACATCGTTCCTGGAGACGGTGTTGATGCCGCCCTTCGAACCCTGATGCGTGTCCAGTCCAGCACCAGTGGAAAGGATGGAACTCGTCTATTTTATAGTCGACCCGATCTCCTCACCGCTGTTCCATGCCTCAAGCAGCGCTATTACGCTGGCAACATAGACAAAGTCACTCCTGGTTGCTTCGTTTCCAGTTTATTCCTGTATGCGGGTCTTGTCGTCATTCTCGGCCTCGTTTTCGTTCGTTTTGTAATGGCCTGTATCTTCAATTGGTTCTTGTCCGAGCGTCTTGCTGGTCCTCCAGACAACTCGACCCTCAACAGATCGGCCATCAGCCCAGCAGTCATGCCAGGGGGTGCGAACGTATCCATCGATAACAAGACCGGAACTGCACCGTGGGCTGGCCCGGCTGGCAAGAAGCTCAACAAGCCTGGAAAATCTGCTCGCTCCTTTGCTTCCAACTCAAGCACTCTCGCCAATCCTGACGGCTCCGCACCAATCATGAGCCTCGCCCAAATCGGTGCAGAATTGTTTGCTGTCTGCCTTGTCACTTGCTATTCGGAAGGCGAAGAATCTCTTCGGACAACCCTCGATTCCATTTCTACGACAACCTATTCCGATGCAAGGAAATTGTTGTTCATCGTTGCGGATGGCATGATCACGGGAGCGGGTGAAAAGAGGAGCACCCCAGATATCTGCGTCAGCCTGCTGGAGGCCGACCCCCGATTTGGGAATCCAATGCCTATGTCCTATGGTGCAGTTGGCTCAGGAGCAAAGGCAAACAATCGCGCAATGGTTTACGCCGGACATTACAGTAAGACCCTGTTTTGACTATCTCCCACCCTTTTCTGACGTCACGCAGCTGTCGCTGGTCGCCGTACTCCAACCGTCATTGTCGTCAAGTGTGGGACTGAGGATGAGGCCCGTACGGATAAAAAGCCAGGCAATCGAGGCAAGCGGGATAGTCAACTCATCCTTATGAACTTCTTTTCTCGGGTTACGTACAACGATCGGATGACGCCTTTGGATTTTGACCTGTTCCGTAAGATCCATATTCTTATGGGTGTTACCCCAGACTTCTTCGAAGTCTGTCTCATGGTAGCTACATTCCTATACCATCGTTTCCAACAGTCCAACTGACCAATTCTAGGTTGACGCTGACACAAAAGTTTTCCCTTCTTCCTTGGGGCATCTTGTCAATTGCATGCACCATGACCAGCTGATTATGGGGGTTTGCGGAGAAACACGCATTGCCAACAAGCGTCAGTCATGGGTTACCGCCATCCAAGTCTTTGAGTACTTCATCTCCCATCACCTCGCCAAGGCTTTCGAATCTGTCTTTGGTGGTGTTTCCTGTTTGCCTGGTTGCTTCTCGATGTTCCGGTTGAAGGCGCGAAAAACATCAGGCGACGACTGGGTTCCTTTGATCATCAAGCCAGAAATCGTCAAGGAATACAGCCAAAGTGAAGTCACGACCTTGCACCAGAAGAACCTCCTGCTTCTCGGAGAGGATCGATTTTTGACAACTATCCTTCTTCGCACTTTCCCTAACCGAAAGATGATGTTCTTGCCACAGGCCAGATGCAGAACCGTCGTCCCGGACACCTTCCCGATCCTACTTTCCCAACGCCGTCGCTGGATCAACTCGACGATTCACAACCTAATGGAACTTGTACTCGTTCGTAATCTTTGTGGGACCTTTTGTTTCAGCATGCAGTTCGTCGTCTTCATGGATCTCCTTGGCACCGTCGTCCTTCCAATCGCAATCACCCTGACATACGCCCTGATCATCGGAATAGCGCTAGAACCGCCCAAGACGTTCGAAGAAGCTATCCCGCTCATGCTCCTCGTTGCCGTTCTTGGGTTGCCTGCTATATTAATCATGATTACGACGAGGAAGGTTGTATATGTGTTCTGGATGTTGATCTATCTCCTTGCACTCCCCGTCTGGAACTTTATCTTGCCCGTGTACGCATTCTGGCATTTCGACGATTTCTCATGGGGTGAGACGAGGTGTGTTACTTCTCGAACATCATCAGTTGCGTTATCTGATTTCCTCGCAGAAAAGTAGAAGGTGAAGCAAAGGCAGAGTCACATGGAGATGCAAAGGGTCGGGCCAACGCTGTGCCAATGCGAAGGTGGGAAGATTGGGAGAGGTCTCGGTTACGGAAACTTAGACGCGAGGAACGCCGAAGAAGAGACTTCGAGCGTTCACACCCTGGTGGTTTCTTTGCTGGCGACGGTGACTACCTCCGAGCAGACGCGCGCAGCCAGTACGACGGTTCAGATACCGTATCCATGATGTCATCAGACGACGACCATTGGGGAGGACAAATAGGCGGATATAACGAACACAATGTCCAATATCCGCCACCTCCAGTTGGCCTCCTGCTTCCTCACGGCGGTCAACTTCAAACTGCTCAAACATTGAATGGGGCAGAGCTCGAAGCCATGCTAGAGTCAGGCTTTGACACGTCACGAGCAGGCTCTCCAGTCGGGGGACCGACATCTCCATCACGATACCAGCTTTCCGATGGGCCTTCACTGGCAGGGATGAAGGGTTATGCACCCCTAGCAAGAACAACATCGCCTGGATCCGCAACACCAGGCGTTCTTTCTCCAATCACACCTGCATCGGAGTGGAGAGGTCCTGGAGTCGGTCAGGCTGGAAGCCAGCGACCACCAGGAGAACAATATGGACCATTGGGACCATTAGACCCTGCGACGAGATTTTGATTAATGGATTATAATACCTTTCTCCCGATATCGCTTCATCTGCTATACCCTCACATCCGCAGGATCCTTTGCAGTAACCCCACGTCATTTTTCCAGGACCACAGCACTTTACGATGACACCCCCTGCAAGCGTTCACGCTCTCCATGTCATACAAAACAATAGTAACTCGCTTAATACCCCAACTGACCGTCAGATCTTGAAGTCAAGTCTGTGGTGGAGAAATAGTTGGGCTGCAACGTGGTCTTGTCCAGTCATCCCATCTTCATTTATGTGTTTTTTTTTCTCGTCCTTTTTTTCCCTCTCTGGCATTCTTCTACGCATGGCAATTTTTTCCTTTTTTTTTTCTATCGCTAGCATATTGATGGGGTATTTCTGTGACACTGTTGATTGCAATCCAAATCCAAATTGTAAGGCTACGTCGAATGACATCTCATCTCAAGGGCCCAAGGCTTGGTATCGTAAATGTACTATTGTACCCCATAGCAACAAGTAAGCTTTGTGTCATCACGACGATGACCTCATGGCTAGTGCCTGTCAATTGCTGTCAGGATGCCGTTACAACGCTAATAACAAGTTGTTCCGCCATTATCGACCAACAGGAATCCCCATCGTGGTTTTGCCAGAATCGGTAGTTCAACATACCACCTCACTAAATCCTCATACTATGGCGGCTTCTAGGGACCAGCTGGTTCGTTCCCCTTGTTCGCGCGCATGCGCAAGCCTATTAGGCGACTCACAACAGGCAGTGGGCAGGCGGGCATGATGAATCCGTTGAAGTCAATCAACGAGCTCTTATCGACAAAGTATTGGCAAGATATTCAGGGGAATTCACCGTATTCCGAGAGTTACTACAGAACTCAGACGATGCACAATCTAAGGCTGTCGAGATTCATTTCGAAACGCAGGATTACGTGGATAGAAGGCATGGGAAGCATGTGCAGGATGTACCAGAAGGAAGTGCTGTCGATTTGCCAGATTTGAAGACGACGCCGGTATGTGGAGTTTTGTACGAATTCGTTCACGATTCAAAGGCGCCCTAGGTGTGTCAATGGACGTTCAAGAATAATGGAATTCTGTTTCGTGACGAGGATTGGAATCGTCTCAAGAAGATTGGTCAGTCACACGAGTCTGAGGTTTCTTGGGTAGTTGTGGCTCACTTCCTGGATAGCTGAAGGAAACCCGGATGAAGAGAAGATTGGCGCCTTTGGTGTTGGTATGAACTCGTCTTTGAGGTGGAGGGGGCTTCCCTAATTTTTGGTTGACAGGTTTTTACAGTCTCTTCTCCGTGACGGAGGAGCCGTTTGTCAAGTCTGGGAGTTCGTCTTATTTTTTCCTTATGGACGAAGCCTCAATGATGTCTCTCAGATAATTGGATGGGTTTTTATTGGAAGGATAAGAAAGACCAGGTGAAGTACCTATATCCACGATTGATTGTCTGTATTCACAGGCTGTTTTAGCTCTTTGCGCGACGAGGCACTCTTCCTGACGATTCGACCGCCAATGGCTGGACTTCTTTCGAAATGGGTCTCCGAGAGCCCACTCCGATACCAATACCCTTCGACTTTACTCGTTTTCTAGCATCCTCAATAACATTTATGACTCACTTGTCGGAAATCAGCGTCTATTTCAATGACAAGCGCCTTGCTCGGTTGACAAAGGCATCAGGCCGTCCAAAGGAACTAACTATACCACGAGGATTGAAAAGCTCCAGCCCGAGAGGTGTTATGACTGTGCGACGGATCTCTTCAACATGTATGTTACTGAGCGTGTATAACCACGAATGTAGTGTCGCTAATCATAATCCTAGCGTTGCATATCAAGGCCGAGATCATGCGGTGGGTATACAAGTCAGGCTCGGAAAAGCCGCAACTAGTTGCGAAGACCAAACCCGTGAAGGAAGGGAGTTTCTTGTTTTCACTGTTCACCAGTTTCGCGGGCTCGTCGACCCCTCAACGTGCTCCAACACCTCTACCTCCCCAGGAGCCAGACGTCAATCTCTTGACTTACGCGGATACCAGTGTTGCACTGTCTGTTTTTTCGGCTGACATCGAATCGCGCCTTGAAAAGAAGATTGCGGCTGAGCTCTATCGGTCCACAAAGAAGAACCCTCCGACGAAGTTGAAGTACGAATTAATTTATGTAGGTCACATGGCTATACCGCTCTACCTGCTGATATCAATCTATGATAGACTGCGAAAGACGAATATGATGCTAGCGTCAAAGAAGATGAATCACAGCCCCATTCCACGGGAAGTGTGTTTCAAGGCCTCCGTGCGGACCTTGAAGGGTAAGCTCCTACCCACCTTCCGGACTCAAAGACCGATGTATTTGGTAGGGTGGGTTCCGCCAAAGTCTTCATTGTAGGTCCTTTCCCTTGTAATAGTGCCAAGCTTCTCAAATTCGCTTCAGGGACACTCTACAGCGCAGACAACAGGTCTGGGAGGACACATGGCAACTCGATTCATCCCAACAGTTGAGAGAGAATCAATCGATCTGATGTGGGTCCTTCAGCTGAGATGTGTAATCCTGCTAAAATCAAATCAATAATAGGGATCGGAACGTCGCCAGTAAGTCTCTTCAGATATAGCTCGCGCCTATGTCTTGAATTCCTCGCCAGTTTGGAATAGAGAACTCCTCTACGCGGGTGGCTTCCTTGCCCGGTGTGCTTACGAGCTAGAACTGTCCAATATCGCGGAGATGTGGAAAGGTGCCGATGTCTCTGGTCCATCCGCGGATAAAGGGAACGAGGAGGTCAAGAGCTGGTTTCAACGAAGGGCACTCCACGCCTTGAAGTTCTTTACGTTCCACCCTTCTACTCCCTCCCCTGAAGTATCTCGGCTCATGGGAGAGGCCTTTTTCGCTTCGGGAGGCAGGGCCTTCCCTCTTCTTTCGACAGCTGGAGTCAAGGACGTATCCGAAGTTCGAATGCCAGACAAAACGTTCGCCACCTTTTTGAAGCACCTTCCAGTACTCCCTGAGGATGTCCTTTCCGGGGCAGAACCGATGATCACAGCCTTGAGGGGGTCTGGACAACTCAGGGCAATAACCTTCGACGACGTTCTGAATGAATTGCAGAAGCAAGCGCTCACAGAGGAAGAAATAATCGCGTGTTTACGTTGGTGGACTGACCTCAGTCAACAAGCAGACCCATCACAGCTCCTACCAATTCGAAGTAAACTTTTGGCAGCAGCAGTTATGGCAATTAAAGATCCACAAACCCACATGGAGTCGATTATTCCACTCCATACCATCCGTACATTCATCAATGTCAAACGAGGATATCCCGATGTCGTTTTAAATGGTCCCTTACCGCCCACTCTATTGCCAGTCCAGATTAGCAGAAACTTCACCCTGGAGTCTCTATCGACGGCGTTCCCTTGGTCCGAATTTAGTCTCGTGGATTGGATTACACATCTCTCCGGCCCTTTGGTCTTGGGCAAAGATACCCAACATGATATCACTGTTTCTCCCGTATGGTCAGAGAAAACTCTCAATGTTCTATCCCGCTTCTGGCCCTCTCTTCCGACCAATTCCAAGACAAAGATCGTGGCTATGTTGAAGGATAAGAAGTGCATTCCAACGAGCGATGGGATGAAAATACCGGAAGACTCTTATTTTTCTAATGCAAATATCTTCCACGACCTGCCTGTCGTTACCTTTCCCTCTGGTGAAGCCATCAAAGGAAACATAGAAAAACTATTAGAGGCACTCGATGTTCGCCGACATGTCGACCTTCAGGTTGTCTTTAATCGGTCAGTCTCGTGGGTACCCTTGATGATAACAGCTCATGAATTCTCCACAGGATGGTTAAAACCAACGCATGGACCATTCCAGACCTTGCAAAATACCTCGCATCCGTCCGTTCGGATCTTAGTGCAGACGAGATGACGAAATTGAAGATGACCGCGGCTTTCTCGACAGAAATACCTGAAGGTGTTCATGATGACAAAAAACCCACAAGATATCGCGCTCGCCAACTCTATGAACCGTTGGAAATACATAGACAACTCGGACTGCCCCTCATAGACTGGGGGAAACAAGTGAAGTGGAAATCAAACTCAACTGAAGGTATGATCAGTCCTGAGCAATGGGATTATGTACCTACTTGCTACCTTCAGCGAAGTTTTTGTTTGAGTTGGGGCTGCAACGCTACCCTCCTCTAGACGTGCTCATTGACCTCTGCGCTCATGAAGATACCCAGGTACCAATCACTCTTCTTTGATCGATGACTGACTGTATTCGACTGCTAGATCCGTGAAACTGCGCTCAAATACTTCTTGGATCACGCCCATACCAAATATGGGGACTACGAGCCAGCCGCCTACGCTGCAAAATACTTCATCCCCATCAAGACCAACGGAAAGCCGACTTTTGGGACGCCGTTGACGGTAAATAAAATTAGCTGTACCTACTTCTACCGCTGATGAACGGTCAGGTCTTTGCCAATCCAGAATGGGCCGAGCTTGGTTATCAAGTCGTCAACCCATCTCTGTCCCCAGATGCAATAACCAAACTAAAATTACAGCAGCATCCACCCGCATCAATCTTGGTCCTGAAACTTTCCGAGTCTCAGCCCATGGATGAAAAGCAAGCAGCAACCTGGTTTGGGATTCTTGCTGGTCGTATATCCGGTGAGTTAAGCGTGTAACTCTTCGGATTGATCGCCTGACCTGCCTTTCAGGATTTTCTGCGAACCAGTTGATTCAAATGGGCCAACTCCGGATCGTACCGGTACACGACGGCGCAGAACGCAGATGGCTTCCACCAAAGCAGTGTTACTTTGGATCGGGAGCCAAGGACAAGTTCCACTCAAAGCTATTCGTATTTGTGGATTTCGGGGGTCCTGCCAATTCGTTCCTTAGCGCATGCGGAACCAAACGAGAACCAAGCGTGGACGAAGTGGCTCAGATCTTGATGAACGACCCAATAAAATTTTATAAATTAGCTGAGGGCCCAGACAAGTAAGACTTTCCCTCTCCGTGCATTGGTACATATGACTTACAAACGAACAGTTACCTCAATGAATTACGAAACCTAGCTGTGAACAGGCGCCTTTTGTCGTCGACAACATTTCAGCTCATGAAGAGGACCCCTATTCTCCTGGGAACGTGTCGAAAACCACTCAAGACGCAGGAGAAGAAGAAAAAGATAGAAGAGTACGACGAGGAAGACTGGGATCTTCAATACGATTTGCGCCGACCTGATCTTATTGTTATTGCTGACGATACCCACGCACATCGGGCCTTTGGTGATGCTATCTTTACAGCACCCCAGGAGGACATACTAGAAGGTTAGACCATCTCCCCGGACCCGCGACATGTTTACTCACACTCGACCTCCAGGTTTTTATGCAGAGCTAGGGTCGAGAAGACTCAGCTCGTTAGTTCGAGAGGATTACTACACCACTGCAGAAATCAAAGGAGCGAAGATTGCGTCAGAAATCCGCCATCTGATTCTCGAAAGACTTCCATTATTCCTTTACGAGCATACCTACACGAAGACGCGTCTTTCTCTCAACTGGTTGAGTCACGAAAGTAATTTTATCGTCAAGACGTTTGGCAAATTATCGGTGACGAAATCTCTGCACCACGACGGGAAAACGTATTCTCGTACTGACGATACTTCTGCTGTGGCAAAGCGAGTCGGTAACGGTCCACTTCAATTATGGCTGGCAGGAAATGCACAAGTGGACATGTATGAGTGAGCAACCGTCTTTTTACGTGATATGCGTAGTTTGATTCATGAACTAGGGTGGCAACATCACTCAACCGCTTCCTCTTTGATGCCCCCAAAGCACATGACGCGCTACTATTTATGACAATACTTTCCACAGACCTTCGGTCTCTGAAACGCCGTGGCTACAACGGTAAGAAGCATCGTCCCTGAGGACAACTGTACATGGCTAAAACTGGTTTTCTTAATAGTCGATAGGATTTTAAGACAGCAGCAAGCCGAAAGGCTGGCGGCCGAGGAAGCTGCCAGAGCGAAATTCCACAACACGACCCTCGTATCCGATAAATCTGATGCTCAAAGCGTTGTGTCGACAGCTACGGCTGTCTCAGATAGGGATAGGCCATCTAAGCCATCTCTCGATGGGCCTACGAATACACCCCCCCAGGTTCCAGACAAAGCACTAGTTCCCATTGCCAACGCAGGACCGCCATCTAGCGTGAGGCGGTCCTTCCAGAACTTGAAGCATCGATTTGCCCCAGCCCCGACCAACCCAGGGCCCTCACCGCTCCGAGGAGCTGATGCACCACCTCCCAAGGTGCATACGTCGTCGCAACAGGGAGTTACACCATTGAGCAACATCTGTAAGCCAAACTGCATTTTTTGGGCTGGATTGAATTCCTGAGTACTATTTATAGCGGCCAACATCGATCTGGCTATCCAGGCCTGTCAGCATGAAAGTCAAGGTGTTTTGAAGAATCGAGAAGAGATGATCCGAGTGAAAGAATCTCTGGATGAAGGATACTGCGATGTGGTTGGAAGGGCAGGAAACTTGATCACAATAGGTAAGAATAGCTCGTTGTTTGCTTGATCAGACACATGTTCATCGAAACCCAGGCGAAATGGGTTCTTTCAAGGTCTATGTCTCGGAGGGTGTGTTGATCGCCTATATTTACGGATCTTCGACTGACCCTGGAAATTAGAGGTGCCACAACGAGGGGACCTTATGCAGACAAAACGTGATGCCCTTGCGAGGTTTATCCATATTGCAAAGGGCTTGAGCCGAGTCTACAACCTCTCTGAGGCCAACCTGCATATATTCTACGACCTGACTGGGCCGTTGATTGCGTTCAACAGAAACGGCAGTCTTTTCATGAATCTTCGGTTCTATGAAGCTTGGCGTGAGTCGCGCAGTTTGACTTTCCGAATAATGCTCAGCCTGGTCCAGATGATGCGGACGTATCTCGTGGTGATTTGAAAACCGCGACGGTATCTTGGTACGTCATGGCTTTTGTAACCCTGCAAATATCTGCTGATATGATTGGATAGGTACTTCACGCTGGCACACGAAATCGCGCACAACTTGGTGCTCGCCCACAACTCTGAACACGAGTTTTGGTTTTCACACATCTCACAGAAGTACATAGAAGGACTCGTTGAGTTGGTGGCAAGTGCCTAGCGTGCTGTACAGTGTTTTGTTGCATCCTTTTTTGAATGAAAACGCGTGACCCGCCACGTGGTGACTTGCCGAGAAATTGATAGCCAAATATGGGATTACAGGTGGTCAATGATTGTCCGAGGGATTTACTGTGGGCGTCTCTGCTTGGAGTCCGTTGACAGCACATTGTCCCTGTACCGACAACACCCCCTCAGCCGCTCGTCCTGATCCTCCCCAACTCGCGCTCTCCTCCGCGTCCTCGACAGCGCTCTCCTACCCATGTACGGCCCCGAAATGGACTTTACCCCGACGACAACACACCTGCACGTCGTATCCAACATCCGCAGAAAGCCACTCCGCACCTACAAATCACCCTCCATGGGCGAGATGTCTTCACCAATCATCCTCCGCGCCTCCTCCGCGTCTCTAAAGAAGCAAACGCCGTCAACCCTCCCAGAGGCTTCCGCCTCTCTCGCGCTTTCCCCGCAAAATCATGACCCCACACACAATCCCATGAAACGAAAGAGGTACCCCATGGCCCCCCCACTTCCTCTCTACCATCCACTGGGTCCCCTTGCCCAGTCCCTTCCTCTGCTCGATCCCACCACCTTTGGGTTGCCTGCCCAACCCCCGACAGACGAGGACGAGAACAAGCGCGCTTCTGGACGTTCACGTCGTCCAGCATCCAAAGTACGTGACAGTGAAGAAGAAAATACGACTTCTCCGACCAACGGCGCGGTCGGAGACCAGCCCCCCGATGCACCAACCCCACCAGCACCCACCGTTCCTGAAACGAGGGAGAAAACCAGCCCTCGGAAACGCCGGACCGGAGGTGGGAAACGCAAACGCAAAGAGGTGGACGACGGCGACGCGACTTATCCCGCGAAACGCACTCGTGCACCTCGTGGAGCTGCCAAAGAGCAAGTCATGGAAGAGGATTCTCCCACAGAGGCTGGGATGGCTGAGGGCGGTGCGACGCCCGAGCCGGTTGTCGAAGAGAAGAGACCGGAACGCCGATCGACACGGTCCAGCGGCATCAAGAGACGAGACTCTAGTGCCAGTGAAACGACCTCGGTGGCTGCTTCCGTAGTCAACAAGGCGAAAGACACAGATGCAATGGAAATAGATAGGCGGTCTGTCTCGGATGAGACGCGACCAGCCAGCGTTGTGCGCAGCGAGAAAGAGGAAGGCGAACTCAGCGAGGAGGGACAGGCCATGGTTTCATAGGACAATCTACACTATAATTTGTTTGACGTTTCATGTATGTAGAATAAGGAGGTAGTGTTATTTTTATAATATTGGTCCAATTAGCCGGGGTGCGCATGATGCGACCCACTGATGGGAGCCGTATGGTCGAATCAAGGTCGAGGTGATGCCGCGATTTGACGGCGAGCTCGTCATAGCGCCATATCTTGACCGTTGGCCGATGGCGCACACCGGCTTTCCAGAGCATTGGACCTTGCATTGGACTCAGGACTGTCAATGGACTCAGATAAGATTCCTTATTAAGCGACACGGTCATGTGAGGCTAGCGCGTGTTCATTAAACTCTCGATGCTGGATGATCTGTCGCATATACATGTGCTTACCGGCCAGCGCTTGAGTCTATTACCCGTGCGTACTCCACCCGTCCCCGTAGGAATCCAATAATTTGCAGGTAGTCGCTCCATTTGGGATGGCTATTACTCGAATTTATAGGAAATAGGTTCCTTGGACATCTTTTCTATCAAACGGCCAGCCACTGTCTCCAGATGACAGGGAACTCGGGTGGAACTTGTGGCTTCGCGGGTCGAGTGACCATACCCCTCAGCACCATGTGCTTCCGCAGATATTCAATGCAAAGCTTCTCACTCGCATAATAAAACCTAAGCTATCCTCATGGAGGAGGTAGCACCAGGCTTCTTGGGGGCAATCAACGAAATTGGCCTTTTCCCTGATACTCATCCTCCTCTCGCTACTTTAGCGCTGTTCGTCTCTTAATTCTTCACCGACGCCCTCGCCCTTTCTGGACGCGAGGATGGAGGAAATCGAGCAACAGCAGAGACGCAGAAGTGGTCTTTACGATGGTCATAACTTTAGTTCCACCACCATCGAGTCCAATGCCCCACTGCAAGGTATTACTTTCAACCTTCTGTATTTTGCACTCTCCTCACCTATTTTGTTCAGTCTTTGTTAGTCCTCTGGCTGGCTCACGCTTTCACGAGGGCCATGAGTCTTCTCTGACCAAGGTTGCACCCTCGGATGCTTCCCACCTACCAGTGGTGGATCGTGCCTGGCAATCTGCACCTGCCGCACCAGTCGTCCCATTCTACAAGAAGCGGTGGTTCATAATATCACAAATTGTCCTTGTTCCGGTGTCAATTGCTCTCATCTTCATTCTCCTCTTCCCTGTGGTTCGTGCCATCGTCCAACTCGTGGTTAACCGAGCCAGGTTGAACATCGAGGTTGCAACGATAACCGTCCCAGCAAATGACAGGTATGTGATGACTATCTGTGAGTGCGAAGGGTGCGCTAACAATCTCAAGCTTCAACCTGCATATGAGTGGATTTGTATGACCTTCCGACGTGATCTCAATGCAAATACTCATAATATATATGCTATTTAGGTTTCACATACCGGTATTTTCAAGGCGACAATCCACTTCGATGAACCCATACAAGTCTCATGGGTAGAAAATTCGACGGCTGTAACACCACTCGGCGAGATGACAATGGACGACCTCCATGCCTCTTCTAAGCGTGCAACGCTTGACCATGCATCGATCTTCACGATTACGGACCCTATTGCTTTCGGTCGTTTTTCCAAGACGATGATCACCGGCCAGAATTTTACCTGGCATCTTCAAAGCCAGAGTGTACGCGTGCAAGCGCTGAAATTCCCTGTGGCCAAAGGGATCAAATTCAATCAAGACGTCACACTGAACGGTTAGGGGATTTCTGTACGGTTTCCCAGCCCACGCTGACAACGAACCTTAGGCTTCCAGAGCTTCAGTGGTGGCGTAGTCTTAAAAGACTTTACCCTTCCCAGTGACAATCCAGCCGGAGGAATCAATTTCGTTGCCGTCACGGAGCTCGTAAACACAAGGTGTGTGGAGCTGTTGGTCACTCTTATATGTCCTTATTCACCCACATAAACGCAGTCCATTCTCACTCAACCTGGGGACGGTTATCTTCGACTTGTCATATAAAAATCTCTCACTCGGCTTGGGTTCTAGCCCCAATACAGTCATAGTAGCTCAATCTCCTATCTTTCCGGCATATGCTTATTTTATTTAGACCAACGGGACTAACGAAATCACACTTTCGGGCACGTTGAAACCGCAAATCTCGACCTCAGATTTGGCAATCATCTCCGAATTATTTACGAATTACCTTAATGGAGAGAGTTCTCCGGTCATTGCTACTGGTCAATCGACTCTTCAATCCGATAATAGCACCATATCGTGGTTGAGTGAGGGCTTACAGTCTCTCCAACTTAATGTCCCTTTCAAGGCATTCACACCCATAAACCCCATTCGTTCGATCTCGATCGGCGACTTTGCTCTGCAATTTTCGGCAGCTGATCCATGGGCGCCAATGGCGGAGAGTAATTCCGTACAGGCGAGGTTGCGTACGTTTAGCCCTCGGTCTTACTGAATTTGGCTCAAGAATTTTATCAGAATTGCCTTTTGGATTCCATGTGGACATCGACCAGATCCAAAATAGTTTCAACATAACTCAAGGAGGGAACGTGGTTGCTGGGCTTTCTACAGTGAGCACAATTCTTGAAACTTACCTCGGTGCACTCAGCCTCCGTTTTCAGCCTCTCGGTGCCTCCAAGTCCTCCATTTCTGTCCTTAGTGCCGTGGACACATCCGGAACGATTGATATCACTATCCAGGATACGTCGTTAGATTGTCCTAGTCCACTCCACCCCACTTTCTCTAGCTTCAGTGCGTCTACAGCTTTGTCTCTATTTCGTCCTCTTACCAATCGCTTTAGACGCTGAGCTCACGGACTCGTCGATGGCGATATTTAACTTGGAAGGTCACTCGAGGGCCGTGGCACAGACTGGCGTCGGTTCAATCACCCTCGACCCAATCAAATTCAACGTGACATCTAACTTGAAAGGTTTACAAGGATTGAAGGGAATGACAACCATCGGTAATGTCGACGTCACGGGTGGAACCACTCAAGGTATTGAACTGAGCATCGATGGTCAGTCAATTCCATCGACTCCAATCCAATCCAAATGAAAAATTTTCAGTGTCGATTTACAATCCATCGAATCTCCACCTCGCCGTCGGAGACCTTAGTAAGTAGTCGAATGTAACTCCCGACGAGTTTAGAGACTTACTACATTTTCAGCTCTCCAATTGCTCCGAGATTCATCAGTCCTTGGCACAGCTCTTTTACCGAATTTGACCCTCGAAATGGGCAATAATACGATTAAAGCAACGTCACTGTTCGAGGTAACCTCCATTGTTGCGCATACTGCCCACCAGCTGACTCGCTCTTCAGGCCAACAACAGTCCAGCAGGATCGCAAACTTTGAATGATTTCGTTGGGAAAAAGGGTAATCTTCGAATCCCATCTGTCTACACTACGAACTCACCCCATTTTAGACGCGCAACTCACTATTTCTGGTTACGACGGAAGCACCCAGATCGCCTCGCTGACGGAGGCATTTAAGAGCCTGAACTTGGACGTCACGCTACCGGCCCTCCAGTCGAACCTACTGTCCCGGGCCTCGCTTGAAAGTACGAATAACGGTTCAATTCAGATTGAACACGCCTGATCCCCATCTCACTAGTCTTGCCCACTACTGGTCACTCAGATAATATCAGCCATGTCACCGTCGACTTGGTCAACCCATTCAGCGCCGAGCTCGTCATCACGCAGATCAAGTCAATGGTCACTAGTTTTGGAGTTGAACTCGGAAACATCAACACCGCGACAGAATTCAGAGCTGCTCCAAAGGCTACAACGACGTCCCCTACCTTGGATTTGAACATGAACTTCGACCCCGTGGCTCTATTCAGTGTTACTCGTGCGCTCGCGGGATCTGCTGGACTCAACACTGCTGCATTCGATGCTATCGTCCAGCTGGGTGGCATTCAATACCTTCCTTTCGTCCAAGCATCGGGAAATCAGGCTCGTCAAGCCAGCCTCTTTGAGTGCGTATTGATTATAAGTTATAAGCCTTGGGCCTAATTTTTCGCAGAGGATTTGACTTGACAACTTTCGTTCGAAGTGCATTCCAAAAACTTGAATCTGATGTTCAGTTGACTTCCACCGTCTCAATTGGTAAGAGGCCCCTCGTATCATTTCCTTATGCTGACAGTTTGTAGGTGATTACCAGACCACTTTCCAATTCACACAAACTGGTGTCCCCGTATCAACTGATCAGACTTTGGACCTCATTCTCCCGATCTTGGCTCACCCCATAGTTCAACAAATTGTCGGAGGATCTACTCTAGGGTATGGTCCACCGCTTCGTACGGGTTAGGTTCATCATCTAACGTCACACTAGAATCGACACCGTCCTGATCACGGATCCACAACAGGAATCATTCGGTAAATGCGCACGTTCGCCCAAATTTTCGTTGTCTCACTTCATCAAAAGGTACAATACTAACGGGGAACATTGCCAATGCTGGACCGTGTAAGTGATCCTACCTTCATACTGTCCCCCTGTTGATGTAGCTCGCAGTCGATGCTGTTATCTCATTCCCGTCTGGCCTAACGGTGGAGTGGGCCGGAAAGCCTCTGGGTAATATCAAAATGAACGATATCCAAGTTGTGGCGGATGTTGGGGCTAAATTTACCGCCACTTCGTCCTTCGTTGTGGCGGATGTGGCGCATCTCACTGACTTCACGAAGGTTAGTCGTCAAGTCAAAGTGTGATTTTGTGGCTAATAATTATCAGGCTCTTCTGACGGAAGAGGAATTTGAGTGGATGATTTCTGGAGATAATCTTACGGGTATGTGACTGTCTCGTATGCGCCTCTTCCCACTCACAGACCGTTATATTAGTGACCGCCCTTGGTGAGCTCATCGGTGCTTTTGAGGTGCTTTAGTTGACACGTCTTTATCTCAGGCATTCAGGTACCTGGTATCAGCCTTTCCTCGAAGAGTGTCACTCTTAAGGGCTTCAATGGCCTCAAAGATGGTGTTCAAATACAATCATTCGACTTGCCTTCTGATGATCCAGCGGGTGGTATTCATCTGACATTGCAAGCAACGACCGTAAATGCGAGTGGAATCTCATGTTCAAATAGTCTCTGCTAAACTTCAGGTAGCCGTCTCAAGTTGGTGTACAACTTGACTCCCTCGGGTTCGACACCCTTGTTGGTGGAACTTTGATCGCATCAGTCCTCACTGATGGTGGTGTAACTCTCGCGCCGGCATCCTCAAGCAACCTTTCTCTTTCCGGGAGGTTGCTTCCACAGACCACGTCGGCAGGGTTGAATGTTGTGTCTGAAATTTTCAACAACTTCGTCCATGGTCAAGACAGCGATGTCTTGGTGCAAGGCGCAAGTGCAGGCCCAAGTAGTGTGAGTCTTAATCTCGTTAACATCTTTGTGATGTCGTTCCCATCTAGGAATAGGTGACATGGTTGAACGACGCCATTAAGCTTCTACGGGTTGCTGCAACGCTCCCCAATCGGGGTCCGCTGACACTCATTCAATCCATCGAACTCAACGATCTCAGCGTCAAGATTCAATCTCAGGATGAAGTATACGCACCTCCAGCTAGCTCAAAGGCAACAATCGCCCAGTACAAGAATCCATTCGGTTTTGCATTACAAGTGATCGAAGCTGGTCAGGAATTGACATTGAGTTCCCAAGGAGTTGATATCGCACAGGTTAGAACACCAGTTCTTCAAGTCGATTCTATATTGATTACCCTCAACAGCTCGAACTCCCAAAGGCACCGGCAGATGGTGCAGTCTCGACAGGGAATGCTGCGGATTTGAATATCAGTTTCACCGACCAACCACTCAAGTCATTAAATGATGCGGCATTCCAAGCCATGTTTACCCAAGTCACGCTTCAGAACCACATCGACCTCTCGCTCAGAGGTGTGGCAAATGTCACAGCCAAGACGGCTGTTGGTAACATCGACCTATCGAACATCGCCTTCAATGTGCCATCCAGCCTGAAAGGTAAGAAAGTTCGGCATCGGCATTTGCTTTATCTGCTGATCTCTAATCGTTAAGGCATCAACGCCTTCGGCGGAACAGCACTACTCAGTAACGTTACCGTCACTGGGAGTGGAGGGGGTTCTCAATATATCGTTTCCCCTCTTACCACGACACTGCAAAATCCTTCAAGTGTCTCATTGGAGACCACCAATATCTTGTTGACCGTCACTCAGAATGGTCTTCTGATTGGGCATGCAGCTATTGATGTATGCCTCTACGACTTCTGGAAGTTCTGCCTACTCACTTTTCTAGCCTTTCAATCTCGTCCCCGGAGAGAATGAAATACCAGCGGAATTCCACTACCAACCCGAAAACGCAAACGATACACAAGCTCAGGTCCGCAATGCTTCCTTGTCACTACAAAGCTGGACTGATGAACGGACCAATCATAGGCGTTCCTTTCTGACTTCCTGCAAACTGGCAATACTATTCCTTTGACCGTTAGTGGGGATAGTAGCAGCACGCCATTTGCTTCTCTGGAGCCTGCACTTGAGGGATTGACCTTGAACGCAAACCTTGTCGGTAAGTATCAAATGCAACACTATGGCACTGTTGACCAATCCCAATCGTAGGACTCAACCAACCCAAATTAATCCAAAATATCAACGTCAGTATAACACTCGAATCCCTCGTCACAAACCTCGTCACTGTCAGCTTCAATGTCTGTGATTCGTGTCCTCTAACGTGAACATGTCCTGAACATCCTCCGTTTAGATCTACAATCCTCTAGACTCTGAACTAGTCATCGAGTTTGCGCAAGCGGATTCCGGCGTGAACGGAACTATCTATGCCATATTCAGCCAGGCCTTCACCAGCTTTATCGTTCCTGCGAAAGAGACAGTAAATTCTGGGCCCATTCCCAACGTTTTATTGACACATGGCGCTCTCAACACCCTGAACATCATTCCGTACGGTGTCCTAGATGTTGCGACGGCTGTGACGGCCAGGATGGGGCCTGGAGGATACCAAGTTCCCTGGCTGAAGCTTACACAAACCAATGTTCCAACAGCGTACAACCTTGATCTGACTGGTTTCGCAGCAGAGGCAAAACATGCGACCAACGCGACTTCGTCTGCTTCCCGTGCATCGTCGTCGTCAGCGAGCAGCAGCAGCAGCATTCTCTCGAGCTCAGCTTCAAGCGCAGTTTCTGCGTCGGCCTCCCTATCAGCATCGCAGGCTACCAACCCAACGCTACCAACCCCCTCGAGCAATGCGACCGAAAACACAGCCATACCGATCATCTCACCATCAGAGACTGTGAGTCCCTCCAATACAATACAATTTGAGTGTATGCTGACCTCAAGCAACAGGATGCCACCCAGCCTGAACCCTCGTCTTCTTGATGACCCCTTGACACTCCTTTTTTTTTGCTATGTATACACGCGACACTCCTTGTACTGTGCACCCTCGTTTTGTTGACAGTTCTAGGACTTGTTATGCCTATCCTTATCATCCGATACCCAATATTGACATTTTTACGAGTGATAGCTACGCTGGTGGGAGGAATATAGCCCATAGTACTACTGAGATTACTGACCAAAGAACACTCCATCCAATCCACAGAGACGCATACTTTGGATGCTGAACGAGAAGCCAGGCTCCTGCCCAATACGTCAGGGGCATAGAGGCAGCCAACCGCAATATGATCTGAGTGTGGGCACTAAAGAGAAGGACGGAACAGAAGACCAATGCATGTATAGAATGCGGTATCAAGCTTATGGAGGTAAACAAGGGGATGAGACCAGACTCTCGGTGTTGCAGAGAATCTTTGAGACTTGACGACTCTATCAGCAGCCGAAAGAGCGCCCGTGGAAGGTGCCAGAGAATAAAGGCAAAAAGCAGGATTAGCGGCGGGGCTGCCATGATGAAGTTTGGAAGTTGCTGGATGGTCCAGTAATTGAAGAGGCCACTACCCCAATAAGTGGATTGGACGTGGGTATAGATCGAGGGAATGGTGTTTGAGCACCATGACGCTGGCGAAGGACTTCGGACACAGAAGGCGAGATAGGCTGAATAGTTGTGGTATAAGACTGGACTTATGACCAACGAAATCAAGACAGTAGCCCGTATAAGGGATGAAAGAGAGAGCTGTGATCCTGTTAGCAATGGGCGGGATTCTGCACAACAATTACGTACCGCTCTTTTGAGCAGGGCTGGTTCCAGGAGAACCCCCCAAAGTAAGAACCCTGAAAGCAAGACACTATTCGAGCGAAAGAAGCCAGCAAAAAAGAAGCATAATGCAGCAAACACCCAGCGCTTTTGGGCGCAATAGAGCAATCCTGAACCTGGTTGAAGCATTGTCCAAATTCGCAAAACATGAACGTACCTTTATAAGCTAAATACGTGAAGTATGGCTCCGCATACGGAGCTAGATGCAGGGTAGTTGGACTGCTGGGTAACAAGGAAAGCAAGGACGCGATATAGGCCAAGTGAAGGGATTTCAGATGGTGATACGTTAGGTCGTATAACGTCCACGTCGTATCACACGACATAGCGAGAAGCGCGCCGCTGAGTAGGAAGTTCTGGGAAGACTCGAGGTGGGTCAAGTATTGCAGGGGTTGTGCCAAAAGGCGCATGACGAAAGGGACACCGGGGAAAAAGGCCCATTCGTGTTCGTAGACATAACCGTGTTTTGCGATATGCAAATAATGAAACGTGTCCCAACGGAGCAGCGGTGAGGGTGGTCTGGTCTTGGATGGTGAATCAAGGTGGGGAGAGTCGTCGAAAAGGGCCAACCCCGACGCATGGGCGAGAAGAACGAGTGGGACAGCACGCGAGCACACGGTCCAGAAGAAAAGTTGTTGGAGATGATCCCGACGTTGGGCGTTGTGCGAAAGAGGCATCGGCTAAACACCAATTAGGGACCGCCGTGACCAACCTCTCTTCTCACCACCACCGCCATGACGCCATCTCTCGTGGGCTCAGAGCCCATGAAGACTTCACCGTCTGTTGCACTGAGCCAGGGACCAGCTCCGAATCTCGTTGACTTCTTGAATACACTCCCGCCGTTCCTCACGCTGCTTGTCGTAAATTTGGCACCGTACGCCTCCCGGTTTCGTTATACCGTTGAAGTCGTATCATGGAGAAAGTCCTGGTATGATGCTTGGCTGGCACTCGCCCTTTGGTGGGCATTCTGCCTGTTCATAACTACTACTCTAAGGTCGGTATTGCGAGATCCCGTGCACTATCCCGCTAACCGGATTGAATAGATATTTTGTACCAATAGCGGCCCTCTTCTGCTTGTTGTTCTTCACTTCGAAACCTGCGCCACCTGTAGTGACCGAGCAAGCAGTGCAGTTCGCCATAGCGGACTTGTCAACCTTGCAACCACTTCTCCCCCAGCTTCCTTCGCTACGGCAACTCCGTCCGACCCACCCCCTCCGTGTTGTTGGGATTGTATATGTACCGTACCTCATTCTTACACACTTCATCCCTCTTAGGGTCATTATTGCTGTTCTCGGGAGCATAGTCCTCGTATGGCGTGCCCCTTGGGCAGTTGTCCTTCGCTCCACCATCTGGTCAAGTGCCTGGTTCCGATGGTCTGTATATAAGACATGGGCATATGTCTCTGGAAACCCTCTCCCCCCTCGTGCTATGTCGCCGCAGTCCGTTGCAAGTGCCGCCTCCACCATCAATTCCTTGCGATTCCTCTATACAGTATACGAAAATCAGCGTTGGTGGATGGGTCTAGACTGGACAGCCGCCCTGCTCCCAAATGAACGACCGTCCTGGTGTTCCGCCAGTCTACAACCAGCATCTCCACCAAATGGCTTCACCCTTCCCGAAGATACAACTATCTATCTACCCAACGGCCGAGGCGGGAGAACCAAGAGAACGGCAAGGTGGCGTTGGGAAGAACCCGAATGGAAAGTACTCGTCCGCAAGGATGGTACAGGTTCCATGCGGGTGGACCGACCCCTTCCAGTCACAAAGGAAGATAGTCAAAGCGCCAACAAGCTGATGAAAGTTGCCGGGATTTTCAAGGATTCAACCGCTCCAAGCAGTCCACTTCCCAAGGGAGGTGATAGCGAAATTCACGTTGAAGACCCGGAAGACCCAGAGGAAGAACCTTGGACTGATGTTGATGGTTGGGTCTATGGTGATAACAAATGGGAAGGACAGAGCGGGAAGGGTGGTATGGGTAAGGTAGGCGAACTCCAATTGCCTTTATATTCATGTTACTTATGTTCACAGTACACTCGCTACCGCCGATGGACGCGAGTTGCTGTTGTCGCAGAAACCGTTGAAATCGTCGGGGTAGGAGATCTAGGCATTCAACGCCACCACCCTCCCGTTACTGTAGATCCTCCTCAGGTTGATATCCAAGTTGAGGAGGAACAGTTTGCGAGCAAGCCTATGGAGCGGAATAGCAGTACTAGTCCCCTACGACAGCGTCTCAAGGCTCTTACCAGATCCTCATCTAATTCTAACACTTAAGTGGACTACACTGTTGTTTGTACACCAATACTATTATTATTGAGAGTGTTCTTTCATTTAAAAATACAAAGGAGCGTGATAATATCTGCTACAGAAGATTAAATGGCTGGCGTAACGGAAGTAGTGTAAGGTAAAGGATACAGTCAAGGCGAGTGTCGTAAACTGTCCTAACTCTCAAACTCTGTCGTGAGGTGGAATCGAGGCAAGCATAGAGTCATGGGGACGCGGTGATGCAATATCCAAGAAAGAGTGGGATGCAGAGACGGAAACGGGGAATGAACCTCGGCGTTCGGTGCGTTCAAGCGGGGAACTCGTAGGTGCTGACGGTTGGCTGTACATTGATTCTGTAGTTGCAGTCAAAGGGACGGCCTTCTCGTCAACCACTTCCTGTTTTTCAAAAGACGGCGATGAAATGCGGAAGGTCGAACCGGCCAAGCTGGGAAGTTTGGGGGTGTCGATCGAATCATCTTCATCAGATATAATGGATAGGCTGCTCGAGGAATCGGTCTTGCGGACCACGTCCCGACGAACAAACACGGGTAGCGAATTTGCTGTGCCAGTTTGAAGGGATTTAAGGGACCTGATACTGATATATCATCAGCTTGACGGTCATGCGACACTGAGGGAGTGAACATACCCATTAGAACTTGAGCCTGGCGTTCCACGGAAGCTACTACTGGAAGCGGATTTCACAGTGACTCCAAGTCGACTAGCAACGTGGCCATAAGCCTTTCGGTAATTTTTCATTGCCTCGTCTGCGAAACCAAACAAGGCAAAGAAAAGCAAGGCGGAGATGACGACCCCCCAGCGACTGAGCTCAAGGGACACATGTGCGGCTGGGTTCTTCTTCCACAATGCCGCAGGGAAATGGTCAATTCGAGAGAAACCGGAATGTGTGTCTTCCCAAGAGATCCATGGCGCAACTTTACCCTGCGTGAGGTTGGAATAGACGATGTAGGCCGTGAACGGTACTGTGAGGAGAATATCGAGAGCGGCGAGGACCATGAGGCGGATATATCGGTTGAAGGTGACCATGTTGTTGCTGTTCATGAATTGCTTGAACTCGGCGTGTCTCAAACTGAAGGCTCGGATCGTAAGAGCTATAATTGGGTTAGTAACTTTTCTTCTTGAAGGAGTCACTGGCGTGCGTACCTGAGAAGACAGCGGATATCATACCTAGCACCACGGGGGGGACGAATACAAGGGGGTATGCAAGGGGGGTGTTGTAGATAAAAGTACGGCAGCCAAGGTCCTCGAAAATATCGAATCGATGGCCTTGAACAACGTATTCTGGAGAAAATGAGGACTAGCTTCGCGCATGTTGATGGTGCGACTCACGAAGTATCATGACTATGATCGGAATTCCAAGTCCAATGGAGAGATCGATCAGGATAGCGCGGCGTCTCTGAGAGGAAAAGTCAGATGAAATGCAAAAAGTTAGGAAGCGAAGTAAAACACGTACATCAGCCCAAGTGGTAGTGACAGTCCGCACTCTCGCAATGGTGTACAAGCGTCGATTGATGCACAACGAAGCTGCAGGGATGGCGACTGAGACTCCGATTATGAGCCTTGTCGCTGTCGAGAAAGGCAGAGTTAGAAAAGAAGGGTGAAATATGCTTTGAAGACCTACAAATATCACACCAAAGAGGTGCCCAGTTTTCCGTACTCCCATCCCAGATAATTGAATCGATGAACAAGATGAAACAGCCTGTAGCTGTCCACAACATGTAGAGACATGTTCCGGTGTTCCACACTAGCGGCAACGATGAGGGACAATCATCAGATTGTGGTGCGCGAGACATACCTTCCAAATGCCAGGGAAGAGGAATCAAGACCACGGCAAAGCTGATGAATGAGAAAGCGGTGAAAGCGTCGTTTTCTGCACCCATGGTTGAGCTTTGCCTTGTCAGTGACGATGGGAGAGCAATAAATACAAGGGGGGGATGAACAGTCGAGGACCAACTGAGCCCGTCTTAAATCATCCCTTGGAAGAAGGACAGGGTTACCAACTTAGTCTGGGTTGTATTCGCAAAAGTCGGGCGGAGTTTCCGGTTTAGGGGATTTGCTTGTTGTGCTGATCTTGGACGCGTGCCATTTCAATTTCGATGGGAGAGCAAGTACAAGGCCGATAAGAATGAGTGGGGAAAGGGATTTCATGTAACTTTGTACTCGAGGTGCACAAGCGAGCGCCTTGTTCCACGTATGCCATATATGGTAACGGTGCTTCTACCCATCCATTCCCACATGAACCGTAGTCGTTTACCTTCCGGCAGAATCATGGACCGGACAACGCCTTCCAAGTTTGACGTAAATTTTGCCTGGTCGAGTCACGAGCCGAGTTCTTCAATGTTCCATTTGGGCCTCAAGCCGATCGTATATTCATCGTGATCCCCTTGCAAGAAACGAGTCATCGACGCCCAACCAATCATCACAGCATTATCTGTTTTCTGGTCAAATGGCGTCCATGGGTAAAAAGCTGGTGATCGATCATACCTGTGCACAGGTGTGGGGGTGGGCAGACCAGGGATATCTGCTCTTCACCGGCGATAGTCAAACAGGCCTCAAGGCTACGTGAAGAGTGAATGAAGTTAGGCTTGTGACCGCGGAGAACTCACCGCTTCCTGATGAAAATATTGCTTGCCACTCCACCACTTACAACAACGTGGCCCACACGGATGGCATTCGCGTTGCACCACTCAATGGCTAAAAGAAGCTTTTCCTCAAGCTGAGCCGCTGCGGCTGTTTGAAACGCGCAAGCTAGAGCTTGCCTTGTTGGAAGGTCGAGATTCTGAGAGCCACCGCATGCATGAATGTATCTCTCCACGTGTGAATGAAGAGCGGCATAAGAGAACGCAAGTTTCTTTGGCATCGGCAGGGGGAGCGCAGGTACACCTGGAAGTGTTGATGTCGGTGCTGCCTCACAGAACTTCTCCAACGCCGCTCCGGGACCACCGGTCGACCATTTAAGCTCGAGCATCCTCGAGACCTTGTCAAATGCCCGGCCAATACTTTCATCACGAGTGGTAGCTAGTGCACGAAATGACTTTTCTGAGGTTGCAAGCAGGAGCAGGGTATGCCCCCCAGAAACAAGAAGCGTAAGGAAGGGAAACCTCGGGACATCTGGCCCAGAAGTGAGAACTGACGTCAAGGCATGAGCTTGCTGCAAAGCTTCAGTCCAAAGGGTATTCATCGATGCAAAATGACCGGTGACCCACCATGTGATGCACACCAACCACAGGTTTGTTCAATGCAGAGGCAAGTGTTTTTGCAGCGTTCGACCCTACGCTGAGACACCCTCCAATCCCTGTTCACGGCATTATGCGTGGATGAAGGATGGTGTAAATCATGAATGTGCATACCTGGCCCTCGGGTAAACGCAATGCCATCAATATCTCTCGTGATATCGACATTTGCATCGCGCAATGCCCTTTGGACGGCCAAGGGCTTCCGATATGATAAGTTGAAAGGCGGACGAACAGACGAGACTGGACCCACCATGTTTTGTTGATGCGCTTCTATAGCTATCATAGGGTGGATTCCCCCATAGGATTCATGCCTTTGGGGAATAATGAATTCCATCCATTCTCGAAAAACAAGAACGTACAAGTGATTTTGCTTGATGACGACATTGGAAAGAATTTCACGATTGGACCGAACTACAGCAGCGCAGGTATCATCTGCAGAACTTTCGACTGCGAGAACAGTGAACGGGCGTCGAATCCGACTAGATTTGGCCCGCAGAAAACGAGTGACTGGATGTGATAGGCCACGCCAGCAATTGGCCAACATAAAATGAGGTGGGAGAATGAGAGTGGCCTACAGTATTAGGGCCTATTTCGTCAACATGCTTGTCACTGTCCAGGGACTCTTCATCATTCTATCCAACAGTCGTCCGACGTTGGGGACGCGGTGCAGACCATTTATCCATACCTTACACGGCTCAAACACCCAGTTTGACCACGTAAGCTCCTTCTAAACCCTGACAGACGGCGAGCGCCACCCGAACTGGTTTGAGACGGACAACCCACCACAATGATATCAGCATGGGCTTCCAGCTCTCATGCTCCCCGAAGATCGCAGGAGCAAAGCGAGGTAGATGCGAACAACAGCAGGACTTCTTCACCGGATGGATCAGAAAACAGGCGGAGGTCGTCGAGTGATGCAACTCCACGGCAAACACCCGCCACGACCCGCTTCATCGCATCCAACACCCCCGGCAGCGAGCAGGACAGTTCAAAGAGCTTCCTATCCACAGACATCTTTTCTACCTCAAAGAGGCTAGGCTTCTTCACCGATAAGTTGGCCTCTTCCCTGTCCGGAACTACCTCCCAAAAGAGCGCACCCCGCACCGAATCCGCTTTTGCTCCTGGGTCGTCCCCGCAGTCATTGGCACCTACTAGCATATCTATGGCCTCTACAACCAAGTCGCATACATCCCCCTCAAAGGTAAGTGCTCTCTTTCATTTATCGGTGATGACCATCAAGAATCTCGTCGCTTATTCCGCCTTGTAGGCGTCATATGGACGCACATATGATTCCAAGTTTGTCTCCCGTGAGATGCATCGTCTCGGGAATCTAGGCCATGCACCACCCCTTGCATCCGTCCCCTCCGCTGCCTCCCTATCATTACCGGCACCTGGAACTATGGCCCAAGCCAGTCTTGCATCCCAGCCCTCCACAGAGCCTTGGGAGACACTTCACGTTTATGTCTTACCACTTTTCAACGGCGAGCCATTGCGAGGGCCTATGTAAGTCTGTTGTATAGTCCCTTGATTAGCTATTAAATCTACCCAGCGAGGATCTCAATGTCCTTGTCAAGCGACATATACAATCTGTTGTATCATCTTCGCCTTCAAAGGCCTTGTCAACTCTTGAAAGCGACGCTGCAGAGTTGATTGTACTCGGGATGGTTACGTTGAACGCAAAGCTCACTGGCGTTGACGACGAGAAACTAATAGGACGGGTGGTGGAGATTTGGAGATTCTTCTGGGATCAAGTGCTGACTTATGTAGAAGGTGTAAGTCCCCAAATTGGAACACATCCATCTCCACTAAGCTTGTTAGGCACTTTTGCCCTTACAAACCGACCCCCTTTTATCCTCCCTTTATCGCACTCCCAAATCCCATCGCGCAACGTCCCCTGGACGGCAAGCCAGTAAAGGTTCCATCTCTTCATCCAGTGTGTTCCAATCTTCTTCGGCAATTGATGTGCGTACGGTTGCTCTGCGAGCATTTCGCGACAAGGTCATAGTCCCACTTTTCTCCCGTCTCTACAATCGATTGGTGGCGACGAGTCGGCAGGGAGATTTCCACGAAAGCACCGCAAATCAGAAACCTCGTCTACAGCAAATGTTTGTTTTCATCTGTCTGAATATGTCATTCGTTTGTCTGAAAGAGTTGACAGGCTTCTTGTTCTTTCCTCGCAAAGTCAACAAAGACCTGTCACCTTTTCCTTGACAACACCTGTACCCCAACCTACCGCTGGAGAGGCCGCCATTTCAGATTTGCTTCGAGTTGTACGGGCTCCCCCTGGAACATCCCACCCGAAGGGACCAACAGCACCATTGACTCGAGCGCCGACCTTCTTGTCCGGTGCACGACCAAGGGACAGACGAGGTCGAATAGCACAGAAGAACAAGAATGTTGTGCTAGTTAGTGGTGAAGAATCTGAAGGCTTTGGAGACGAGACCCCACGAAATTCAGGCCTCATGACAGATGTAGAGCGAGAACGCGAGCTGTTGGATGCGCTGAAGTAAGTCTTTGAGTCATAAGATCAGTTCAATCCAACCAATGCCAAAAATAGGAGCCCAGATATCGACAACTCCAATCAGCGAGTGAGCGTAGGTGGATGGGGTCTCGGAATCGGACGCGAAGAGCTCGGCAAGGGGTACGAGGAGGATGATGATGAGGTGGACTGGGATCAGGCTCAGGTTAGTCCGTTCCTTTCTTTTGTGCTTCAGCCGTTTATGCATCTTCCAGCATACCCCGGCAGGGGGGACGAGTTTTGGCTCTCAGCAACCTGACCTGCGAAGACGACAAACTTAATACGTACAAACACTTCTCATGTAGCATTTCTTTTTTACTTATGTATCATTAGTGTTTACTTTGGCCGGAATTGTCTAAATCTTCAATGCACGGGAGTGAACAAATGAATATGTCGAATCTACGTACACTATGAACCACTTGTGCGATTTAAATCGTCAAGCCGTGTGATCAATTGGTCGACGCGACCATCTAAGCCAGAGATATTCCCTTTGACCAAGTTCCGGTTTTCATCTAAACTATTTTCAACCGTCTGAACAGCGGATTCCAGCTCGCGTAACGCGTCCCGAATTTTTTGTTGGTCCGCTTCAATTCCCTCGAGAGTCCCTTGAAAATCAGCGGCTGCGGTGTGAAGAGTTGCGAGTGTACGAAGGCGAGTTAAAATATGGGGGATGTGAGGAAGGGAAGGAGCTAGTCGCGAAAGAAGGGGTAGCAATTGGTCCTGTAGTGTGGTGGAGGAAGAAGTTTGGTTTTGCTGTGACGCCTGGCGCCGATGATTATGCTGTGAAGCAGAAGCACGGTCAAGATCGGAGACAAGCAGCTTCAACCGCCTCGATATAGAGTCGATATGGCGTGGTTGCGTGAGCAAGGTGATTTGGTTGTTCAGTCGAGTGATAGTTGGTAGAAGTGGTGGGGGTAGTGGTGAATTCTATGCGGAAATTCAGTAAATGAAACTGGTATTGAAGCAACGGACAGACCTCGTCAAGCGTTGCAGTCGATGACCCTATAACCTTTTCTAAGTCTCCGACTCTTCTGTCCATTTCTACGATGCCCCTGACCTCGGACACAACCTCTTGGGATTGCCCTTTGTCCTGATCAACCTTCGAGCCCTTTCTGGCGTCATCTTCCAATGGTACTTCATCATCGCCCAGGACGACACCAACCAAGCGACCTCTCCCTTCTTTACCTTTCCTTATCCTCTCAAGACGACTCTTCACGTCCACCAGTCCGCGAATAAGATCACCGGGATCGACATTATCCTCCTCTTTCTCCTTGTGAAGAAGTGGATTTGTTGGGTCAGAAAGCTCTGCCTCTAAAGCGTTGAGCTCAGATTGGATAGCCCGCAATCTATGCGACAAAGGCAAGGGACGCGTAGCCGTCGAAGGACTGGCCGGCGAGTGTGGTGAACCTGGAGATGGCGGATACGCGTAATGGGGACGTGCTCGTTCTGCATAAGAGGTCGAATGAGCATAGGCCAGAATACTCAGAGATAGTACTCAACCGCGCCTTTTCTCTGCCCTCCTGAATTTCTTGCTCGCGTCCTCTGTCCTCATCAGACTTGTGGAATCTAGTTCTTCCTTCCCGCTTGGATCAGCGTTTTTACCTCTTGAGCCCCTGGAGGGCAGAACCGATTCATCCTCGCTGGATTCCCCTTTCTAGAGAAAAATCACGATTGAATCGTCACATTAACAGACAACATAGGGCTGACTTCGGCGTGAGTCGTTGGGAATACATCCTCCGTTTCGTAGATATCAGGAGCAGTGTCCTGTAAAAAGAACTGTCATAAATCATGGGTGCAGCCAGAAGAAAGAACGAACGATGTCTGGAAGGTCTGCGTACTTATGACCGCTCATAATGTGCAAGAGGCGGAGTGGTGAACGCGGTACACAAACAACTACGCGAATTACGGTGAAGCTCAAGGTGATACTGGATCAACGGAACAAAAAACGTCACCTGAGCGATTCGAACACTCGCGGTCAAAGACCAACCGCTTGGCTGATAGCAGGCGATCCCGTTAACCACTCCGGCAAAGTGACTATGATTATGCTACTTCAACAAGCAGATAAGTTGTCAAGACCCTAAATTTCACATCCGGCTTTCTCATGTCATGAAAGATCATGATCACTCTCCCTTCAGTGCACTTTACTCCGTTATCGCCCTCTCTGCTGGAAATGCCAGAAGTAGAGCTGAATGCTTCCCCTGTTCTGGTGATCCATGGAGGTGCAGGCACTATGAGCAAAGAAGGTGCAAGTCCCGAACGACGAGCACAGTTCAAGGCAGCACTCGCGGAGGCTCTTAAGGCGGTACGATCTCGGTATCCCTGTGAAATAACAATACAGGCCACACAAGTTGATTTCTTCAGGGCCATTTGGTGCTTCAGGGAGGCGGTGAGGCGATGGATGCAGCAGTCGCTGCTGTTAATGTCATGGAAGGAAAGACTTTTCATTTTCACCAGGATGTGGCTAACCCTGGGTGACAGATGACCCTCTTTTCAATGCTGGAAAGGGTGCCGTTTTCAATATGGCAGGCAAGGTGAGCACCATTACAGGCCAACGAAGGATGTTCTTATTCGAGATAGAACGAGCTTGAAGCGTCCATCATGCTTTCAAAGCCTCCCGCATCTCACCCAGAGATTCCGGTGACTCGACACGGAATCGGAGCGACACTCCTTACCCATGTTCGGAACCCAGCAACGCTAGCAAGGGAGTTATACTTATCACCTTCCCTTGCACCTCATACCTTCCTGTCGGGGGCAACGGCTGAGGATGTGGGGAAAGAACTCGGAGTGACAGTAGTAGACCCGTCGTATTATTACACGAAACATCGATGGCTTGAACACCGCAAGGGTCTTGAACTCCCGACCGAGGACTTACCTATAGATGAGAAAATACCCCTGGACGACCTTCCGCGTGGAACTGTAGGAGCAGTCGCGTTGGATGCTCGAGGATGCATTGTGGCAGTGACGTCGACCGGCGGTCGTACAAATAAATTGGTTGGGCGTATTGGCGATACGCCGATGATGGGAGCTGGTTATTGGGCCGAAGAATGGACATCGTCGGGCTTCTTCCAGAGAGCTTTGAACAAGGTATTTGGAAAGTCGAATCACCGGGCAGTCGGTATCTCGGGAACTGGTGATGGCGATGTAAGTCCATGCCCTGTTCCCCGGAATTTCACTTAATATCGGCCAGTATTTTATCAGGCTAGGAACAGCCTCGACAGTTGCCCGCAGGATGCAATACCTGAACGAAACTGTCCAAGAAGCATCGGCATGGGCGGTCGAGGAATTACGCGCCCAAGGTGGTATCGGAGGTGTTATCGCGTTAGATGCACAGGGTGAAGGTAAGAACCGAATTTGAAGTATTCCACCCGGGAGGAGATTTAATGAGCTTTGTAATTGCACTGCTGCGTAGTCGGCATGCCTCTGAACTGCTCGGGCATGTACCGGGGTGTCATTCGATCAGATGGAATTCCCAAGACTGCCATATTCGACGATGACCTCCTTTCCTAGACATGAATGATAGATTCTTGAAAGCGATGTATATAAGTCTTGGAATCGATTGTGATTCGCCAAATCACTATTTCGGGTGGAAGGGACTGTTCGTGACGATGGGGAACAGACGCCTTGAAGTTGAAGTTGAAATTGAAATTGAGAATGCGGAAAGCAGGCGCTGTGGTACCAGTCATTGAGTCAACCCGTGTGTGGGTGCTGACACGAAGTGTCACATCATACTACCGTGACACGACGCGGTTCCGGTTTGGGTTACCACTCCGAGGTCTTCAGACTCTTCACCGCTCCCACATTATGCCCGCATTTCAACCCCATGGAAGCATAAAGAGGAAGCAAAACGATACAGACGAAGAAAACAACGCGTCAAGAAAGCGCTTTGCTTTAGACAGTACTAACTCGGCCACGGCATATTGGATGGTGCAATGGTATTTCCACATATCTGGCATGCGAGCAATACTAAAACGCGCTGAATTAGGCGGAAGCCCCAAGGAAAGAAGCATAAGACTTGGGATGGAGATGGTGTCCTGAAGTCCAACGGGAAGGAAGCTACCCTATATGATATGGACGCGAGAATGTATGAACCTGGCTGTTATCTGCGATTCGTGAAGGACTGATTTTCCATCATAGGATGTACACAGGAAAGGTTAATATTCCTTTGGTCGAAGGAACTAACTTTGAGCTTGGTGGGAGAGAGTTGGAACTTGACCGCTCGATTGCGGAGCAAGAGTACCTTACTGGTGCTTGCTTCGGGCGTTTCGGGATGGACACTACGCCAGTAGTGCGCGAGAATCAACCGAACACAACCAAGCCCTTCAAGCCTCTGAAGCCCAGTCTCCCCACGTCGAGTATTTCGCCAAAGCAAACACCGATACAATCAGAATTGCCTCCCTCATCGAAAAATTCTGTTCAATGGACAGCCAACTGGTGGGTCATGACTAGTCACGCCTCTGCATCTCATTTGACGGATATTTAGGCGTAAATACCAACCCAACAAGAGCAACCGCGTTTGGGACGGCGATGCATTGGTAACCCTTGCTGAAACTGCACTCACAGTTACCGACCAGAATGGAAAAATGTAAGCACCTTCGTATCTAACTCACGGATCTCTGAATGCTTCGTAGGATGGGGACCACGGGCTGGAACGGAGAAACATTGCATACAGGCTACACTTTTCGACTCTCGGGAAAAGAAGTACAGCTGGATGCTCCCCAACAAGCCTTCCCAGACCCGCCACCTGACACAAATGCAGTTTCACTCAACAAGAAATATGTACCTCCCGCGAGTTTCTATGCGAGTCCTCAAGCAAAGCTCAAAGGACCTCGGTAAGTCTGCGCTGGCGACTCGAGCTAAATCTAAGATAATCACAGGCATGATCCAAATGTCGAAGGCGCCCTCGTAATGAAAGCGCCGACGGATGATCACAGCAAATTGCATAACAAGCAGTATGTGTTTCTTGCTGCTTGAGAATGGATACAATATAACCCGGCCCTAGTAATTTCCCCGTTGTTCCCGTTGTCGTCGACCCGGTCTTGTCCAAACGTATGCGGCCTCATCAACATGAAGGTATGCTGTAGCCTTTTTTCGCCTACTTTTGTAAACAACCAGTAAGGTGTCAGATTTATGTATGAATCCGTTATGGGTCTGAGAAGACACGAGGGCCAAGGCTGTATCCTTGCAGATGATATGTAGGTTCTCCGCGTTCTATTCCCTCAATTTTATTATTAACTCGGTGTAGGGGTTTAGGAAAAACCCTTCAGGTGGGCCCTAGAGACCCTCTTCATTCATCGGCCTAACCTACAGTTCCCATAGACCATTGCTCTTATCTGGACCCTGTTAAGTAAGCCAAGTGCTCCATTTCTGGAATATATTACCGACCCAGTGATGTAGAACAAAATCCCTATGCTGGACCGAACCCGGCAGTGAGCAAAGTCTTGATTGCTTGCCCAGTTACCCTCATCAACGTGAGTGGACGTACATATATCTCCCGATATTCTGCGATGCTGAGCTTTGCCAGAACTGGAAGGCCGAGTTCCATAAGTGGCTTGGTCGTGATCGAATTGGCGTTGTGGTTTGCGACAAAGATAAAAATGTCATAAAAACTTTCATACATTCGTAAGTAAATCCAGGCCCGCAGATATTTCATACTAACGACCTGTTTTTGCAGCAAACCTCAACAGGTATTGATCATGAGCTACGAGAAATTGCGCACCGTAATGTAAGCACCAGCCCTTTCTGCCTTGAAACCATCTTACTTTTGGCATTCAGTGAAGACTTAACTGCTTGCATGTTCGTCAGACAGTGTTATACGTGTTCACGCTTTCTAACTTAATTACTTGCCCTCAGACCACCCATCGGACTCATTGTTTGTGATGAAGGTTCGCCAGACTCGGATATGCACCCTCTTTCCAGTTGTCCAACGATTCCACTAGGTCATAAACTAAAATCTGCCACCAACAAAACAACGTCCATGTTTAAATGCCTTCGCACACCCAGGCGTATCATATTGTCGGGTACACCAATCCAAAATGACCTCAGGGAATTCCATGCCATGGTGGGTGGTTTTACTCTTATCATGAGAAGCTGCCCACTTAATCGTTCCACCAGGCTGACTTCTGCAATCCTGGCTTACTTGGTTAGTCGGTACATCATTTGATGAAACTTTTGCGATGAATTTTCCAGACGACTACTCGACCTTCCGGCGAGTTTACGAGATGCCCATCTTGAAAGCAAGGTCACCAGATGCAACCTCTGCAGAGAAGAAACTTGGCGAGGCGCGCTCTAAACAGGTAAGAGAATCCCTTCCGATCCAGTTTTTGTGCAAACAGTCCCCTAGTTGTCCTCTGTCGCTCAAAGCTTTGTGCTACGTCGTGATGCTACGCTCTTGCAGTCTGTTCTCCCTCCTAAACGTAAGTCCTCTACAAGCCAGACTTTGACCCTACTACTATGCTATCCCCTAGACGAATATGTCATCTTCGTGAAGCCGACTGACCTTCAACTGGCCATCTTTGACAAACTTTTGCAACCTGGTCAAGTGGACGACATTGTTCAAGGGTCCACGGCAGAGTCACTCTCCCTTATCAATATGTTGACCAAAGTCAGCAATAGCCCGGTGCTCTTGAAAGCCACGGTAGATAAGGCGAAGGCGGATTCACCTTCAACCTTGAAACCTGGTTTGGAATCTGCCGCGCGGCTGCTCCCGACAAAAACACACATCGAGGATATGTCCCTAAGCGGTAAGCTTTTGCGACACTTCATGGCCAGTCACAAACGGACAACAGGCTAACGGCATGATAGGAAAACTCATTATTGTATCACGATTGCTTCGAAGCATACGAGAGGTTCGTCTTCTAGCTTGCGACCAGCCGTAAGTGTCCTGACGCGGACTAGGACACGGAAGAGAAATGTGTATTGGTTTCTCACTATACTTCGACTTTGAACATCCTCGAAGCCTATTGCAAGAAGAAGAATTACCCTTACTACAGGCTGGATGGGTACTTCCTTTTCCTCCATCGTCGCACTCCGACTAAATGTATTTCAAATTCAGCCAGACACCTGCAAGCAAACGTCAAGAATATGTCAATGCGTTCAACAAGTCGTCGAGTAAAGGTAGCTGTAAGTCGGTTGGACACAAGTGCTGAATCCAGGCTGATACCTCAGCCAGTTGTCTTCCTTCTTAGTTCGAAGGCAGGTTCGTACGGTCACTACATTTTACCCTGAGGGACATAGACATTTTTTTTCGTAGGTGGCGTCGGGATTAACCTCGTCGGTAAGGGCTCCTGTGTTGCTGCAGCATGGGAACTGATTGACATATAGGAGCCTCACGCCTGTGTCTCCTCGACTGTGATTGGAATCCGAGGTACGCATTGTCTTTGCACCACACTCCCCAAGACTGAGCATGCACAGCCACGACTTACAGTCAATGGCACGTTGTCACCGGTATGCTTTGTCTGTTCCCTGCTGAGAGGCTCAGCTGACAGCCTCAAGTGATGGGCAAAAGCGGCCAGTGTTTATTTACCGCCTCCTTACGACAGGTACTATTGATGGCGAGTTTTTTCCTTCTTACGTCTGGCATGGGCTCACGACCCCTCAGAGAAGATTTACCAACGTCAGGTCACGAAACTGGGCCTGAGCGATTGTGGGTTGGATATCAGCATCGCTAGCCTTGTATTGACGTCTTGTTTTTCCTCGCAGCGCTAATGGGCGGTGCCGTAAGCTCAGAACCATGTGCCCGTGCTCTAAAACTCATGATCGGATAATAGAACGCTTCTAGTTCCAAGAGCGACTCGTTCAGTCGGAAGGAGGTACCCTTAACTCTCATTCCGCCTTTCTTATGTCTCATGCTTATCCTGCCAATAGCTCCGAGATATCTTTCGTATCCACCTCCAAACACCATCCAACACACACGACCTCTTGGAATGTCCCCAATGTTCTTGTGACCCGGACTTCGGCCGTGATGAAAATTTATTCGAAACTGATGACCCCCGTGGTGCACTCGGCTCTGACCTAGAGGAAAGGGGATTCACTGTGGCTTCTCATGTGCAGGTTCGGGATACGGATGCAGTTGACAAACCTGTGGGTCACTCTAGAATCTGTTCGTCCGTTGCTTGACGCTTCGACATAGGAAACACAACACAAGAGAGTGGCGTTGGCTTCTTTGGGGACGTGGAAGCATGTGAACATCACGGAACGATTACCTGTGGACGATATCCAAGACGGCGTTCTGAAGGATCTCATTCAACACCAATATCAATCACAAGACCTCAAGGCGAGCCAGGAATCTCGTACGTCTGCGAATGGAACAGAAACAGACACCCAGGATGAACGAACCCACCTGCAGCAACTCCCTGGTGGCGCCGTCACATTCCTCTTCGAAAAGACATCCACAACTGTACAGTCCGATGATCAGCCTGCTACCGAACCCTCACCTTTGTAAATTATCGTACTCTCCACTTTGGAAATATGGAAAACAACACAGACAGCCAGCTGTTTATAACACTTGACAAACAATGAAACAAAAACAAAAAAGGGTGAGGTCGCTCCGGGACTGATCAAATGCACCGCACAGCCTAGTATGCGGCCACCGCCAACCCCCCAGCATGACGAATCATAGAAAGTGACCTCTGGAGAAAGCAGCTAAAACTAAATTTCGCCGTACACAACTACTCCATCAATGGCAGTGGCCAACACCTTAGTGGCCAGAATTTGGTCGGCAGGGATGGTCATGATATCTTGCGAAAGGACGACGTAATCCGCGCGTTTGCCTGGTTCGAGTGAACCAAGGGAAGATTCTGTGAAGGAAGCATACGCAGGGTCGAGTGTCATTCCTGTCACACAAATAAAATAAGGTTTAACGTTGGAAACATGGGGCCAAGGCCTTGCCCACCTTGAAGGGCTTCCTCACGAGTCAATCTTTCCTCTGGGAACCTAGGCGAGTTCAATGACTGGATTTCTCCAAAGACGAGCGACTTACCATCCTCCAGGGCCATGGGGTGAAGTTCCTTGGGGAGAGAGTCGCGTGACAGCCGCATAGAAGGTCGAGAATGGGCTGATTACTTCGACGGGGAAGTCAGTACCAAGAGTGATTCTAGCGCCATTGTCTATAATGGAGCGAAACGCATAAAGTCCTTTGACTCTTTCGGGACCCTTTCCGTGCACGGCGTCAGTAAGAATAGGAGCTGAGGGAGTACAAGCACAAACCAGACGATCTTGAGCGTACCACATGTCGCTAATGCTGCCAAAGATCCGGGTCATATAAGTGCCACTTCAATGACATGCCATATGGAAGCTTACGCATGGGTCGGCTGGATGCTTGCAATGACTATAGACACATGTAAGCAATTCATATTCCCATGAGAGAACACATACCACCAAGGCGAGCCAGTCTCTTCATGTCTGCTTTGGTCATCAATTGTGCATGTTCCAAACGAGGCCTGAGAGCTGTCACATTCGCGCCGCTCAAGGCCGCTTCAAACGCGTCGAGGACGATCCCATTGGCACGGTCACCAATTGCATGAACATTCTACAAGATTTCGGGCGGCTGTACACTGATCAAGGAGATTACACTAACCACTTGCCATCCGTCGCGTAGGAATTTGGGAATCCATTCGTGGAGAACCTGTGGATCGAGGCGCATAAAGCCATGGCTAGTAGGGTTGTCAGCATAATGGTCATGGAGCTGGGCAGCGATGTTAGGTTATGGTAATCCTGTTGAAAAAAACCATACTGCTGCCCCTCCTGTTCTCAACGCCCCTGGAGCAAAGTTGAAACACAAGCAACGCATCAGATTACGTCCCACTCCTACCATCAGCAAAGATTTTGACACTCCTTGCGGTGAATCTCCCGTTATTTTCACCGATGACCAACTTGGCAGTGTTGCCCCAATAGTCCTGTGTGACGTTGAAAAAGGTCATACCATAAATGCGGATCTAGGCCCAGTTAGAACATCCCATTTACCATGCAGGTGGTGAGATGATCACATACGGGTAAAGTCCCATTATCGGCCTTTCTATAAGAGAGATCAATTTGGAAATACACGGCAATGGAGCTTCTCCCGAACCTTTGGAAAAACGAGAGGGAAACAGGGTCAAGGCCAGCATCGTGAATCGATGTGATTCCGTGGGCAAGTGCACTATCGACGGCAACTTTGAATCGTCTATTGAGTTCTTGGTCAGTGAGTGGCAATCCTTTCAATAGGTCTTGAGCATTGTCGAGGAGAGTGCCTGCACACTCGCCAGGTCAGCATATATTGGGATAGCGGACAGTGAGAGCAGTCCAGACCGACTGGATTTCCTTCGTGATCACGGACGATGATACCGCCGTCAACCGTGGGCGGAAGGGGAAGGCTGGCTTGGAGAGCTTTGGTGGAAACCCAGAGTGCATGACAATCCTTGCTCTGTAAAACAACATGACGACCACGAACGACAGGGTCTGCGTCGAGGTCAGCCTAGATAGGGGATGTCGATTGGGATAGTCCTTGCTGAGAAACTGGCAGCTTACGGCACTTGGCCACCTAGTACTAGGCCAGACCGTGTGATCCCACCCACCCCCAATGATTGGGGTTGAATGATTGCTGAGGATGTCAGGATTAGCAAGGATAAATTCTCGAACTCGGGCAACGGTCTCTGGAATATCTGTGAGTGGTTTGTCAGAACAAAGGGCCATGTGGAACCTTCGATAGATGTGGTTCCCTCCAACGGCAGCTGCTTCATGGCTCCATACTCAAGAATGTGGCCGTGTGAGTCTAGCAAGGAGTGAGTGTGCTCTGCCAATTCGAGGGGAAGCCACTCACCGCTGAGGCCAGGGATGACGGCCGACCCAGGTTGGATGAAACGAACTGGCAAGGCTGGCACCAGAGGACGCCACGCTGGCCAGCGGGATTTGACACTGGCTATAGCAGAGCAAACGGTGTTTGGTGTTTGATTTCAATCACGGTGGCAGAAAACGACCTACGAAGAGAACCTAAATCAACGATGTAACCTTGTTGGACGACAATGCATTGGGTCCTTGGATTCGCGGGGTCCACAGTGTATATGTAGTCGCCGTGTTCTGAGCACAAAGCATAGACATCTGTTGTGAAGTACGCCACAACGTAGGGATAGATGTAGTATGCTAAGATGGCAATCACGGGGACCAGGAAACGTCCAGTGTTAAATCCAGGGTCCAGTCTATCTGTTTTCTTCGCAGACATGAGCTGGGCGTGCGAAGCAGGTGAAAAGCTCAGCACAGTGGAACTTTGGAGGGTTGTTTAATTGGTTCGGTAGCATGACGGTCCAAGTACTTATACTCTAAGCATCGCCTCGAAAAAAAGTTACGCAAGCACTCTGTTGTGGCGCCCAAGAATCGTTCGCGAGATGAGCATCCCGATTCGATCGGGCACAACAACGTGCCACGTATGATTTTGAGAGCGTGTCCGCATTCAAGTTCAGCAGTCGACCGCGACCATGCCTGTTCCTCTTCAAGCCGCTCTGAGGCGCAGGACACATGCAATTGCCTCTTCGCTCAACTCCCACCGCCTTTTCGTCTACGCCACCGTCTCACTCGCCGCCGTCGGAGTCGCCATCGCCAATGCACTCCGCAATCACAGCAACTTCTACTCCATCGCCATCTACCTCTCACGGAGCAGCAGGAGCGTCTTGGTACGTCGAAACCCACCTATCAGCCCCCTACCTTACCCTTCTTCCAGGTGCTGGCAAACTTTGGGCTACTCGTCGCCTTACTCTGTGGACATCTCGTACAGGCCATCTTCTTCGGCGCCTTGAGGCCTAATGAAATCGAAGTGCGTATTTCTCGACTTCGGTTTGCTCACACATGTTTACCCAGAAACTCTAGCGCCTATACGATCGTCTTTGGTTCTTCATAACCGAGTCCCTGCTCGCATTCACTATCTTTAGGGACGAGTTTGACATACCATTTGCCATGATGTTCGGGTTTCTGCTATTTGTGAAATCGTTTCACTGGCTCGCAGGAGACCGCATTGAATGGGTGCGCCTATGACATATTGCCCTCCCTGATAGACGCTGAAATATATCGGCAGATGGACCAACGCCCATATCCTGGCCCTTCAACCCTTTTCCATGTTCGGATGGGGACACTTTTCATCATATTGTGGACAACGGACCTCCTCATGTTTTTCGTCGCGGTGGAAAACACGATCGCTCATGGTGTAGGAGGCATGGTTCTCTTCGCCAGTGAGGTGAATATGTTGAAGCCTTTTTAATTCCGTCTTGTCTCACGATTCTCCAGTATGGCATATTAATGGCTAGTATGGGTAACACGATCGCAAAATATCTACTCTCCACGTATGAACTTCATCGTGCTTCTCGCAGGGGAGGAGAGAACGCCCCCCCTTGGGAGAATAAGAGTATGTGGGTATTCTATATCGAGCTGGCAACAGGTGAGTCTCGACTCGTTCTTTCCATCCCCAGTACTCAACCCAACAGACTTCGTCAAACTTACGACCTACCTTGTTTTCTTCACCATCATTATCACCTTCTATGGTCTACCCCTTAATATCGTCCGAGATGTTTACATTACCGCGCGCTCGTTCGTTTCTCGATTGCGTGCTCTTCACCGGTATCAAACCGCAACTCGGAATATGGACCAACGTTATCCAAATGCAACTGAAGAAGACATGACTGCGATGAGCGACAGAACCTGTATCATTTGCCGTGAAGAAATGGTGCTACCATCACCGGCGCCAAATCCTCCTCCCCAGAGTGATGGCCCTAACACCACGCCCAAGAAATTACCATGCGGGCACATCTTCCACTTCCACTGTCTACGTTCTTGGTTAGAGCGCCAACAAAGTTGTCCGACCTGGTAGGTACTGCTCCCGAGCTGATCACCGCAATGCGCTAAACTTTGAATGACACTCAGTCGTCGTACAGTCCTAGACACCAATCCTCCAGCACAAAGACCAGGTGGTGTAAATCAAGCCCCTCAGCCACAGAACGCAGCCAATCCACCACCACCACCACCTGGTGTCGATGTCCCAGCGCCCCCCCAGAATCCTGCGGGCCAAGGTGGTGGCAACCCCTTGGGTAATCCTCTAGACCTCGTAAACCGGCTCTTTGGTCCCCCACAGAATCAACCTCAACCCGGCCAAGCAGCTGCCCCAGGAGCTCTCCCCCAAAACGCTGATAACCGCCAACCAGCCCTGGTGATACAATACCACGTACAATACCAGCCCCAGAACCATCAACAAAACCCAGCCCAGGACTTACAGCCAGCCCCTATCTTCCAAGGATTTTATGGGCCTGGTGGTATTTGGCAGCAATGGCCTGCTCCAGGCCAGCAAGCTCAGAATCCAGCACCGACTCCGACTGTTACCGCCGCACAGCCGGCCCAGGAGGAAACTGATCAGGGCACTACTCCTGACATTCAACCGGCTGCATCAGACCATAGTACAGCACAACCAAACCTGACCCCTCGTGAGGCTGCAAGAGAGGCTGCCCTTCGCCGGCTGAACCAGATTGCGACGACTTCCCCGAGCTTGGAATCGAGGACTCCGAACCACCCTTCTCGTAGCCTCTCAGCAGTTGATGCACCGAACCGTGGAGCCGTTCCCTTCCTCATACCACTTTACGACCCCGCTCCTCGAACGTCATCGTCTACGTCAACCCCACAAAGAGGTGCCTCAAACCACTCTGCAGCCTCAAATCGCGATCCTCGATATGAATTAGGAAGTTTACCAGACCTGTCACAACTACCCCCCACTATGTCAAATGAACAGCTCGCTGCGATGGACAAGCTAACCCGAGAAGCCATTGATGAACGACTCAGAGTTCTCGAAGGGGTGTCTGGCGCGGTGTATCGTTGCATCGACGAACTCATGAAGTTGCGCAGCGCACTCCCGGCGTCCCAACCATCCTTACCTCAAGAAAATGGACACTCGAAACGACCAGGTCCTGCGGAAGCTGGTCCATCAGTGGCACAACCCTCTCCACTCAGTGACGAGCAGTTGACCCCAAGTTCGGATTCTGAAGACTTTGAAGGTCCTGAGGGATTCGTCGTTGACCCTCAACACTAGTTGCATTATACTCTATCATCATCCTACTGTATCTCTAGATTAAGCATCAATTTTGGGTCTCTGTCTTGATGCTCTTCAAAGTATCCCGGGCTAGTCTCGTTACGACATCAGCGTCTACGGATGACTTGTCAACTTGGCCGTAAAACAGTTTCAGAAGCATCCCTGTCGCTTTGCGGGGTTCGGTAATATCTTTGGGCGCCAGACTCTGGAATGCTGCGAGAAGGTGTTCTGTTACTTGATCTTCAGACATGAGGGGTGGTACGAATTCTGAAAGTTGTTTCGCTTCTGCCTCTTCCTTCGATGCGAGGTCCTCACGTCCTGCCTTGGCAAACTGGGCCGCGCAATCTTGCTGTTGAACATGAAATGATGTGACAGGACAGGCGCTTGATGAACCGTAGTGTACATACCCGTCTGGAAATTGCTTTTCGGACGATGTTGATCTGTTCAGGCGAGGATCTATACGTATAAGCCAGTGTGTAAGGTGGAAGAACATACCTCCGTGGAATGTGACACTTGGCCTCTTGAATTCTTGTCGGCTGCATAAATTTCTGCTAATACAGACTGAGAAAAAACGTGCCATTTGTATTTCGTTCATTCCAGGAGTAATGGAAGGAGAACTCACTCGGAGCAATATCGAAGTAAATGTGTCACGGGCCTTTTACACAAATTTTTTTCAGCAGTTGGACGAGCCAGAGATGGCATCAAAACGACCTTCATTGCAGACTTGACATTCTCCATTAATCGCGCTCTAAGCTCCGTCGAACCTATTCATTTCGGTTGGTGAACCGTTGAGTGAACGAGTTTTGACGTCAAGAATAAACCCATACCAGGCTTTAATGGCGTATTGGTTGACATGCACGCCCGAAAATCGCGCAAAATGATGCAACTAGATCGACCGCTGGTCAATGCGGAGCGAAAGGAGATTATACCGTTCATTTTTGAGCTGGCGTGACACAGGCAGGATGAACTTGAGTTTGGAAAAGTTCGAAAGTTACCAGTGACGTCACGCGTCAGGTTCGTTCTGTTCACGTAGCCTCTGCACACCATGCAGGCTCCTCCTTACCCTCCGACCAAAGGTTACTTGAATGCCATCCGGAACTCTTCAAACGCGTTACGGAAAGCAGCAGGCGTAGTGGTATGTATTGTGCTTGTGAATACAATGCCCCTACCCTCGATCTTCGTCAATATCTATCTGGATCGCGATTCATGGGCGACTCCAGCTTGCTGAATCGATCCTACCATCCTAAGCGGTCGGATTTTTGTTCCTTCCGTGCATACACTGACTGTCTTGTGGTCAGATACAGCCTAGCTCGATACGGCGTCTTCTGCTCTCTACAGCATTCACCTCATCGTTCCAGCGTGTTTCGGCATCTCATGGATTAGCCTTCCCCCTGAAATTTGCTTCCGTCCTCGAAGAGCTAAATTTTATATCTATTCTATCTTTGCTCAATTTCGCATCTGGCTACCGGATCCCGCTTCACAGAGAAACCGGTCGAGGAGCATGGGACAATATCAGAGCATTCACCTTCTCACTGTATCTCACCTCGACTACTGGTGAAGGAGATTACCTATCGGCAAAAGGATTGAAGACGATCACAGAAGCGAAAGTCGCAGAACTGCTCCGGGTGAACGTGCATGTTGAACGCCCTCATCATGCTATCCCAGGGGTAACGGTGGGCCAGCTGGGGGGTCCCATGTACGATCTAGTGAAAATCATCACCGAGGTTCTGAATGAGACAGGCTCGATCCTAGTGGACTCGGGCTACCTCAATCTAGGCGCTTTCGTACTCGAATCGCTTCAGCACGGTGCCAACGCAGCGGAGGCAAGTGATGCAGCCAATGACTTTGCCGAAGTCGTTCTAGAGCGTGTAAGATCACTCAGGTTGCTACAAGGTCGGTGCTGATATGCCACATAGTTGGTCAAGGCCTTCCCAGGTTTCAGAGATATGGCAGAAATTTCCGGACAACGTAAGTAGGCGTGGATGCTATTTCACCATCAAGCGCTGACAACTGTGGTAGCGGTCTATTGCTTCAAAAAAGCCCTATTCCTCATCCACGCGATTACCATTCGTTTTGGGTCAATGAGGCCTCCTCCATTTCCGATCCCATCCACAGAGCATCTGCCTGTGTTCACTGACAACGTTCTGCCGTCGATACTTGTACATCTGGGTGTCATTGACATCTCGTCAGCGCCGATGTTGACCGGCTGTTTCCCCGACGCTAGCAACGAAGCAAGGATTACCTCACTTATCGGAGAAACAACTTCGGTGCTTCCGGCATTGCCAAAATCCGAGTTCAAGGAGGGGCCCGTCCTTACTAAAGATCAAGCCTACATCTTGCGCGCTGCGGCGATCGATGCATGCGAGATGATTGTTGACATCGCTCAATCTATCAGTCCCGCTGATCTGATTCGGGACGGTTCGTCGTTGGGATGGATAACGGCGATCACACTCCCAGACCTTGATATGTGGTTGTGGGCTGTTGCAAAGGATAGAACAGACTACCGGAAATTGGAGAGGTTTGTTCTACGTGACACGGCATTCTTTTGAGCTGTGCGTGTACTAAGGAACGTGCATGATGATATCATAGTATCTTGATGTAGCCAAGAGCCCCTACTGGTCTAGACTAAAATGCAAGGGTCCTGATGCAAACTGATGTTGGTGGCTTTCTGTGTGATGGTCGTTATCGGCCGTGTGTAAAGCAGGTGATAGGCTGAAGAACTCGCCGAGCAAAACGCTCAAAGCCTTCACCACCTGGTGTCGTCTGGACAACTGTAAGTTGTTGCCCGCCATCTTGCCCATATCAATCCGTCGATGGCCCAGTCTGCTGGACACGAACTCGACCTTTCATCGCCCGGCGTCGAGATCTTTTCTACTCCCCCAAGTACTCCCAATCCTCCCATGGATTCAGAACTACGCCCCTCCTTCGTAAGAAAGTCCAGCAGGCCTTCTTCGCTGGCTTTGGGTGTCTCCCAGGCCGAATGGAACCCCAATATCCAATTGGAGGAGTCGTCACCAGTCGTCACTAGGAAGAGTGCCTTGTCTCCGCCAGATGTCGGACCCGCGCACGCGATTGCCAATAGAATTCCCGCCGCGATGCCGCCCTCCAACTCTAATTCAGACATGTTGAGGCCGTCTCCGCCTATAGACTACCATAACCCCATGGCTTCGCCCTGTTTCGTCCATTCGCAGCTCGATAAGGGCGTTTCATTGACAGAATGGCTTCGCAATAGACAGAAGCAGGCTCTCGAACGGCGCGAGGTTAATGTCGCCCAATCGCTGCAGCATCAAGAAACCAATGGCCACGATACTGGGATCATGTCCTCCCCGCAGCAAGCTGACCTCGACGACGAAGAAGATAATTTCGGTGGAAGTCTGACGAAGCAATTAGCTGAAACTGCCACCAGTGTTCGAGAGTGGAGCAAGCAGCTTGGTGAGTGGTTTCCAGCTTCACCCGACGAGACTAGGATTGAACTGGGACCTTCAGGACGGGCTCGGGTTCGCTATAATATACAAAGTATCCTGATTATCACGAAGGCGCGGGATAATAGGCTCATCAAGTTGACCCGAGAAATTGCACTCTATTTGATGCTGAAACGCCGGCCAGGCCAGTCCCGCGGGTTGACTGTGTGAGTCGAGGCCCTGTCTCGATTTTCCGAGCTGACTATCCCGTACAGTTATGTCGACAACCAGCTGCGCAAGTCAAAGCGCTTTGATGCGGAAGGAATCGAACGTGAACATCCTGATCTCTTTGTGCCCTTCCCTCGCCGCAGAACCTCGAGCAATTCTCTCTCATCCAATTCCTCCAGTTCTACACACAGGGACGATACGAATGGTGCAAATGGTAAAGAAGAAGGCCAACTCAGATATTGGACAAGCAGCATGTGCAGCAATAGCCCTCATCTCTTCGATTTCGTCATCACAGTACGCCAATACTATCTGGGATGTATCCAGCATAACTAATTGTCGCCCGCTACAGTTAGGCGGCGATGGAACAGTCCTATTTACCTCATGGCTCTTCCAGCGGATTGTCCCGCCAGTTCTGCCCTTCGCACTTGGTTCTCTGGGCTTCCTGACAAATTTCGACTTTGCAGATCACCAGGCGGTTATGGACTCCGTCATTGACAATGGAATACGGATAAACTTGCGAATGCGCTTCACGTGCACGGTGTATCGTGCAGTCGGAAACGAGAGTGGCAAGAAAAGAAAGGCCGTCAAGAAGGGTGAAACTGGTGAGATATTGATGAAGAACATCGAGAAAGGAGGCTGGGAAGCCCTCGAAGGAGGTTGGGCAGGTCATCCTGAAGGAAAGCTCGGAGCCAAAGACAAGGAGATTAAGTGCTTTGTCACACGACCTGCAGAAACTTTTGAGGTGCTCAATGACCTTGTCGTTGATCGTGGGCCGAGTCCATATGTGAGCTTGCTAGAACTGTTCGGTATGTCCTGTATATTTGCTGAGGCGGTTGAGCTCATTACTCTTCAGGCGATGAACACCATATGACTACAGTGCAAGCCGACGGCCTTACCGTCTCAACACCAACAGGGTCAACTGCATACTCTGTAAGTACTTCATACACTTCACTTAAAATCAGCCAATTCACATACTGCAAGCTTTCCGCTGGTGGTTCTCTCGTTCACCCCGAAATACCTGCCCTTTTGATCACCCCCATTTGTCCGCATACACTCTCTTTCCGACCTATGCTACTACCAGACAGCATGGAATTACGGATATGTGTCCCATACAACTCAAGAAGCACTGCTTGGGCGTCATTCGATGGTCGCGGTCGCGTAGAGCTTAAGCGTACGTCGCTCATATCCGTCTATAGATCTTGCGTCTAATTCTTCTCGCAGAGGGAGACCACATCAAGGTCACTGCGTCGAGATATCCCTTCCCCACAGTGTGCGCCGACAAACAATCCACTGACTGGTTCCATTCGATCTCTCGAACTCTGAAATGGAATGAACGTGAAAGGCAAAAGTCATTCGTCGTTGTGGAGGAAGGACCCGAGAAGAAGACAAAGAAACAAGACGGGGAAGGGGATTTCTCTGACGTTCCCAATACCGTCGAGGAGATTGACGACGAGGAAGATGAAGTTTCTGACGAAGAAGACAAGTTTGACATCGACGATTCGTCACCGGAGAATGAGGTGCAAAACAATCCACCACCTGTTGTCACCTTGCAGCAAGCAGGCTCTAGCCCCGTTTATAACAGCGAGCAAGAAGACCGGAGAGTACCAAGGTCTGCAGCCTTGAAGAAGGCCCATGGTCGAACATCAAAGTCTCGCTCACGTTCAAGAGGTCACGTCAATTTCCGGGAACCGACCTCAGAGATAGCCAGTCCCTCTCCAGCTGGGGTCTCTTTTTCTGCTAGGAGCCATAGGTTCGATGCGGAAGCTGCCAGGACACCCACTCTTTCCAGTCTGCATAGTCGTGTCCGAGCAGGCTCCCGGTCTGGCGAATCCACTGGACATCGGGCGTTTGCCGTCTGGGGACATGATGAGAGCGATAGTTGTGCGAGTGACAGTGATCTCTCGTGATGACTGGCACAAAGGACAGTAGTGAGAATGTAGAAGTAAGGATAGCAGCAAGCTAGCACGCAAGGATTGCTAGGTGTATAGATTGTACAGGTACCCAACTCAATTGCTCGGCAATCTCCGAATATGAACACCCTCCAACACTGTCGGACTACAGCCCTCCCCCACCACATCATATGACGTGTACCACGCGCGGTACCTCGTATTTAGAGCTCACCACGACGCGTATATACCGTCTACTACGCCCGCTGCGCAGTCATTGCGTCAAGTTCTCCGAGTGCTACGCCAAGTTCCAAGCTCGTGGCTCAAGCCCCGACTGGCTGCCCCTCGAAATCCTCTTACCACCTGATAGGATCGGCTCGCGGATCTTTTTCGACAAAGACCAAGGAGCAAAGCTCGAACTCTCGCGTACAATATATGCAGTTCGTGACTGTTTCAAGCATATCGTGCTCAACACCAAAACTGGTGCTTGTGCCACAACACAACCACGGGTTCTGAACCTCACAGATATATGCGCCATCATTGTGGGACAGAACGTCGAGGCCAATAATGAAAAGAGCGAATCTGTGGAAATTGGTGACGAAGAGAATACAGATATGATGACGGAGATATACGATGCCATGCCGCACGCGTATAAAAGGTGCGCCTTCATGCCCTTCCTTGCACTCTACTCACCATCCCTCAACAGAGTTACCCTGTTGAACCACGCCATCGACATCATTCTAGACACTGCACCACACCACATCACTCTACTCAGTGCAGTGTTGGATGTGTGCCTTTCACACTCCCTCCTTCATGAGGCCAGGACAACTCTTCATGCTTTGCTTTGCCTCGCCATTCGCCCAAGTTCAAGTTATCATTCGGCCCCTCCAGTTACTCATCCTACGCACTCATCCTTTCTTGTGGACCTTTGTGAGCGCTGGAAGTCTGCAGGCCAACTTGAGTCGTCCTTCTTCCATGTGTTTCTAGAGGTCCTACACGAAAGCTGGGGGCCATCCCTGTTGGGTTGCAAGGCGGTCAACAAGTTAGCGCGCCTCATGTTCCGGACTGACCCCCCATCATTTTTCCAATGGTTACTGTGCATGCTTCAGCGTGAAGTACAGCACCTGGGTTCACCCCGCGACCACCATGCCCCCTTTCTCGACTTGGCGAACGCTCGAATCGACAGGCCGAGGTCTGATTGGCTTCATAAGTGGATAAACTTTACACTCGAAGGGCTATCTTCCCAGGATTCAGCCCTGTGGAGCCTGGAGCTGTTCACATACCTTGGATATCTGGTTTCTTTGCTGCTAAGGAGTCTACCGATCCTCGAAGACCCTCCTCTAAGCGCCCTCCACGGCACCTCCATCTGTCTCGCGACATTTTGGCTCACTGAATTTTCCGTTGTGGCCCCATCCCCCCTTGTAACAGAGGTCCTTGAATGTGTCCAAAGCTTTGACCCACGACCAACTTCATATGCCCCGCTCATAGCCCTTATTCAAAAGCGAGAAAATGTCGCCTCCTCGCTGGATTTGGACGAATTCCATGAATATCTCGACCGCTTCGCACGAACTTTGCAGTCCCATGGATTCCTTTCCTTAGAGGCATCCCTGTGGGGTTGTGTGTTGCGTGTGATAGAAGACCCAGAGGACATTCCAGCTTTCGCTCGATTCGTTGATCCTGATATCCTAAAAGATTACCAGCAACAAATCATGAATCTCCGGGACGAAGCGGAGGAGCGCTGCTATGGCCAGTCCCCTTGCTCCCGGCAGCTGAATACATCACAGAATGGATGGAAATGGGAGCCTCTCGTCGATGCCTGGGTTCCAGAAGCCACACCACGCAAACGCAGCCCTCTCGCCTTGCGTAAATCTAAAGTAAGGCTTGCCCAAGCTGTCACTCCACTCCAGGCAGGGCTACAAACCCAAAAGAACTACGAGGCCACCGCGGCCTTGCGGCCTCTCCTCGTGGCGGTAGAAGATAGCCCCTGCCCTCTTCGTCTTGGAAATCCTCATTCCCCTCTTATCAAACCATTCTCCTTAAATCCGTCGAAAGCACGCTCAAGTTTCACATCTTTGCTATCTGATGCTATCTCGTCCAGAACTGTTTTGCATTCGAAAGAAAATATCTCACCGGCATTTGTTACGCCTGAACCCTGGCGATATACCACCACACGGACACCCGTCAATTCACTGTCTTTCGCTTCTCCCACATCGAATGTATCTTTATCAATGTTTCAGCCGTCAGACGATATTTTAGATTTGTTTTCTTATGGTACTAGCCCACGTTAGATTCCATGGCCATTGCTTTGTATACGATATGACCGAACGCGAACAAACACACTTACACTATAATTTTAGAAGCCGCCTGACGAGGCTACAACTCCCAAGCGGCTTGTCCAGTACTATCATTCTTACTACAGCACCACAAACACGAGGACCTTGAAAGCTGTCTCAATGCCCCGAAGTTCTAAAGATGTAAAACCATTCGCACTCGGCGACACTCTTCGTGATTTGGCATTACTTCGTGCCTCCGATGTCGATTTATCCACTTTGGTGCCCCCGAACGCTGATTTGACAAGTTCAGTCAACGAGGTTGAGAACGCTGTCGGGGGCTCGTACGACTTTGTACGAGAGGCCCGAGCGGCCATCAAGATTCACAACCGTGGAGAGACGGACACGCAAGGCAAACGGGTAGAGGAACTACGTAGCCGACTAGAGGAGGTACAAGATGGGATTGGGAGTAAAAGAGGTCATGAGGATGAGGTACTGTAGTTCCGAGCGACTCTATTCTATTGTCCAACGCTCACGGACCGTATTCAATTTGCCAGATGAGTCTTTGACCTTAGGGACGAGGTTGAATGGAGGCTTGTATCGGTACTGGCTCGGAGCATGTGTCATAGAGCGGTTTGACCTACAACCTCGGAACGCCGGTTTGATCCCACTGAGAACGAGTTGAGCGTTTTTAAGCTTCTTGGCTTCTCTCTACGTCGGCAGACGCGCGAACAAGGCGTTTCGCGCTTCGAATTGGGGATGCACGAAACTCTACTGGACTGAAGAGCACACGCTCGTGCTGGCATTCGGGAGGAAATTGTTCTTGATCGGCAATGCGATGGACGAGGTGTTCCTGTCCGGGGAACTGTTCAGCGTTCCAGTATGCTCGCACTCTGGATAAGCCGAGTCGACCCCTGTGACGAAATGGAGCGATAACGCGAGAGGACATCCGACCAACACCTATCTGTTGATCACTGCCGACGCCTCATGTTGTTCGCGTGCACTGTCAGATGCTTCCAATGCTCGCACCCTGTTCAACAGTGTTAGCTGTCTTGCACTGCCTCGCTGAGAGACCCTGTTGTGAATTGGCGGAAAATGATATCAAGTCGGTGACATCAGGACCATGAAAATGTTCAAGTGATTTAGTGAACAGAGAGAACCAGATATTCCTGGCTAGACGACACGGGCCTAAGGATGATCATCAAGCCATGACAATTGGCTCTCGCCTCGAGGCTGAGATGAAGATGTGGCAGTCTTGCCCTGGTTATGGGATAGGCTGGAAGATTTTAGTATGGAAAGCGGTGATCCGAGTATGATAGCGTCGTAGAGTCGGTGTTATCGAGTGTTCAACTACATCATATTACTCATGTGGTACCGTCAGTCGGGCCTGTGTGGAAGATTTCCGTCCCTTTTGGGTGGTTACCCTCCCAACATTCGAGGCCGTGGACGATGAGTAGAACGCTGAGGACAACATTGGAATAGAGAGTATGTTAGGGTGCTGAAGCTGTCGCCATCGGTGGTGGGAGCGACCAAGTATTTGCAATGGTGTTGAGCAACGCGCCAAGGCTTTTACGTCAAGCAAGTACACGTGCTGGCCTAATATAAGCCCTCAAAACCTTTCTTTCTCTCCACACCGTCTCGTCTCTCCCGCCATTCCCGACGACGGCAGCGAGTTCGACCTTCTGGCGACGTCGACATGTTGCTTCGCATTGTTCTCGATGCGCTGCCCTTATTCCTCGTCAGAGTCATCTCCCCGGCTCTCGTTCTCCTTGCCACCTTATCACTCATAACTGCGCGTCCACAACCTCCCTCCGAGCCCTCTCCCATAACGTCCGTCGTCGTCGCCAACCGCGTCCCTCGCCGAGCCCTTATTCTCTCTCTCCTTTCTCTTTCTGCTCTGACTTTTTTCCTTGATGGCTTTACGTTTGTCATTTACGCTGTTCTCGACAAGACATGGCCACAGCACACCGGAATTGACGTCAACTCTCTGGTGGGCCTCATTGGCTTTGCTGGTTTAGCTGCCTATGGAACATGGAAAGGCGTCAATGGCGTAGATGTATGGGGACTGAAGCGGGTCAAGACCGCCATCGCTGCAGCCCTTGCACTTGACATCACGCTTGTTGTCTTGCTCGGTTTCTCCATACGCCACGGTGAGCATTTCGCGTGCCTCTATGCTCAATTGTCCCCTTATCTGTGCTGTAAAGATCACCCACACATTCCAGAGGATCCATTGCATGTGCCACTTCAAGTCCTTCTTCATTTCACTTTCCCCGCTTTTCGCATTCTTCTTCTTGTTCCACTTCTTGTGTCCCTTTCTGTACCTCTTGTTGTTTATACTCCAGTTCGCCAGGAAAACAACCTCGTCGAACCGATTCCGACCCAGTCATCCTTCCTTATCCCCACCGAACTCGGACATCCGTCGTCCAACGGGTTGTCACTCGGCGCGGATGCGAGCAAGTATGGCACATTCAGGTCAGGCCACCGTTCGTCGTGGCAAGCTTCACTGCCTACTACGCGTGCTGGCACCCCCGCACCGTCTACCGCCCCTGACAGCAAGGTCAGTAGTAATATACCTGGTCGCAGCCTCATTAAACGCGTTGCTATAGGATGCCAAACAAGATGTATCGATTGAACCAACTTGGACAGAGCTCTGGAGAAGGATTCGGAAGCTAACACCATATCTTTGGCCTTCTAAGAGCAAATCCCTGCAATTCCTTGCTGTACGTTTCAAGCCTACATACGATTTACTTTGCTGACAACTTGATAGCTCATCTGCGTTTTCATTCTCATAATCGCTCGTGTCGTCAACTTTGCAACACCCTTTGTTTTCGGAGAGCTCATTCGCGCTTTGGAAGGAAATAGTGACCGGTCTTTATGGTTGGTCTTGTTCGCTTATGTCGGTTTACGGGGCTTGCAAGGCAGTGGCGGGCTTTCTGCTGTTCGCGAGGTAAATTGGCATCAGTTCCTCTTCTGGTCAGTCCTTAACCAACCAATGCAGACACTCTGGGCCTCAGTCATGCAATATTCTGATAGAGGTAGGTCGCGTCGATTTGTTCATCCGGTATCCACTAATTTGAATCTAGAGATGTCGCAGTTGTCCTTTGACCATCTTCTTAACCTTTCCTTTTCCTGGCATCTACGCCGCAAGACAGGCGAAATTCTGCGCGTTCTCGATCGAGGACAGGCAATCAACCGCACTCTGGAGGTAATCAGATTCTCTGGCATGATTTCAACTCCTGATTGCCTTCCAGTTGCTTCTTTTTAATATCGTCCCTACCTTCATTGATATCTTCATTGCCCTGGTCGTCTTTTGCGTCATGTTCCAATGGACTCTTGCACTGGTTATCTTTGGGGTCATGTTCACTTATGGTATGTTCCTTTCTATTCGTAGTGACATAACCTTAATTTCTTCCCTAGTTTCTGCTAGTGTTGCTCTCACCCAACGGCGAACCAAATTAAGGCGACAAATGAACGACCGTGATTTGGTTTGTCCACTATGTCATTCCAAAGCAACGAGTGCTAAATAAACCCTCGCTCTAGGTCAGTCGGGGTATCCACACCGACTGTCTCCTCAATTACGAGACGGTCAAGTACTTTAATGGTGAAGAGCACGAGGGTAATCGGTATCGCGAAGCTGTCAACCAGTACCAGATAATGGAGTATAAAGTCATCAGTGCGTCGCTTGTTCTATTTTATCCGCGTCTTGTTGATAATGTTGACAATGTCACAGTGTATCTAAACCTCCTCAATCTAGTACAAAACCTGATCATCGTCAGTTGGGAATTACACCTGCCTTATCTATAGAATTGACTCCCATTTCTAGACGGTCGGTTTACTTGTGGGCTCCATGATGGTTGCTCGCCGGGTCACACGAGGAGAATCAGAACCCTACGAGTTTGTGGTCTTTATCACATATCTCGCCCAGGTATGGCCCCAGTCCGATGGTATCCTCACTTATATGCTAAACACCCCACAGCTGTATAACCCCTTGAACCAACTCGGATACATCTACCGGCAGATCAACCAATCTCTGGTTGACACGGAGAAATTATTGACTCTTCTCAACGAACCTACCGAAGTCAACGATCAGCCAGATGCCCCAGATCTTATCGTGACTGACGGCGAAATTGAATTTGGTTCGTTTCTCCTCCCCGCTCAAACCGTTTTCAGCTTACCTTTTAAATAGAAAACGTTACATTTTCATACGAGAATGGCCGTGGACCGGCTTTACACAATATCTCATTCAAGGTTGGAAAAGGATCTTCGGTGGCACTCGTGGGAGAGTCGGGAGCAGGAAAGTCGACAATCCTTCGCCTACTCTATCGGTTCTATGACCTCAAACCTGGAGAAGGCCGTATTCTCATCGATGGTCAAGATATCAGGTAAGTGAAGGACCTTGGCGATTGCTATTTCCTTGGCGAGTGCTATTTTGCTCATCCTCCTCTAGTACTGTCACCCAGAAGAGCCTGCGACAGGCGATCGGTGTCGTTCCACAGGACTCCGTCTTGTTCAACTCCAGCATCATGTACAACATTGGGTTCGTACCACCTCCATTTCCCTCTAGTTCGATGATTGACCGTTGGTGTAGCTATGGCAAGTTCGGAGCTTCCCTCCAAGAAATCGAAGAAGCTGCAAGGTCTGCTCAGATGCATGACCGCATCATGAGCTTCCCAACCGGTAAGTCCGCTGTCTATGATCATGATAGCTTTACTGATAGCGCGCAGGATATGAAACTCTTGTGGGTGAGCGAGGAGTTCGGCTCAGTGGTGGCGAAAAGCAGCGGGTTGCAATTGCTCGTACTCTGTTGAAGAACCCTCCTATTCTCCTCCTCGACGAAGCTACAAGGTATGCGACGAAGCGAACGCGCTTATGGCCATGCTTACCACGCTTTCAGTGCCTTGGATACAACAACTGAGAAGGATATCCAAAAAGCGCTTCAGAACCTTGTGCAAGGCCGCTCATCGTTGTCCATTGCCCATCGTCTTTCCGTGCGTTTTAGATTATTTTTTTGCAAAACATAATCCTAATCTCTTATTTTCAGACGATCGCTTCCGCTGACTTGTATGTCACTTATTAAACTATTTCGACAGCATAACTGACATGACTTGCTAGGATCTTGGTTCTTCGGGACGGTCAAATCGTGGAGCAGGGCAACCACAGGGAGCTGGTGGCATTTGATGGCATCTTTGCCGCGATGTGGGCAGACCAAGTTTCTACATCAAATGAACCAGCACCTTCGATTCGCAGCAAACGCGAACCATCTGGTTACGAAGTTGATGCCGTGATTACGCAAGAACCAGAAACGATTTCAGGACCCTCCGAGCCTGTGGAACAGATTGAGGTACTGCAGCCGATTCCCGTCTCCCTCCCACCTGTCGAAACCGTTGTTCAGAATGGGGACATAGCTCTTCCAGTTGAGAGTGCACCAATCGCATTCCCGACTTCGGACACTCAGTCTACTTATGATCACGTTGAGACTGTTGTCAGTCCACCAGAGGTGCCCGAGCCTGCTGCAGTGGCTTTCCCCTCACCAGTCGCTCCTGAACCAGTTGCCTTCCCGCCTTCAGCCGATGAGACTCCTACCCCACCTGTGTTAGTGAGCTCATCCTCAGGCCCGGCCGTGACATTCGGCGAGAGCCTCAACACTCCTCCCCGGGATAGTACGCCAGACCCCGAAAGCGAACCCAAGCGCAAACGGATCTCATCACAAAACTTCCAACGATTGGCGCGAAGGATCTCGCTGACCACTTCCATTACGCGACGCCAGGGGTCATCTAGCTCCATTATTCCAAGCATTCCCGGCCTTCGACGTGACAATTCTCCTCGTGTCTCCACTGACGATGCCGCAGAAAACGGGAGAGGCTCGACGGACAGCCCAGCTGGTAGCGTCATCGACAAGAAGGACAAGAAAGAGAAGAAGGAGAAGAAGCGCAAAGGCACGCTTTAACTTTAACTTGTGCAAATTTGAAGCACAGATCGACCAATGAATTTTACGACCACATGTTGTCCTTCAATCTACCATATTTGACATCACACACACTGTTACGATAGCATTTACCACCACAACGTTGCTTTCTATTACTTCCATATCTGTACCTTGCTCTCTTTTCATTTCGGAGGAGATGTAGGATATCTTGGATACTTTTGGTTTGTCGCATATATGCATGTTATGGATCATCATCGACAGAACCACAAGCAACATAACAGGTGATATCCGACCATGCTGCCACGAAGGTAGGCCGCTTCATCTCCGCACCTGAGCTCGCCTTTGGAACCGGAACCAGGGATTTGTGCTTGTCCTCTCGTGAACGTAAGATGTGACGCAGGCATTGTAGAAGGGTGGAGGTCGAGGAGCTGGACCGCAGAGATCAGTTCGAAATTCAAGCCCACGAGGAGCAGACGGAGTGCCGGCTTTTGGGGTCCATTCGAGAAGAGGGTTGCTCGGCTGAAGGCGGACAGCTGACCGTGAGCTGAGTTTCAATCGTTCGTAAGACCTATATAAACTCCAGTTCTCTCGCAGGCCGCCTTCTTCCCCCTTATCAACCAACCAACCACTTGTCTCTCCGTTCTCTGCACCAGTCTCGGTTTCGTTCAAAGACTCTTGTTCAGGGCTACAGATTCACGGTTCTTATTGTACTAACGACTCGTCATGTCTGCAAAAGTATATGTTGGGTCAGTCTGCGCGTTCTTGATTAATTCCCATAAGCGGCTCTCTGTTCCACAATAGAGAGCGCAACTAATAGACGTCTGGTTACCTGATAGCAATTTGAGTTGGAATACCACAGACGACTCCCTGCGTAACGTCAGTTAGGACCAGGCTGCTTGGTTGTTCCGGCTATGATCTCCGTTCTGTGTCTGAACATCTCGTCTTTTTTTCTTCCAATTTAGGCATTCAGCAGTTTCGGGAGTGTGGTTGATGTACGCTATCTTATCTATCTTCATGACCCCTTTCGCTTTTGCATCCGATCTGCGTGAGATCTAACTGATGCGTTTAGTCTATTGTGATGCGCGACCGCGATACTGGCCGCTCTCGAGGATTTGGCTTCGTAACTTATTCCAGCGGCCAGGAGGCAGAAGCAGCCATCGGCGGCTTGAATGAACAAGAGCTTGATGGTCGTCGCATCAAGGTCAATATGGCAAATGCTCGTGCTGGCGGAGGTGGTGGTGGCGGAGGAGGCGGCTACGGTGGAGGTGGAGGTGGCTATAGCGGCGGCGGCGGCGGCAACTACGGTGGTGGCTACAATCAGGGTGGTGGTGGTGGTGGCTGTATGCTTTTTTTTTTAGTTGCTAGTAATTGTGCTGAATCTTCTCTTTACAGACGGAGGCGGCTACCAAGGTGGCTATGGTGGCAGCGGCGGCTACAGTATGTTTTTCTCCTTCGGCTCCTTGCCACAGCTCACCTGCTTTCCAGGCGGCGGCGGCGGCGGATACTAAAGGGTACACCACTCCCGCAACAATGCTGCACCACACGGCAAAAAAATCTTGATCTTGTCTTCTTTCATTCACTGTCCTTCGTCTTGATCCACTACCCACACAATCCCATGTGATCCACTCTTTCGCAAACCCTTCTATGTTGAGCACTCGTCGTTTTCGTTACCTGGCTTTCGTTTAGTCCTGGCTTCGACCCAATCCGGCTTGTACTTGTACTCTGTTCCGTAGCCTGTGTGGGCGTGTTTCATTAGCATGTATTACTAGTTGTCGCAAACGAAAATGTTGTCTCTGAAGTGGCGATTTGCAAGCGAGTGCAGGGACGTGTTGTTGATTGCTTTGTGCCTAGGATACCAAACACGGACCTACAATCACCCACGCTCCCTAAACGGGACAAAACCAAACCTTGACTCTCTTCCTTGACACTCTGCGTTGTGAGGGCTCTTTTTCTCCTTCCTCCTCCACCGCCATGCCAGGTCCTGAGCGCACCCTCAAGGACAAGGGCTCGGCACCGCAACCACCACGGCCTCCCAATGCCTGGATCCTTTACCGCTCAGACAAGCTGCGCGAGCTTCCTCCTTCCACTCCGAATCAGCGCATGGTTCAAGCTGACGTTTCTCGCCTGATTTCGACCATGTGGAAAAGCGAGGCTGAAGACGTTCGCGCAGAGTACGAACGACGCGCTGATCAGAAGAAAGCCGAACACGCCCTCCGTTATCCAAACTACCGCTATCAACCGCAGACCAAGGAGCAAAAACAGCAATCCCGCATCCAAAAGAAGCTGCAGAAAGAAGAAGAAAAGAAACAAATTGCTAATACACCAGCCAATACCCGTGCCACCACCAGCACCGCACCCCCACCCCAGCCCCAACCACAATACCTTCCTTGCCCCACACTGCCCTTCCCCATCGCGGCGTATTACCAGCCCGACGTTCGTTACGGTCCAGCAGGTCCTTCCCCTCCGTTATCTGCTGCCCCTTCGCCACAGGCACATAGTCTCTTCCCCGACACTTTCCCGAGCCCGTTACTGCTCGCGTCGAGTAGCAGTCCGGCAACAGGACCCTCGCTCACGGACGCGTCTCGTGTGTCAACACCTGCATTACCTACACCTCCACAGGATGTTCATACCTCTCACGTGCTACCTGCAATCGGGTTTAACCAATTTGCACCGTCAATTCCATGGGACTACTCTGAACATTCATCAACAGCACCACACGACCTGTTGTTGAACCCTCCCACGCCGGCATGGCCAACTGCTGATTCTGCTGAAGATCCTTCAAATGTCAATGCTACCGTATGTTTACCCTTGCGTAGTCGTACCATCCCTAACCATCTGCACGACAGGACTTTGTATCCTTCAACCTGGATTCTAACATGGTGAACAACATGCAATCCTGGTTTGAACAAAACTCTTCGGCTTTTGACGCCACTCTGCAGGCGTTCCTCTCCTCGACTGGGGATCCGTCAATATTCCAGCTGTCGAATTTCGACCCCCAGTCTCTTGCGACGAATCCAACAGGCGAGATAGAGGTGTCCCTCGGTCAGGTCGCATTCCCATATGAGACCGATTCTTCGGGGCACCAGCTGCCAGACTTTTCTTCGTTCACTTTTGTCTCCCCAACCGCAGATCCAAACCCAGTCCCAGCTCTAGAAACACCAATTCACTCTGTTGATCCCCTTGCTCACGACTTCACGAAGTTCTTTTCTGATACAGAGGCCCCTCTTGATTATTCTTCCTATAATGCCGACGACTATCTCAATTTCGACAATTCCACCATCTCTGATGATTCGCATGCCCCCACTCCGGTTGAGCGGCGAGTCTCGGGCGGTGCCCCACTAACACCTGCCGTGATACCCTCATCGTCTTATGTGCCACCTGCCGGTGCTGCATATAGCTCAACACGCCGGGTAGCTGGGAGCTGGAAGCCGCCGTTCCACGCTGCAGATTCCCCTCTTGATCACAGTCCTCCTCGCCCATGGGGTGTACCAGCCTAATTGACTCTCGAATTGGGTTTGTTTTGCTTTCATATTATCTTTCATGTTTTCTTCCAGGTTTTCCATCGCTCTGTCGCTCCGTCTCGCTTTCCCGCTTTTAGTGCTCGTCGATAATCGCTTCTCGCTTCGTTATCGCTCTCTGCGGTCTCTCCAAGTATATGTCCTTGTTTTACAAAGCACCATTTATTTTGATGATTTATCGTTTAGCTCTTCCTGTCCAGACTTTCTCTCTTGTAGCGCCGACCATTGTATGGCGGTGAGATGAGATCTATTTCGCATATCGCATTGCTTCGCTTTAGTCCTCTTTCTCCAACGAATCAAATCGTTTTTGAGAACTACACTTCATATCAATTCCTGTACCACGACCCCTCGCAAAAGCATCCTCCCTACAATTGCATTTTTTATTATGACCCTTTTGTACTGTAACATTTGAGTCCACGAATACATGCGGATCTATGGCAATCTATGGCATCTCTTCTGATGGGTAATTAGCTCGTTATGGTGAACAATGGAGAAGGATATGGAGGGAACAATCTGGGGCGGATTCGTTTGCCATTGTTGTGTCATTGCGTGGGAAGGCGCTGCCGGCAGAACGGGTCGTTTGGGCCGGTTTGGTGAGCGGCTGGGGTTGCTGTTCACCAACGCCAACACCGAACTGAATGCTCGCCGTTGACCCGACGGTTGAGCCCACACCAGAGCGCGCTAACACAGCGGCCCTTGCTGCCCTCAGCCGGAACGCCTCCGTCATCTCAACCTCCAGCTCGGATTCCGATACCGCCCTGAACCCGCAGTCCCGACCAAGACCTATCCGCAACTTTTCATCTCCGCCTGGAGGAAGTCGTCAATCCAGATCGCCCGCTTCTTCTCGTCCCCCCGCTTATCTTGCCCGGGAATTAGGCATTGAAGACGAACAGGACTTGCCTAGACCACCACCACCCGATTTTCAGGCCAATAACCGTCCAAAGTCTGGTTCCAAGACTCCCTTGACACCAAATGATGTGCACTATGGAAAAACGTTGGGAGAGGGGTCGTTCTCTAGGGTACACATACTTTATTCGTTTGGATGTACTCGATAAACTAACTCTCCTGTTTGTGTGGAATGAACATAGGTGGTCCTTGGCACACATCGACGCACAGGCCAACAGTATGCGGTCAAGATTATTGATAAAAACTATTTAATTAGAATGAAGAAGAAGGAAACTGCTCTTGCAGAGAAGAATGCTCTGGTTCAGCTGGGGGCTGGTCACCCGGGCATTGTTCGTTTATATCTGAGCTACCAGGATGCTTATTCCTTGTGTACGTTCCCGAAAGTTCTTCGCCGAGTTTCTTCCGCTGACCTGGTTCATAGACTTTGTTCTCGACTATGCACCTAATGGCGAATTGCAAACGCTTCTTACAAGGTTAGGATCTCTATGCCTACCTTGTGTGCGGCATTACACCGCTCAAATCATCGACGCAATCGATTATGTCCATCAGAAACATGTCATTCATCGGTGCGCTAAATTCGCATACAGCAAGATTGTCGTCTTGACCGACCCCGTCTTAGTGATCTCAAGCCGGAGAACCTATTGCTCGACGAGGATTTCCGGCTTAAACTGACGGATTTTGGCACCAGCAAGGTACTGGACCCCTCTGGAGGTACGTGAATCGACAGCGCTTTCAACAACTATCTCACACGACCTTAGAACAGCGGAAAAGTACCTTTGTGGGAACGCCCCAGTACATGTGTCCAGAACTCCTCGAATCGAGTACGACAGGCCCAAGGTATATCTTCAGTTGAGCTCTAGCGCTCCAATATACTCACTTGTCTGCGAAGTTCCGACTTGTGGGCTCTGGGATGTATCATCTTCCGTATGATCACCGGTCGATTTGCATTCAATGGTCTCTCAGACTATTTGACGATGCAAAAGATCAAGCAAATGGACTATTCGTTCCCCGAGGGAGTTGATGGGCATGCAAAGGATCTTATTCAGAAACTTTTGGTAAAATTGTCATACCCATTCTTCAATCAATACTCACATGTCCCGTAGGTGCCCAATCCCTCTGAACGGCTGGGAGCTGGGACATCAGGCTCCAACAACGATATACAAGCACTTCGTTCTCATCCATTTTTAGTTTCCATCAAATGGGACACGCTGTGGACAGATGAAGTGCCTGCTCGAGAGGCTGGTCTATTTAAACGCGAGGTCCCAGTCGGTAAAGAGAAGGCATGGGATGATATTGGGGAGAAGTGGGATCAGATTGCCGGGGGTAACGAGGATGATGACTCCGACGAGATTCAATGGGCAGCAGATGGAAAGGGCCCGGCATATCTCATGCAAAGGAGTCGGAACGGAAAGGAACCCTCCCCTGATCCACGCGCTGAAAATATCGGACCGTTCGCCAAACCCAAATCGATCCAAGTTCCTCAGCTGCTGTTATCTGAGGCTAGGCCTACCGGCAACTCGCCCAATGGTGATGGTACGACCGAGGGAGACTCTACATCACCAGATGGTTCTTCCGAAGGGGCGCATACAGCTAGGAATGGACCTTCCGCGTCATCTCAACACACCGAGCAGAAATCCACTTCAACACTAACACAACACTCAGCCCCAGAGGAACAACGGGGCCGGGACCAGACAATGTCACCTGTTCAAGGAAATGGTCCACAACCCGATGTAGATTTGTGAGTCTAACCGTCTACCTTTTCGTCGCGTTGATGATGATTCCGCAAAGCGCGTCTATATTGCGACTTTCTGTTGAGGAACAGATTTTGCTTAGTTCCCCGATTGAAGTTCGAATGTTGAACCAGCGTGCTAGTCGTCTTTTACCGTTATCCATTGCGTCGGCCATCTCTAAGCCCCGACAATTGGTGTTGACGCGGGATCGGCTGATTTGCCTTAAACACAAACGGGCAGGTGCTGCGAAGGTTAAAGCGGAACTCACGCTCAAATCGACTACGACGAAAGAACAAAAGTCGGTTGTTGTGAAAGTGGAGCAGAGGGGGGATCGGGAATTCATAGTATTTACAGTGAGTCTCCTCAGCCGGCGAGATAGAGTGCAAGCTGACGATTGTGACAGGCCACGAAAACTTATACCTACGCCGCTAGTAATGCGAATCTTGCGTCGTCTTGGGTTCAACACCTCCACAACGTGCTCTCATGAACTCCCTCCACTGCAACAGACTTTCTTGGATAATTGACTTATTCGTTTTGACTTATTCTCGCATATGCATGTTATTGACCTGTTTTAATATCCAGCTTTCTGATGTATTCTTGGAGCAGGAACTTTTTCAGTTATGTTGTAATACCTAGCTACTTACATATAGATCAAGTAATAATATCCCGGAATACATTCTCGTTTAGAGATCTAACCTGGAGGTAGAAGACTTGCATCGACACCTGGACCACTGTCGGAAACGTCTTCCTCTTCACCAGCATTTGGAATGGGTGTTCGGGGCATTGCCATCATACCTAGTAACTTTACTTGAGAAATGACTATGACGGAGAAGAGATGTTACCCCTACCTGTGCGAGCTGCCTCGAGAATACCAAATGGTTTCAACAAACCAAGGAATGCCTCCACCCTTGCCGTCTTGGCTGTCAACTCTGCAATGACGCTATTTTCGCTTATATCCACAATCTTGGCTCCGAATTGATCGGCAAGCACAGAAACAGATTGTAGATACTGATGTCGGAGACGAAGTGCCTCTGAAGGCGTAATGGGAGCTGCAACTGGTTCTCCGGGGTGTGCACTTCGTTCAAAGTTGGTAGCTAGTGCAGCCTCTCGTTGTAACTTTGATGACCCGCTCTCCAGATTGCTAGGCTTTCTGGGGTCATAAGAAGGGCCTCCGACGAGTTGTTCCTCAAGATATTCTGGGCCGAGTATGGATACTTTGACCAACAAGAGTTCACGAGAGATTACACGCGTGTCTGTGTAATCAAGGACGGCCCAGACGGGTACCTGTAAACATAGGGGTGGATTGGTTGGACCTTGAACTTCAAGAGAGTGAAGGGACTTGCCAAGTCCTCCAGTTGTCTACGAGCTTGTTCGACAACACCATCCTGACCACTCAACACAATACACATACGACTGAGATCCCTGATTTCAGTACGGCACACGACAAGAGAATCAATATTGAATCCTCTTCCTGCCAGAATCCCGGATACACGTGAGAGTACTCCAGGTTCATTTTGAACTAGACAATTGAGGATATGTCTGTAGCCAAAAAAAAAAGTGTTACGGGACATCTCCTGTCAAGGATTGTACGTACTTTTTGAAAGGCTGCAAGCTTGGTGGAGGTGTATTGTATAGAATGTTGGTGACAGCTTCTTCTGCACTCCTCGACCGGGGAAGGTCCATTTCCGGAAGAGGAGGTGGTTTTGTGCGGTGTGAACGTTTATAGTCCAACGCAGACGTCGAATCATCGATCGGTTTGGGGGGTTGTGGAGGTTTAACGGGGTCATCGGGACGGGCACTCCGCGTCGTTACGGAGAACTGACGGGCACGACGAAGACAGCGAGAAAGTGTGCTGACGCTGCGCAAGGCCAGCATGTTGGCTTGCATGGCTGCCGGTTCTGAGAGATTTGTGTGACCCTGACTCGGACTTGGAAAGCGGTTCGGACTCTTCGGCTTTATCGCATTACGACCGTGCGTTTCTCAGCACCACTCGAGCAAGCTCTATATACTCTTTTGCATCTGCTGTATCTTTCCCTTCACTCTCTTTGGTCTTTTCCCAGTGAGTAAGTCCTCCCTCGACCAGTGCCCAAGCGGCCTCTTCAGAACGCTCCTCAATCCAACGCACATATTCAGCCTCTTGCCATCCGTGCAGGCTATGCGGAAGGGGTATCGGAGAGCGAACCATAATGTGGTGTAGTACCACAAGCGGTGGAAGCCCGACTGTATGGGCAGGCGAAGCTAGTTGTGTGTTATCTAGGAATAGTAACGGTCTTCTCGGCTCAGTCACGGAACACGGGCGGACAACGAAAGTGTAAGGATACCTTAGCGCACGCAATAACTTATATTCCTCTCCAAGGGATTCAAAACTGCCCCCACGTCGATTCTGAGTGCCATCGGACATAAAGGCGTTTAACGCAAATTCCAATGCCGTCATATCACTTGTCAGTTGGAGTTTTCCACTTTCACCAAGTGGCTTGGCGATGGAGACGTGGAGAACAAAGGTCCTGATAACAAGCCTCACGATATCGAGCACCCTGTTGAGATATTAGTTTATCTCTTCCTTACCAAACGGGCGGAAACTTACCATGATTTACCAGCTTCACCTATGCTGTACTGACTCAATAGCTCCAATTTGATGAATTGAAGTTTGTCCACCAGATCTTTCATGTAGAAACTTGCGCCATCCATTCCCGACATGGGATCGAGTTTCCTCTCAAAATTGATGCGGTGGAGTTTGGCAATGATGGCTGTCAGCTCCCTTCGTACTGATAGCATAATAGGCTCCAGAATTTTGTTATATGCGGCACGGATATCCTAATTGTGAAATGATGAGCATCACAACCCTACTCAAGGCTAAAAATCTCACCTTGATATGTCCGTCCAGTGGTGCGATGATATCGTCCGAATACTCTTCATGGAGCTTGTCAAGTTTGAGGGAACAATGATAGAGGAACGAGGCCAAGCTCCCATTTACGATCTGAGACGCTGTAGCTGTTGAACCGACGAGAGTGACTGCAAGCCTATCTCTGGCGACCTTCAGACCAGGTCAATAACCCCCAACCCTCAAGTGTTGTTGACAACCTACAAAACTATCCGTCCTAGTCAACAATAGCTGTAGACTAGACACGGAATTCTTCGCAACAGACTTGACTAGTAGAGGGTCAAAACGTGCCGAATCCAGTTCGTTGGCTAGCGTCCGAACCACGTTGGCAGCATCATTTGGTCCTGGCGGATTACGTGGAGCACCAGAGAACGCTTGACCGATAGTCTCATTCACCTTATTGGAGGACCGGGATAGGTATGAAGTTTCAAAGGTGGAGAAAGCGCGAAGAACAAGAACAGTTTCCGGACTAATATCGGAGTAAGTATGTATGCAGGAACCGAGGCTATACTTACCTCTGGGCGTTGCTCGAATAAATGGTGTCTGTGTGCACTGCAATTTTTGCAAACAACTCGTGGAAGAGCCTCAGCAGTTTTGGATACCCTGAGCTTAGTGCTTGATGAAGAAACGTAGAAGCTACAATGTTTTATCAGCATACAGAGAGGTGTGATGCAAACTTGTCTACTTTTCGCTCCATCTTTCGCGTGCTTCTCCAGAGTCTGGCTAAGAGATGACCAAAACGTGGTGCTAGGTCTGCTGTCAAGAAGCTAGTCGAGAAACGTTTGATCACCGTGTCTTGAGAAGGAGACAACTAACCTTCATCGCCTCGTCGAGAAAGTTCACTTGTGTAGTAGCATCCTTCTTCACTTTGAGTACCTTCTCGAGGGAATAGACCTATTGAATATAAATTTCAGCATCGATGAATGGGCTATGCAGGTGCCTGAGATTGGGACAGCTCCCGATTTATATACCCTGCTGTGCGCGTGTGCTGTCAAACTGAATCGACAACTTGCCTTGATGCAACATTCCGACACGTCTTCAATCAGGCCTTCGAGCCGAATCCAAAGTGCGGCAGACCATTGCGGTGCAGTTAGGTTCGTTGGTTCTGTCCTTATTCGGGACTTGTAGTTCGCGGGTCCTTGAGCAAGATTGGCAGGAGGATCTAGAAAAAGAGTTACACTTGGAGGCGATACGGGGTGTGATGAGGAATACCCTTCACGTCCTTTGAAATCTTCGAAAGGTCAAAGGCATTCCGAACAAGGTCTTCAACTGCGTGAGTTAGATCAAGCATGAGGCCCTGAACCAGTTCGGGGAGGACACGCAAGTTATAGGCCGTTTGTAGAGACGAGGCAAGAAGAGATTGGTCCTAGGAACCGCGAAGTGTGCGTTGTGAATAACTTCCTTTGTGTATGATAAGCGACGTACCAGATTCGAGAGACCCGACATAACCATGTCCCGCATCTCCGTCGTGACCCTAGTTCGCGACTCGTCGATAAAAGGCTCATAATCTGATATGATACTGATAGATCGTAAAGATACATCGCTGGGAGGATCCAGAGCTCCCTGCGGAAATGGGTGATCGGTTAGTGAGTCCGATGAGGACAACACCCTTCTCGAACGCTCAAACTTACAGGATCTGGCACATTCCCGGAATCTAGTAAGGTCACTGGGCCCAGGCTGTCAGAAAACATACTTCAAGATGATATTTTGGCATACCTAACTCCGCTATGCTCAACGCAGCCTTTGCTATTGCGCGGTCCTTCTCCTCTACGCCATCCAATGTTGTTGAGCTCACATCTACGACATCCTTCAAAATATTTTCTGATGGTTTACTGATGTCCATTTCTGCCATCTGTAGTTGCAACCTTCGGATGAGCGTTACAAAACGCGAAGTCCGTCGAAGCACATCGGACGCTTGTTGCAGTTTTTGCAACCTAGTCACGTTAACCTGTAGCGCCTGATACGGGACGCGAATTTTTAACTTCAGCCTATGATGATGACGCGTCAAGAGGTGAACGCAACTGGTGTAAAGTACCGACCTTTCTAGGGAGTTGTCCAAATCTGAAAGCCCGGTTCGAGCTGATGTCAGAGATCCAGAGAGTTCATTCGCTCTTTCTGCTTGAGAGAGCAGTTCTTCGTGGTGGACGGACACCTAGGTTCAGTTGTGGGTCGTGATACCAAGCTCAGCGGGCGTGTACTGACCACGTTTTTTATTTGACGAGATACGTCGTCTATCCCAGAGCTCAATTTGGATATCGCGACTGAGATGTCTTCTTTGGCCAATGGCTCGGAAGTCAGTCTTGATGCCTTTGCAGGTGCTCGGGATTCTGTCAAGATCTGGTATGGTTCGCCGGCCAGGACAGCATTTGCATATTCGTTCGCGTCAAATTCCGGGCTCGCAAAGACAGAGTAATCTATCCGAAATTGGGTTCAGTCCCAAAAGCTGAACAGCCTGAGTCGAGCGCAAACCTGTCATGATGTAACCTCCAACCTCGACGGAGACCTGCAGAAAGTAATGGGCTTAGTCAGCAGCAATGACGTGCTCAGCGTTCGACCTCACTGCCACCCCCACCTGCGAGAAGTCACGCTCACGCGCAGTACAGCCCCAAAAGTATTGGCAAGATCTTCCGTGATTCCGATTCGTGGACGCTGTCTCCACCAAATCAGCCTTGATGTCACCCTTGCCCTACGCACGAAATTATAAAACTGGCCAGACGGCCAGTCCGACCCGACCTTGCCCCCTCCTTCATTCCATCATCTCGTAACAATTTTTCTACGCTATGGCGCTCGTCTATTATCCCGGATCGTCTCGTTCAGTGGTACGACACGTTTATTCATATCGCAAATACCCTTGCATAATCTCAACTACAGCGTTCAATAAGCCCGTTACCCACCTTGAGGACTTCATCAACTCGTGAGTTCATAATACATCCATGGCCGAAGCCTCGAGGTGATTGACACACGTCCACCTGGTGTCTATAAAGATGGTGGACCAAGTTCCTACCCCCCTCCCTTTCTTGACTCTTCACCGTGAGCATCCCCTTTCCGATGGCTCTCGTCAAAGTACCCAGCGTTCATATCCACGACAATTCTAACTTTCCTCCTGAACCTGATAGGGCGCTCTTTGACCACGCCTGGGGCCGCGTCAGACAGCATGTCGGTGGTGCGCCCTTCGGTGCTGGTGTCGGTCTGCACGAGGCCAAGCGCTGGCACCGACGTGCATATGGCAGATCAGTATGTCTTTTTTTGTCTCTTCCAATCCACCTACTCACCTCCTCTTCGCGTAACTAGCCCGGAGAGATCGACAGGATGTCCCCAACAGAAATCGGACATGCTGCTGCGTACGAAGCATTCAGGCAATGGCTTCACGATACCCCATCGTATGACCCTATGGATTCTGAAAGACAGCGATCGTCTCTAATCGCTTTGGCGGTTGCTGAATGTAAGTTGTTCAGTCTAAGATTCAGTTTAGTGAAACTAAGTCATGTACCTAGCCTCGAGGCTTCTGCAATACCTACCCTACAAGGCAACCGACGGCTACAGTCGCACCGTTGCGTCAGAATCCGCTGCTTTCACGGCTTCGACGTTGTTCTATGAAGTATGTCTGAACAGGGCGCAGTCCTACCAAGTAGCTCACATGGATTTGCAGAGTCGTGATGATGGCTATCGATCTCGCGGCTATGATCGAGATGCTTGGTCCTCCAGTGATGAATACTACGACGATGACTATCGTCGGTCCCGTTCACACTCTCGTCCCCGTCACTCCCGATCTCTTTCACGTCATCGATCTGCCTACCTTCCACCCGCCCAACCCCAAATTCTTCCGGTCGGTGCTACCAGCTACATGGGATCCTCTGTTCACGTTCCAGGTATAACGCCTGCGGCATATCCTACACCCGGCATGCACCCCTATGGCCACGGGACAGCATATGGAACTCATGGAACCTATATCCCACCTCCCAGCGCGATCTACCCTTCAGCACCCCTCGGAAGTAGCCACGCGTATCCTGGATCGTCTGCTCCCATCGTTGTATCGGCTGGTGCATCCATGCATCACCCGCAGTACGCACAGACCGTTTACCCGGGCACGACTACAGGCCATGGTGGGCAGGTAATCGTTCTTCCCCCCCAAAGAAGACACAAACACCACCGCCACCACAAGCGAAGTCGTTCCAGATCAAGCAGCAGTGAACGGGCATACATGACATACGCCCCTTCTGGTATTAGATACTGATCTGGCCCGTCCGATCTTGGAAAAGCTTCCTCCGTTCTTGTTTCGCATCACATGTAAAAATATTGTGCCCTCGATTCAACCCATAAGTATGTATTGTACATGTAAAATAAGATGCCTCGGAACCAATTGATATATTTTATTAATCGATCTCATCGTGTCTTTGCTTGCGAGGATGGGCTTCTGGCTGCCGTAAAAATACACCCTATAGAGACCGCCATCCACATCAAATGTTCGTTTTTTCTTCTTTTTTCTTTGTTTTGAAAAGAAAAATAGTCCGTCCGCGATATGGGGACAGGACCCGCACCTAAAGCCTAAAGCGTAGCTACCGAAGTAGCTCGATTGCAGAGCGTACTTGTATCCTACGTGTTAAAATCCACAATCGCGACCCCAATGTGTCTACGACACCGCTAAAGGCGGATAGCCTATTCGTACTTTTTGTAAGACTCTTGATCTAGTATATCGTGCTTCAAGTTGGGTAAAAGTCACATTGCTTATATTCCAGTGGTAAAATTACAGTGTTTCGGCTACATGCATATGAACTCAGTGGTTGTAGCACAAGACTTGGTACTCCTATGAACAAATTAACCGATGGTGGATCAATGCTCAAGGCAGTACCTACCTGGACCCTGAATTCCGAATCGCCGTATGGGATATATGCGCCTATTCCGAACTGAATATAAAGTTCGAGAGATAGAGAGTAGAACTCACCATCGAGTAATTCGCTGCACTTGCCTGGGTGGACAGCATCCTTATAGAAGGCCTTCGCAACGTACAACTTGGATCCGTTGTTTTCACGTCCACCGTCAACAGGTGTGTATCCAAGGTTAGCAACGTTGAGGGTTCCAGACGTAGAGACCCATTTCAAACCACGCATATCGCCACAGAGGACTTCAAAGTCCTCAACCTGATCGAAGGGTCAAGCATCAGCATCGATTGTGGCGAGAGGGGTTACCCAAGACTGACGTGATGTTCGTGGCGCTTGTAACCAAGGACACCACCCTTCTTGAAGGCATCGGATGCCTTTCCAACCTCTGTGAAAAGATGACAGCTGAGTTGGCACGATATGAAAGATGCGATGATGGATGATAACGTACGAATACCTCCCTATCAAAAAGAATGGATAAATACGAAAAATCAAGCATACGGAAGTGAACAAAAGACGTACGTCGAAGGGAGCCCGGCAGATGTAGAGAGTCCAAGAATGTTCTTGGCCGACGACAATGGCATTCCGAGGGATAGACTTGCCGTGGGTGAGAACCCAGGCGGCAGGACCAGGGATCTGGCCAGAGTTGTAGAGGGAACGACGTTCCTCGGCCTCTCTAATCCAGTTTTGGTATGCCCAGGCCGATTCCTTCGCCTGTTGTGAAGAGGTCAGACCGATAGAAACGATGTGTAGGCTACGATACAGACCTCTTCCTTGTGTTCACCGTGCTTCTTGAGGGCGAAGAGACCGCCTCCAAGGGCAGCGGCACCAAGGGCCAGACCACCGCCGAGCTGGTTTGATCTCTTAGCATCGATATCACGTAGATGAAAATAGGTACACACCCCAATCTTGTGCTTAGTATCTTCGGAGACATCGAAGCCGAAGAAGCTGGTCTTCTTTTCTTCCTGCTGTTGTTGCTCGTGATGATCATGTTTGTAGTCAGAACCTAAAGAAAGGTGTCAACCATAGAAAGTCGAAGGTCAATAGGGCGTACCATATTGAGTTGGAGGTGGTGGTTGCTGTTGAGGTTGCTGTTGCTGCCATGACTGCGGCTGCGGCTGCTCCTGGTGGGCTCCAGCTGGGACTTTTCCCCAAAGCGCAGGGGTCGCAACGGGAGTCCAATCGCCCTGGAAGGTCCATGGCTAAGTGACTGCCGAGTAGAGGAACATAGCCCTCACCTGAGAGCGATGAGGTTGGATAATCTTGTATCTTGCGCCTGGATATAGCATCGTCAGTGACTGGTCCACGATGTCCCGAGAGACATGGCGAAGGTACCATTGTACTCGACAACGTCGTTGTAGTCGTATTGGGTACCAGGTTCCCAGTATTGGACCATTTTGTCGGCGTTTGTGAAGTGTAGGAGAGAGAAGTACTGGAGCAAGAGAGGTTGAGAGTCAAGGGCGATATGGCTGGGGTTTTATACGTCAAGCGCCATCGATGTGATATTGTCGAGGCAAGTAAAGAGCCTGTCTATCATCGGGCACATGCAGTTATCTGATTTCACGATGCAAGAATGATGACTGCCCAGCCAATCGAAGGAATGGACGCGCACCATTTGCCCGGTACATATGAACCTGTGGTGAACGAAGGGACCAAAGTCCAGGTCAGTTGTACGGGTCGCCCACCTTAACGCAGTAGGTTCGGCACATTAAATAGGTAAAACGACAACGGTGGTTGTGGTTATGGGCGCCAGCGGCCGTCTCGACAACGTTCCGGGGTGCAAATCGCTCTCGCAGAAACCCGCCTGGAGCCACAGAACTTTAGATGGAGAAGCCTCAAAGTCGGAGAGCACGACAAATCCCGACTAAAGCCGTCATGTCACGCGACTTACTAAATTTCTGCAGTGCAACCGCCTCCCCAACGCTCCAAAGTCCACCACCTTACCCACTCACCTCTCAGCAAAACATGTCCGGCGCTGCTAGTTCTGCCGCTGCATCCAGGCTCCAAGCATTTATGAACCATCCTGCAGGTACGACACGTCCAAAAAATCTTTCTGGCTCAAATAACGTCCTTCATTAGGTCCGAAGACGGTGTTCTTCTGGGGTCCTATGATGAAATGGTGTTTGGTCGGTGCTGGCCTTAAGGATCTCACTCGACCTGCCGACAAACTGAGTGTCTCTCAAAATCTGGGTATGTTGGCCTCTTCTTATCCGTACTCGACCTTGCACATACCCTGACTGCTCAGCCCTCGCCGCAACCGGATTCATTTGGGTGCGGTATTCCTTCGTTATCACCCCCGTGAATGTTAGCCTGGCAGCTGTATGTTTTGCGTGTCTAATATTGCTACGTTCATTCAAAACCCGCTTTCAGGTCAACTTCTTTGTCGGTCTTTCGGGTTTGTCGCAGTTGGGTCGTATTGCGCAGTGCGTATCCAATATACTCTAATTCAATAATACATTCATCTAATCCATATTAGTTATCGATACACGCATCCAGATGCGAAGCCAGTATGAGCTTCTGTTAGACTTATCATTGTCCGTGTGAGAGATGACAAGGAAATAATAACAACCAGCCTTGGGCCTCCAAAATGACATTTTCAAACCATCCTACTTTGTCTCTGCCGACGTGCCTCTCGTTCTTGTTCTGTTGGGTTCCCGGCCTGGCTCAACTCCCACGCCATACTTTTCGCGACTCCCCACCATCCATCTTGTAAGACCTTGTCAGTCGCACCAACCATTTCACGGACAATCTTTTCGATGGCGGGCTGTGTCTCCTGTTGTTCGTTTTCGGGTGGTGCCCGCCAGGCTTTGTGGTCTTCAAAGGAATCCCACGATCGGGGCGGTGAGTTTGAACGAGAAGCTTTGCGGGCATTCGCCGACGATGCTTGGCTATTGATGGCATCCAAGACTGCACCCCCTACACCGTTCATCACCGCCTTTCCATCAATATGATTGGTGGTACCCATTGACCAGCTATAGCCAGCCACTAGGACCGCGAGAATTGTTCCCCATTTGATAAACCAGATTGTGGTTCGGATCGCCCAGCTTGTGGTGCGGTATATGCTGATGAGAGCAAAGTAGGCCACCAGCAAGCTGATGAGTGGTGGCAACAGTGTTTGCATATTCCACTGGGCAGGCTCCGTTGAGGAGACCGTGTGGAAGATTGTTGCGACCGAGGTCAACAACATGAAAGAATGTGAAAGAACTCGGACAACAAAGGAATAGACCGGCGACGGCAGAACGTCGTAGAGGTAGTCGAGAGCTGGGTCGAGGAAAGCTGGCAGCGGTGGGGGGATGGGGAGGATGTTCATCGCGTTCGACCTGGTCTCTGGTAATGGTAATGGCAGTTATCCGCGGAACGCTGAAACAGGCTGGCCTTTCGACTCGAGTCCGACGGACCCATTTAGGCACCGTCACGTGCAGTAGCCGTGACATGTGTGATGCTGTGACTGCAACCGAAATACTGGTAATTGAAACAGCATCTGCTGTCAAATTTGATTTTCCACTGTGTGACGCCGAGGCTGAATGTCACCCCTTGATCCTCCAGTTATGGCATCGAATTTTGGGGTGTTTACCAAATGGAGTGCTTCGGCGCAGCGGCTGGAGCTCGGCAGATTCCAAGCCTTCCCATTTTTAGCTCTCATGAAACGGAAACACCAAATTTTCAATTTATTCGAATGCCGCGAACTTGATAAATATGGACAAATATGCTGGTGTATAAGTTCCCTCCTGATTCGTTGCGAGTTAACTAAACCTTGCTCTTCCCTCCCCACACCACTCCCTTCTGTTTATAAAGGTCCGCTGTGTGTCATAACCTTGCTCTGTAACAATGGCCCTCAAAAGAAAGTTCGACCACAACTCCGACGACATTGCTCCCATCGTACGTCTCGCTTGCGCATTCTTGCCCTGGTCTCAACCTTTCATGCAGCACTCGAAACAACTGAAGTTGGTTCCTTTCCCCAACTTGCCCATTGATAACGATGTCGCAATGTCGGAGGCCGAGCCTATGTATCCCGAAGTACATCACCTTCGTCTTCCCTCGGATGTGAGCTCGACCTCGTCGAACGCGTCCCCAACTGCCTCTCGTATGTACACCTCCCAAATGCCGGAGTTTTCCGGTCCAGAGCGGAGAGCTTATCCACCTTCCCAGCCTTCGACATTAGACCCTCGCCCTTCTTTGACAACACTGAGTCCGTTAACCTCGACTCTCACAACTTTACGCCTTCTCCCATCCAGACGACCAAGGCTGTCGGCCTACTACAGCCGTCGAATAGCTTCACTCACCACGGGTAAGACTTTGTATGCGCGCTTAACGCTTCCAGGGTTACTCATCTATCGGACTTTCGTCCCGTCAGCACCGGATGCTCCCAAATTCCCAAGCTGCGCATTGCCTGTGCCCCAGGACTGCAAGGTCACCGAACGATGTGGAGCTTTTGCGAACAATGCGGCGCTATATCTATGGTTGACACAGACTGAACTGCCTTATAGCTCCTCACGTTTCTACAGCCCTGCTAGTATTTATCCACGTATTGCTGACATTTCTTTGACTTGTGCTCGACATCAAACTATAGCACCACTATCCGATGACAACGAATCTTGCTCACGACCCCTAGCGAAATTCGTCACTCGACACCAGCGCGACTATCCCTGGCGACAACCCCCTTTCTCACCTTCCCTTTTCGACATCTCCCGGCTCTCAATCTCCCCTTCCCACCTCTTGCCGACTTTCTCTCCCTTCGTTCGCCCTCGCCATGTAGTGCCCAAAAGACTCTCCGATCTCTCCGTCCTATTTTGTACTCCACCACTCGCGACACCCTCTTGCATGCTCTGTATACTAGTTCAACCATTGCTTTCAATGTCATTACTTGTTTCGTTATTCGAGGTCTAATCCAGTGCGAGCATTGTTGCCAAGGATCAAATTTGCTTAGTGCGATGTGCATGAGAGTTATATGTCAAACGCGAACCGAAGTGAAAGTGCTGTTGAGCCTCATTGCCGTTCGAGTGTGTTGCCTGAGAACTGGTACGCTCACAAGGAAGGTCATTGGACACGTGGCTTCCGACAACGGATACGAGGCTAAAATAGGCCGTAGTTTGACCACCGTGGGAAAATGTGGAGCAGCTTTGCGCCAAATTCCGCTGTCCAGCTGCAGAACGGTACAATCTTTGAGAAACGCTGCTCAAAAATAAGTAATCCTCGGGCGCACCCCAGATGACGCACACTATGGCCAGGTAATTTTAGTTTTCTCAGTGCAGACGACCACTACAGCACCGAATTCGGTTATTACAGATCAAAAGCTTGCATTAAGTTTGGCAAGCGTGCAGCCGATACAAGAGCTCGCACATCATGGTCCAGCAACTGGCCGTACTACCCGCGGTCGCATCACTTCGAGTGGTGAAGTGGGAGCGTTTCCAGTTGCTATACGCACGCTACCTCGTGATTTCCCCACCCCGGACTCTCCTGTTTAAAAGACGGTTGGTTCAAGAAAGTGGTTTCCCCATCCTTTTCCTTGTCCCTCTCCTGTTTGGTATCCTCAATAATGTCTAAGCAAAATCTCGAAAAGGGCCCGGACAGCGATGTCCTCAGCATGAGCTCAATCACGACCAACAATGCCAGTGCTAAGTGAGTAGCTCCACCTTCGTGCATGCTTTCCGGTTATTAACATTTCGTGTGACTAGAATTCAAAACCCCCTTCATGGGATCGACAGGGAGACCTTGTTGGCTCAGGTGGATGACTTTGCCCGCGCAGAGGGAATGGAGGACATCGGCACCCTTCTCCGCAAGGGAGCTCTCATTGCCCAGAATCCCTCCGGCTTTGAGTCCATCCCAGACCTGGACGAATCCGACAAGGCAATCATCCGTCGGGAGATCACCCGTACGATCGATGCCATCGCCAGATTCCTTTAGCGGCTGACCTTCTAACAGATAAATGGAACCAGCCCAAGGATCTGTATATGACAGTCGTTCTCTGCTCCATCGCTGCTGCCGTTCAGTACGTCTGACCATCAACTTTGCAACTGGCGAAGATTCTAACATCATTGGTTACAGAGGATGGGACCAGACCGGTTCCAACGGAGCTAACCTGAGCTTCCCTCAGCAATTTGGTATATCGTCGGAACCAGGCAATCCCAATGCCAGTACCAACGAATGGATTGTCGGTGTCATCAATGCGGCGTAAATTTCACTCTGGTCCTCTCGCGTTTACCGGAAATTAACCTTGTCGATCGACAGGCCATATATTGCCGCATGTCTATGCGGTTGTTGGTTGACTGATCCACTCAACAACCTCCTTGGTCGTCGCGGAGCCATCTTCATTTCTGCCATCTTTTGTACCTTCTCTGTAATCGGGGCGGCATGCTCTCAAACATGGCAACAACTCTTTGTAAGTTTACTCGCGTAGTACCGTGGGTCCTTCGTTTCACTCACACGACCTACCTAGGTCTGTCGTTTACTTCTCGGTATTGGTATGGGCGCCAAGGCGACAACGGTCCCCGTCTATGCCGCTGAGAATACTCCCGCAAGCATTCGCGGTGGCCTTGTTATGTCCTGGCAGATGTGGGTAAGTACTCCCGTTTATGCTCTCCAGATCATGTTTCCATCATTGACCAGACTGCCTTCGGCATTTTCCTCGGTTTCTGCGCGAATCTGGCATTGTACCAAGTTGGTCGTACTGCTTGGAGGTTGCAACTCGGATCTGCCTTCCTACCCGCTATCCCCCTCGTTATTGGAATTTACTTCTGCCCTGGTTAGTCTGAGATTCGTCTCTTGTCTTCTAGCCATTGACGTGGTCATTAGAATCCCCCCGATGGCTCATGAAGAAGAGGAGATACCAAGAGGCATTCCAATCGTTCAAACGTCTAAGGAACAGCGATTTGCAAGCTGCTCGCGACCTATATTATTGCCATTGTCAATTGCAGGCTGAATTCGAAGTTCTTGCCGGCTCCACATATGTCTCTCGCTTCACCGAATTGTTCACTGTGCCCCGTATCCGTCGTGCAACTCTTGCTAGCTTCGTCGTCATGATCGCTCAGCAAATGTGCGGAATCAACATCATCGCCTTTTATTCGTCGACCATCTTCGTCAACGCAGGGTATTCCGTTCGCTCGTCTCTCTTCGCTTCCTGGGGCTTTGGATTGGTCAACTGGGTCTTCGCCTTCCCAGCTGTATGGGTAAGAAATTTATCTTTGCCTGTGGAATTGCCCAACTTAACATGTCATAGACGATTGATACCTTTGGTCGTCGCAATTTGTTGTTGTTCACCTTCCCCAACATGGCCTGGACACTCTTGGCTAGTGGATTCTGCTTCTTCATACCCGCTGCCAATACCGCCAAAGTTCCTCTCATTGCCCTCTTTATCTTCATCTTCGCCGGTGAGTGAACTTTTCTGTACACTTTTTACCGGCGGTATTCACAGAATCATAGCCTTCTACTCCCCCGGAGAGGGTCCAGTGCCTTTCACGTACTCTGCGGAAGTGTTCCCACTGACCCATCGAGAAATGGGAATGTGAGTATCTTTTGGGGTTTTTCGTGTAGGAATGTTCTGATGAACCTGTCAACAGGTCTTGGGCCGTTGCGACGAATCTGTTCTGGGCGTCTGTTCTTTCACTCACTTTCCCTCGTTTGTTGTCTGCTTTCGGTCCTACTGGAGGTATGTCGGCAATTTACCCCACAGTTCATTCGCTTAAATGTCATCAACAGCCTTCGGATTCTATGCGGGATTGAATATTGTGGCCTTCGTCATGATCTTCTTCTTGATGCCTGGTAAGTTTCCCTTCAACTTTAGCGCATCATGTGGTTGATCTTCTACCCTTGTAGAAACCAAGGAGCGCACTCTTGAGGAATTGGATTATGTCTTCGCCCTTCCCACCTCCAAGCATATCGCATATCAATTCCACACATACATCCCATATTTCATCAAGAGATGGGTATTCTTAAACAAGGATGCAACTCTTCCACCTCTTTATAATTTCGACGAGGTAGTTTCTATCACCAAGTTCGAAAAAGGATCCGGCCACTAGTTAGGCATCATTATTAGATCGAACATACCAAGTTCAAAAAGGGGCCTAGTTGATCAGTTATACCCCGTTAGTATTTAATTAGTTACGCATTATGACGCACGTACGACCTCTTAGAACTCGATACGACTTATTAACGTTTGGTCGCGTTGCACTCGCAGTGCACGGACTGTTGCAATGAAAAGCTGTCATCGGACTGGAAAAGGAAATCGGACTTACAACTTCAAGCTCCCACTCGTCTTTATCTGCTACTCTCCTCCGAGTCCATGACCCAAACCACCCTCCTCCAATACGAGGCGCCATGTAAGCTGTGCTTAAGATTCAACTGGGATATCATCATCATGGAGGATTTTGTGCAGGGCCAGTCCAGTGCCTTGATTGGTGTAAAACTCCAGGACCTGGACAGCACTCCCGTCCACGATCGGCATTTCGTTTCGGCATTGGTTCATTTCTCGAAAACTACCAGAACAAGATAGCTGTGATAGGACTTCAAGATGAGAGGGTACTTGTGGAGGACGATTATACCGATTATCCAGATTTCGTGACGCTTTGCGATGCTCATCATGGCTATCCTGTTACAAGTTTGCAGTGGCAGCCAGCTGCTGCTTTGACCTATGCCTGGTCCCAACGCTCGCCATCAACGGAGTTACTGGCGACAACGGGCGACGCGCTGCGCATTTGGGAGTACACTGGGGATGCACCGTCCCCTCTATCAAATTTCGTTGGGCGACAACCGGCCACACCAGGACATAGTTTAGTTGTAAAGGCTGCTTTATCTGGGGTACGTGTCTTTCTATTCCTTGTTCTACTTGTAAGTGATGCAGGTTCTGGAACGTCGTTGCTAGCAATCGAAGGTGCAGAACCAGTCAACGGGTGCCCCACTTACCAGCTTTTCATGGAACCAAAAGTCCCCCAATCTTGTGGTCACTTCTTCCATCGATACGACATGTACCGTCTGGAACATCGACTCATCCACTGCGATAACTCAACTCATTGCCCATGACAGAGAAGTCTATGACGTCGCCTGGCTACCTGGGTCGACCGATCTTTTTGTTTCTGTGGGCGCAGATGGGAGTCTCCGAGCGTTTGACCTCCGGAGTTTGGAACACTCGACTATCCTCTACGAAACACCTGCTCCCAAAAATGTTCCACCTCCATCATCATCTCCCTCTACATCCGCTCGTCCTCCAACTTCTCCTCTACTGAGGATTGCATTCAATCCTAACGATTCAAATTACATGTCGACCTTCCACATGGACGGCTCAGAAGTCCAGATATTGGACATGCGAAGTCCAGGTCACCCTGTGTTCGAACTCCGGGCTCACCATGGTCAGATAAATGCTCTCGGGTGGGGTTCTGGAGAACGTCCCCTTTTGGCTACTGCAGGTACGTGGCCCATTCGAATGATTTTGTCAGATGATTTTGACGAGTTCTCTAGGCGACGACTGCCAGATCTTATTGTGGGATCTCTCGAGCTATGCACAATCAGGATCTTCTCCTCACGGGAGTTCTCGGCTCAATTCACCGCGGCCAGATGTGAAAAAGCGGACAATATCTGATCCCGTCATGGCATACACAGCTCCCAGTCAGATAACAAACCTGGCATGGTCGCCTCGGATTCAGGGAATGACGATGAACTCGGGTCACTCGACAGCAACTGGGGAATGGATAGCAATTGCATGCGGGAAAAGTATCAAGGCATTGAAGGTGTAGGGGGTTGGGTCTAGGTGTATCCATATATACCTTTGTGTATTCATACGACTTGCTTGAGAAACTATTCACCGTATATCAGAAAAGATTGGGTATTTTTATTAGATGCAATGAACGTGAGTGGGATATTATATATAGTACTCTCTGATGTTTGGTATATACGGACAATCCTTTTTCGTGGTTTTCAAAGGAACATACCCCTGCCAAAAGAAAGTACGTCAGAAGAGGGAGCGCATTGAAGAGAGCATACGTACACAATGCCCGCAGTCTGGAGGGTGGAAATGAATCCACAAATCATGGCTGACACTGCTGTTCTTGCGATGACTTTGCCACGAGATGGGGCCAAAGCGCCAAGCACACCAATCTGGATACCCAGAGATCCAAGGTTGGCGAAACCACAGAGCCCATAAGAAGCAATGGTATATGCGCGGAAGGAAAGAGGTGTCGAGGTCTTCATGATGGCTTGCAAGCCCAGGTAACCTGAGAATTCATTGGCAACGAGCTTGGTGGCGAAGAGTTGTGCGACGGGAAGGATCTCATGGCGAGGGACACCCAAGAAGAAAGTGATGGGGTAGAAGAAGTACCCGATGATCAGCTGGAGAGTGAGCGCTTCAATACCGAACCCGCGACCAATCCATGTGAGGAGACCGTTAATCCTAATCCGCGAGTAAGACACCACACGTTAAAGTCAGATGGGAGAAGACATACATAGCAACCAGCGAGAGGACGGTCAGCACGTTTGCCCTAAAGATAAGTGAGCGTCATCTGCGGAGATAGGACCATCTCCCTTACAAAATCTGACCGGCAACGATGAGACCGAAAATAGCACCTTGACTGAACGCATGGAGTGCGTTAGCCTGGAAATATCTCAACAAGGACAAAAGTAAGGATATAGTGAAAACAAACCGGAGCTCCTGCCTCCTCCTCCCCACGATCAATGCTAATGCGACCACGAGTGACAGGTTCGTCAAGTTCTGGAAGACGCATCTTGGAAATCGACATGGAAGCGGGAATACTCATGACCGAAGATGTGATGAGGGTCTGGGGTGGGACACCCAGACCGATGTACGCGGAAAGTACGGAGCCAGCGATCGTAGAGAAGCCAGATGTCATTGTTAGATCTATGAACGGGGATTTAGGGATTACAATCATGCCAACATCGAATACTTACGGAGCTCAGATTCCGTCATAACTGTTCCAAAGATTGAGTACGAGTTTGCGGGTTATATGCGCAGAAAGACGTACGATCAACATAAGGCTTGACAAGGCAAGCAGATTCTCCTTGACCGACCCAAGGCGAGGCAGCAGCGACGACGGCCTCAGCACCAGAGACACCCATAAGTTTGAAGAAGAGCCAAGCGCTAACTCTTGTATCAGACCGTATTCGTTGAACGATGAGAAAAGTCATACAATTTTCCAATCATCCACTGCATGACGCCCAAGTAGTACATCATCTGGACGAACGCCACGAAGAATATGATGGAAGAGAGCTATGAACGTAATTGTTAATTGCCACAATTTGCATCAAGTTCAAGTAACTTACGACATTGATGAAGAACCAGAACTTGTTAATGGTCTCTTGGTCAAAAAAGAACACGGCACCGGCCAAAGCTTGGGCCAAGAAATCAGCAGCGAGGGTTGCAACCCAGTGGAAGATCTTGAAGCCAGCACCGGACTTAAGTACGAACAAGGCGATCGCTTGTTGGAGGAAGAGTCCGACAATGACAGTTGGCCTACGAACTATTAGGCACGTCCATAACAACTCCTATCAAGTTTCTACATACCAAGGGATTTCCGAGCGATGCCTGGAAGTGAGCCAAAAGCCGGTTTGGAATAAGACAAGACCGGCCAAAGAGATAGCACGATCCCCATATGTGGCACCCTGTTAAACCGAATAAGACTATGAATGGTTCTTTCGAGCGCGGCACACGTACATTCTCCAACGGGAAGCCAAATGCAGAACCCAACATGATAGCAAGCAGACAGAACCAACCGATAGCCAATCTGAACCTATAAGGCAACTTGTACCACGGCTCTTGGATGCATGGGTTCCAGACAGCTTCGATAGGTCGTGTGACAACGGAATTTGGGATAAAGCGGAAGGCGATAATGCTTTGGAATGCAGCGAGGTAAGTGTCAAATCAAACTTGGGAATACAGTACCCACAGAATGAATGCCCAGGCAAATACGGTCTGAACGATCCTATCCGGTCCTGTTAGAGGCTCCACTTGGACTTAAGGGGATAATGCAGATACCATCGGTGTCGGGTAGCCTCTAATACTATCGAACTAATCCACCAGCCCAGAATGACTGTCGCCACCAGACCCAAGATGAAGGGCCGAAGTTTCCGGTAGATGCTTCCGGTTTGGCTCTTCTCCTCGTCACTTGCATACACCTGGGGTATAATTTCCCCCGCAGTTGCCTTCTCCTTTGCGAAGGATTCGTCTGAGCGCGAAGGGACGCGCTTGACTTGACTTTGTTCGATACCAGGAGCAGAGTAGGGGTGATGTTCAACAGAAGAGGCCATCGAGACGGACCACAGCGAGTGCAACCAAGAGGAAAGGGGGAAGACTGGGAAATCACTCTGACTAGCGAGCAAATTTAGGTGGAGTTCTTATGCCGACTTGAAGATAAGGTTCCACATGCCATGCACCAGAACCGGACAAGCCCCGCAATGGGATGGTACCTACCTTCGAGGTCAGTTGTGATTGATAGAAGCATGCCACATTCGCATGGCCGGAATCTACGGCAGATGATGTGTGAGATGTCAGCCCAAGTATGAAAGTGCCGATTGCAGGAAATCCTGACAGCGAAACAAAGACACAAGAGAAAATAGTTATCTGGATTCGGGTTTTTCGTATCGCCCCATCGTTATCACTCTGTCAAACATCGGAGAAAGTCATACGAACCTGTCGCCAACAAGTGATTTGAGCGCGTATCCATATGGGATCGGGTGAAGTCTGCTTGTGTGGCTGAGGCGGGTAACTCCGCGACTTGTGATGATTGTGGTCAATAGAAAAGAATGAGTGCATAAAATTTCCACTTTTGTGGTATCACACGAGCACAGGCCTAGGGTTGGCTACGACAGCATCCTATTCAAACATCTTGTATTACACTTAATTTCTGCTTTCTGGTACACTCGAGTACTGACACTCGGACTTAGTGGTATAGGGACGCGGGGTGATCCAAACCTGGATTTTCTCCTGTGTCCTGCCGAGAATGAAGTGAATCGATCGAGGGAGGTGAGAGTACATTACGCGAGTGTCGATCTTTCCGACGTCACGACGGGAGTTTGTGCTCCAACTGATCTTCGACGAGTTTGGCGACAGCAGGACCATAGACCGGAATTGATATCCCCTGGAATCCTTCAGGATAGTCGACCCTTGGCTCATTGGGATGCGTGAAATAACTACAGGACATGTCAACAATTGTCAAAGTCAAGTGACCTAAAAACGTACGTGTCGTTCCAGACGGAGAAGTGCCGCATCCCCAGGGCTCTGCTCGTCCACTCGTAATCATGGGCAAAACCACCTGGGAAGAATATTTCTACAACTGCAGAGACACGAGTGGGTTGCATGAGCACGAGGTGTGTCAGGCCATTTCCGTGCACACCGAGAAGTATCTATTCCTAGATATCAGCAAATGGAGATCTCATCAAAGGTCTTCTTGACATACCGTGGATTTGCTCATGACACGAACCTGCTCATCCTTTGTCATTCTTTCCGCTTGCACAATATTGAGTTCCCAATGCTTTCCTTCCTGACGCTTTCGGTTGACCAGCTCCTCCAGGGCTGTAACCAAGCCTTCGTGGTCTTCTTGAATCAATCGCCGTCGACTGCTTTGGCGACTGATGTAAGTGATGACAGTTTCTCCTGGGTCAGCCAGCTGCAAGTCCATAAACTTGCCATCGGACGCGTGTTTGAGAGGAGCTTGGGCAATTGGTGTAGCACTTGCAAATCTCCAGATAGCCTCTCGGATATTCCCCCACCAAGCCCCAACACGATCAACGCCTCCATTGTCGACCATATAGTGCCATGCTTCTGCAGCGGTACGTTGAGTCTGGCTCCCACAAACGACACCACGATGTGCGGCACTCCTGTCCGTTAGCAACGCGATTGGAAAGTGCCAGGCTCGGTCTGCAGTGAGAGTTGAGCGATCACCAGACTTGTCTGGAACGGTTGCCATCACTCTGTCCTCCCAGTCACGTTGGACCTCAACGGTGAGTGCAGGGAAAACAGCTCGAAGGAAGTAGGCATTGAACCCTGGTGAGTCACGCCAGCCATGGGTGTCTGAGTGAATGAAAATTGCCCGTGTGAAGGGTGGGGGTTGGTATGTTGCGTTGTCTTGAACATTGAATGAAGGTTGATTAAACGCGGCGGATATTGAGGGCGGACTTGAAGATGAAGACATCAACCCTGTGGCTGGATGGAAGGCCCCATAAATGAAGGCCCAGGTCCCAAGAAGCAGTTCAGCAACGAAGTGGTAGTAATGGTTGAGGAATTGTGGTGGATCGTTAAACAGGAGCTGTCAACGGAGAACCATGAATTAGACAAGCAGCAAACAAAAATAGGCGTGCCTGAAGACATACCGTGTTTCCTTCAACAGTCCAAACACGATTTCGTTCACCTTTCGTATAATCACCACCCCAGCGTGCTCTGGCATCCGCGGGAGAAATGAAGTCCATATTCTCCTTCGTGGGTTCTCGTGCGGCGATATTTTCTGGGGTGTTCTGGGCTTCTAAGCCAGTACTTGTCATCATCCGGATTTCAGGAAAATCCGCCAAGGATGAATCGGAAGTAAGGAGGAACAAGGTGCCATTGGACATATACAGATTGCGGAAGAGAGTCCAACCAGGTGCATGTGCAACGATAGATGTTTCGGGAATGTCAGGTTCCAGCCCAAGGTCAATCAGTGTAGATTGGAGAGTCGGCGTTGGTGAGGCTAAATGAGTGGTGGTTTCTGTCGTTGTGGCTGTTACCGTAAGGGTAGACAACATCGTGACTATCTTCCTCTCCCGTTCCAGGGAAATTTGGGTCAAAGGCCCCTCGACAGTCAGAGTGGGTGTCGTCTGTAGCCCATAACTGGCGGCAGCCAAGAAGAGGTAGACGCAAGACGCGCCGACCATAACGAGGAGAGCATCCCTCCTGGTCAAGTTTTGGCGAAAAAACATTTTCGAGGTTTGAAAAAGCACCACGAAGAGACAGTAACTCAATAAAGAGTGTCGGTGTAGAGAGCGACGAGCACTGACGAAAAGTTAGTGAATAAAAGCTGGAACAGCTGCGGTGCCCACTGCAAACTTCATCGTCCCTGTAATTTCCTTTCCCGTGGGACTCTGGACAAATTGCGCAGGCGCCCCAAAATCGCCGGCTTGACCCTGGATTACCATGAAGCTCCTCCACTGGTGGTCACTATGCGCGACGCTGAGCACCGTTGTGGGTGCACCTCAGAGTGGTGTACGGCCGCTTGTTCTCTGGCATGGATTGGGTGCGTTTACTCCTCATTTTTCCTGACGGCCATCTTAACGACGGCTTCTAGGTGATTCCCATTCTTCTCCTGGCATGATGGACTTCGCACAACGAATCCAGGTGATCCATCCTGGCCTGTTCGTGCATTCAGTTTACATAGAAGAAGATCTTGCCGAAGACAGAAAGGCCGGTTTTGTGCGTCGCGTCCCCTTTCTTGGTCGCGCCGCAGCTTGCTGATAATTTCGCTCAGTACGGGAACGTCAACGAACAGCTCGAGTTCGTAGCCGCACAAATTGCTGAAATCCCAGAACTTCAGAATGGATTTGACGCCATTGGACTCTCACAAGGTTCGTTTTGATGGTGACTGGCCACTTATATGTGGGCTCATCTCCGACCTAGGGGGCCAATTTTTGCGTGCATATGTCGAAAGATACAACGAGCCACCTATCCACAATCTAATCACATTTGGGTCTCAGCACATGGGGGTTTCTGATATCCCAAAGTGCCGTGCTTACGACCTCTTGTGTTTAGCTGCACGTCGAGTTGCCAGAAGTGCGGCCTACACCGAATGGGCACAGACGAACTTGGTTCAGGTAAGACAGGACATTCCCGTTTTTACCCGTATGTCTTCTGACTGTTTCCAAACAGGCCCAATATTACAGGGACCCCAATAATCTGGAGACATACTTGACGGCAAACCATTTCCTCCCATTCATTAATAACGAAATCTCCGAACAGCGAAATGAGACCTATGCTCAGAATTTTGCTTCTTTGAACACGCTTGTTCTGCTCATCTTCGAAGATGATCGAACCGTTGTCCCGAAGGAAAGCGCTTGGTTCGGGTCTGAGCAACCAGCGGAGGATATCAAGACGGATAATAGCCAGATAGTTTTTCGACCTCAACGAGCTGACAATATCATTCCTATGCGGTCCCAACCTCTCTATACCGAAGATTGGATTGGGCTTCGTCAGCTCGATGAACGAGGCGCTGTGGTCTTCGACGCGTGCAATGGAGAACATATGCATATGGGCGATTGTTGGGAGCGAATTGTTAGGCAGTATGTAGGAGGGCCTTTTTGAATGATTTTGCGGCATTGTATTCTTGTAATTGAGGTCTGCCGAGGTTATTTAAACATACTGTCAGTGTCGCCCGCAGTTCAGTGGTGGCTGTGCACGGACGAAAGGTAATTGCAACGGATCACGTGCCGGAGTGGTGGTTGTTCTTGCGACACTGGGCCACCTTGGGCGCCATGGACAGTCCAGTCAGTAACCCTCTTGTCGTCCCTCGTCTTCGACTCTCTCGACACCCCCCGTCCGGCTTGCAAGACCAAGAACCACCCTCACAGGCTGGACCTTCCCGACACTACCCCATCTCTCGTCTCTCACCGGTTGATGATCTCAGTCTCCTTGACAGTGAAGACGGAGAGCGCGAAGGGACTGCGACACCTATAGTCTCTTCGAAAAACGCTTTTCACGAACCTTTTTCACGCGTCTCGGATGCATCGTCTGCAAGATCACGTCTCAAGGAAGTTCTTGCCCAAGAAAATTCAAATTCGACCCCAGTTCCTCGTTCGTATGACCGAGAGACATACTCCGAGACAGAATCGGAAGCAGAGACACGTAACGGTTACTCCCACACCCCGAATGCTGCACGAGAGGGTCTCCGGCGCCTACTGAACGATGGTCGACGGGAGACTGATGACCCCTCTCAACACACAAGGCGCCGGCGCAACAGCCTTGACCTTAGCGAAACAGAGATCAAACCACAGTCGGATGTACGAAAGGCAAGACGGAGTATGAGTGATGAGGAGGCAGAATACTCTCGTTAGTAAATCTGTCGTCAATTGGCCCCCTGACTAACTTGTGGTAGATGGTTCTCGTCAAACCGGGAGTTCTTCAGGGTCCAAAGCCGCAAACTTCCATCGACTCAGGCAGCAGCTAAATGGTACCCAACTTAAAGACGAACCCACGCTCGACTGTAAGAAAATCTCCTGGCTACCAGTGCTCGTTGTTGATCGCGACGTTTAGACCTCATGAGCAACGACAGTTACGATACAGCGGCTGTATTGCGAGATCTAGCGAATAAGATCACACAGCCAATTGCGACGAGTACCCCGCCACAGTCATTCCGTATGTCCACCGAATCTCAGTTCCAGTCAAGTATGTCTGTCTTGAGCCTCGTTCACTACCCTCTGACCATTGTGTAGATCTTTTGGAGCAAGACTCTGAAATGCGACGAGCGATAGCGGATCTTGATAGTTACGACGCAGGGAATGCCACCACCCAGCGACCCCGTAAGTCTCCTATTTTGCATCCCCCATAAAGGGGCTAATGCTGGTCAAGTATCTTTCCCGCCCCCTCGAAAACCACATCTACCTACCTCTCGATCAAACTCTCCTAATCAGCTGCCAACGGATAGTCATGTTAAGACGGATTCCTGGGATAGGGTACATCGACATACAGAAATGTCAACGCAGCAGAGTTGGGAGGCCAAGCGTTCTAGTATGTTTCACTTTCACAACTCACCAGTAACTTGTTGACATCCTTGGTTAGCCTCTCGAGCTGGCTCTTCGCATTCCAGCTTAGGTGTGTGCCATCTGCGCTCTACTGAAATCGGCCTCAATTAACTCGCAAATAGATCACAAACCAGTGAACAATGACACCGATAAACTTCACGAACGCGAACGGCAGTGGGGCAAGCACCGAACTCCTGTTCGTACTAGTACTCCCGACCTCAAGCATCATCACCATTCACACGGCCCGCCGTCTCGTTCCGCATCACCTGCGCTCGTGCCATCGCTTTCCCGCCGGAATAGTGCAGTGTCCCTCCAAAGTGAAACCTCAATGGATAGTTCGTTCCTGTCCCAGTCTGATTGTAAGTGCATTGCCTTTGTTTCGCTGTGAAAGCTACTAATGGCCACTAGTTAATGACAGGGTGGATGAAGGAGAGAAAGAACACAATCACGAATTGGAAGTAGGTTGGAATAAACGGAGGGACAAATTGGGGAAACAACCATCAAATGCAAGCCTTGGTGTCTCCGTTGAGCGTCATCGGACTTATAACCAGCCGACCCGTCCGGAATCTTCTCAGGCCTTCCTCTCGCCCGATCAACCAGTGCGGGGTAGGCGATTATCTACGTCATCTTCTCGAGCACCTTCTCCTGCACGGTCTCGGTCTCGCAATGGCGATGATACAGATTCCGACAACGAGGTACTACATGAGATTGAGCACGAGAGAGAACGTAATTGGAATGCACCTCAACCAAAATGGGGACATCACGATCACCCGACAAGCCGATCAACGTCACCGATCCCTCCTTCTCCCCACCTCAAGCCAACCCACACGCCTCACGGAATATCACGCCAGGATAGCTTACACACTTCCGACCTCAGGTCCTCGACATCTCTTCGGCCCTCCTCGCCAACACCTCGTCTTAGGAAGCCTGTCCCAACATCGTCACCCTCATCAAGACCCAGCAGTTACCCCTCACATCCAACCTCCCCATCGCACTCGCGTTCCAAATCCTCTATCACGCCCGGTTCTCAGAGGCCTTTGAGTTACCCCGCCCGACCTACTTCACCTCTACCCCCACTCAAGCCAGTAAACGGTAACAAGCCCTTGCCCTCGAGTGCAGTCAAAAAGGCCACATCTACTAGGTGGGAGGAATCGCCCGAACGAAACCTCTCAAAAGGGTCAATCCACAAAAGCGGGCCCACCTCTCCGTCAACTAATCGCATTATGCGCCCGTCTAATCGACTGGACAGCCCAAAGTCGAGCCAGATACCACTTAAGACGCCCAAGAAGCCCGCCAATGGTAGCGGCAGGTCAGATTCCGCCTCAACGTCACACTCCTCAAGCGATCATCCGCATACGACGAACGGAACTCTTCGGGCTGCTGGTGGCTCTGCTTCAGTTGGTATGTCACTGATTCATCGTGCGTACTCTCTCACTGACCCCTTTTAGGCAATGGCAGTACTTCAGAAAAGACGCCTACTCGTTCAATACCTTCCCCTGAAGTTGAGCGTGCAGATGGCCCACTATTGCTCTCGCCGAACCCCGTATACGAGGGTACCCCGAAAGGTTATCGTGATGTCTTACCAGCAAGCCCAGAAGTCTCGATCACCGTCCTCTCTCCCCTCCCTTCGCCACCCATAGATTCGCCTCCAGGTAGCCCACTGTATCTACCTTCCTCTGTCCTGCAAACACCCCAGAAGCAATCTAACTCTGGAAATTCGCTAGAATTCCGGACACCGCCCCCACCGAGAGATCTTCCCGACCTTCCCGACCCTCCATCAGCTTCCGAGGAAGATGATGATGAGCCCATGCACAGTCCTCTTGGCCGGACACCTGCACACAGTCTTCGTATGGATTTGTCGAATTTGAAAACCCCCAAACCTCCCGGCGCATGGATGACAACACCCGCCCCTCCTGCCAGGGTGGCTGCCCCAGAAGAACCCACAAAACAGACGACGGACGCTGACACTCGATCCTTTACTTCTGGTCTCATAACACCCGCTGCGTCTCTCTCGAAGGGTTCACATCTCCCCACCAAAACACCCGCACCGCCAGGCGCTTGGCAAGCAACTCCTGCCCTGCGAAAGAGCATTTTGAAAGTTCGTTTTGATACCGTGGACATGTCGAGTTCTGAAGCCTCGAATGCGGTCGATGTTGAGCACCATCCGTCAAATTTCCTCGCAAACGATGAAGAGAGCGTGGTTACCGAATCACAGTATGACTTACACCCTATTTTGACGAATGGCGGGGAACCATCAAGACCTGCAAATGGAACATCTACGACCCCGACAAACTCACCACCAGCCAAACGTCCTCTTGACGAGATTAAGACACCTACTTCACCTCCTCGCAAATCTTCAATTAGAGTTGTCAACGCCTACGGGAAGGAACACCCTGTCCAGAGCAGCCCGAAACGGAATAAGCTGGCCAGTGGTAGCGGTTCTTTGGGCAAGAGCTCTGTCCGGATCGTCGACGCAATGGGTCGCGAAATGAGCCCAGAGCCGGCCCAAGCAGAGCAAGACGACGAAATACAACAGATGCCGTTAAGCCACAACGAAGCACTGGTGCGTGTGCGCCAGGGACTTTCGGACCTGGTGCAGGACCTCGACGATTTGGACAGGTATTGACCATGATCATCACAATCTTTACTTTTGTAGTTGACCGACTGTTCCTTTAGAACAATTGAAGACCCGGTTGACAAGGCGAGATATGAGCAACTGCAAAGCGCCTCCCAGCAAGCCCGTACATCTCGGACGCAGCTTCAGCAGACCATTGAAGCGAACGACAACGAGATGAGAAGCCAGTTTGCTGCCATGAAGAATGGCCACGTAAAACCAACAACTCAGGTATGTTTCTATGGCCTTTGTTCCGTCGTACTTCCATCTGAGTCTTTGAACAGGAACGTACAACTCTCTATTTAGCACTCAAGCCTTGGATCGTCCATTTCTTGATCGCTGCCCTCCTATATATCTTCGTGTATAGGCGAGTACACTTTCGTGCGTTCACGAGCTGGCAACTGACTTTCATTAGATGGGCCACTTATCGAGCCCAGCAGCGCTTCCTTACACAATTTTACGACCCATTTAATCCGGATCTATACCTTCACGTGTCCCGGTTTGACATACAGCCTACACTTTCCTCCTTTCCCTGGTCGTCTGTTCCTGCGATTCTATGGAACGAAGGATGGTCCGCATTTGGAGCCCAGTTGGGAAGACAATTTCCTTCTCTGTTTGGAGGCGATCGTTTCTGGGGACTGGCAAACAACTATACCCTTCCAGCTGGGATACCTTGGCCACCAACATGATCGACGCCCTTTCAGAGGGATAACACATTATGAACACACCTTTTCTATGAAACTATCTATGTAGCGAATTATTTCGACAACCTAAGTTATATCTTTTATGTTGTTTCTTCTATGGTTGCATATACAGTATATACCTACTATTTGATGCCGTTGCAGGTAACCAAATGCGAGCTGCTCTTGCGGAATTTCTAGAATGTTTGTTGCAGCATGTCTGAAGGTCAATTACCACCAACACTCTTATCGACACTACAGTCCAGCTTCAGGCCAGATGCTATCCGACCTCATAGCTTCCACCCGTTCTCGTCGTCTGCTGATGAATCCTTCACTGTCCTGCAAGACTTGGGCCACAAAATTAACCATATTTCTCACTCGTTGAGCCAATACATCCCAGCCCCTTTCACAAACCCGAAATTGATAACCCAGCTCCGAGAGCACGCGTCGTTATCCCACCAATTACACACTGTCAGTTGTAGATCCCATCTGGTTTGTGGTTGACTGACGTACTCGAAGTCAGACCAAAATATCAGTCGGTTGAAGGAGGCTTTCTTGAAGCGACCCAGTGTCATCTTTGGCGAAGACATTCCGCTGAAACCAACTCTCATGGTTGATTGGTGCATATCACGTTTAGAAGCATGGGGCACTTCACTGGGTATGGAGACGTTCAAGGACGATGGCCGTCAAGGTTCGGTGACCTTGGTACTCGGTGGAAAGGTCCTCGTCATCGACGTCGACCTGTCGATCGATAAATCCAACCCTTCGTTTCCTCGTCTCCGCGTTGCAAGCGTCAAAACTTCGTATGCGAATGCGCAAAGCACTACAGGTTCATTCGCGCTAGATGCGTTCCTGTCAGAGAGCATAGAGGCCTTCTGTACCGAAGTTCAGAAAGCAGAAGAATCTCGAGATCCGGAGAAAGCTGCACGGCTGGGAGCTGCAGTCAAGGATTATCTGAAGTATCTGGTTCTGCTAGACGGTCTCGCAACGCGCCAGCAGGACGGTGGGACCCGTTGGTTTATGGATATCGAGGAGTTGTACCCCACACTACAAAAGCTCGCCCGGGACGAAAGCGAAGCGATTGCACAGTATGTAAACCCTTTCTACCTATCTTCGACGACCAACCCGTGCGTAGGTCCTTGAATGTGCTTCGAACCCCCCTTGATATTTTCTTGCATCGGGCACATTCTCTTCCCCTTCTCTACCTTTCAGCCCCATCACTGTCTTTCTTGGTATATATCTCCCCCTCCACATACCTTTCACTCCTTAAGGCCCCTGGACCAACACAAGATGATAGGTTTGCCATCGATATTTCGCTGGGCAAACTGAAGAGCTCTCTGGCGTCCTCGCAGAAAGGCGTCACCCTCGCTACTTTAGTGTTGTCTGGGTCACCTTTCCAAAGCTCTCTCTCGAATTCTATGCCAGTTCCGTCCATAGGAGGACCGACGTTCAACCTCGCTCCTCGAGGAAATGATATTGACCATATATTTCCTCAGCTTTCGGGCCCGACTCTGACACTTTCGCCAACCACCGAGCACCACTGTTGGATACTGGACTTTACGGATGGTGGGCGACAGCGAGGTGTTGTGATGAACCAAACGAGAATGAAAGAAATCGAGCTTATCATCAACCCGCTGGGTGGTATGAGTAACATTCATGCTGTCCCTATGATGTCCTTTGGAACAGGAAGTTGGATTGACCTCCTGGTACGTATCCTTGCTATGAGATGCCCAGGATTGAAGACTGAGGTCTATGTAGATTAACCCTCAATCTGGTGTATCGCCAGAGCGATATACTTCACTCTATGTAAGGTTTTCTTCAACTTGGCACAAGATCCAGCTGAGGTAGCCGTCTCAGGTCTCTCCGTCTGGAGCTCACCCTCCACTTCAACTACGATTAACTGCGCCAGAAGAACCTGGATTCATCCTTGAGCGTGTTCCCGTCACAGCCTTGAAAGAGGTGTGGGGGATTTTGGAGGTCTGTCGGGATCCTTCGTCCATATTCTATTGACTGTATCTCATGCAGGTGATCCGCGAACAATGCTGGCTCAACGAGATTCTACTAACATGCAATTGGGTGACCGATGGTCTCCAACCAGAAGCGGAGGTGACTCCGGAAGATTCAACAGCGACAGAGCAGGAACTGGAGGAGATTTTGGCAGGTACGTTTCTTCTATGTGCGCGGACCATAGATCCGCTGATCGGAACCAAAGGAGCTGCCAGTCCTCGCAAGATACCTGTGAATGTGTATCTGCCGAACGGTGCCCCAGATCCCCTGTTCATTGGAACAGAGCTGGATTCCTTGAGTACTACAAACCGACGAACAAGGATCACTATGTCCTCACCAGAGCGACCTCCACTCTCAGGTCTTGTTGAAATCACGGTGGCATACGATGAAATGCAACCAAGGGGCCTGACGGTAGAGATACACGGAGCGATGGGAAGAGATGTAAAAATCAGCACACTGGAAGAAGTCTGCAGACGGGGAGGGATTTTAGGTCTCGCGGGTATCATCTGGAAGAAAAACTCGGGCTCTGTTGTACCACCTTTCTTTTCTTGATAAATTACACTTGTGCGCCCATGTCCCATGTAAACACGGGATCTCTAAGATGATCACGCCTGAGTGCATGGAGGAGATATGATAATACAGCACCAGACTTATGCGCTAGGAATCTCTACCTCGCCAGAATTGATGTCGTCGATGATGTCATGTGGTGGTCGTCCCTCCACTGTGCAGCCAACACTCTGGGCTGTTCCCAAAATCTCCTTCACGCAACCTGAGAGTTCCTTCGCCAAAGACTTTTCCTTCATCACCCGTGCTATGTCTATTATCTCGTCAAGAGGAATGTTGCCACTGTGTTTGATGTTCTTTTCTTTCTTTCGGTCACGAGGAGGTTCTGCGTATGGTCAGAAAGATCCAAGGAGCAACGGAAAGAGACACACCTTTGAGCGCTCGGATGACAAGCGAAGAGGCAGAAGGTACGACGGATACTGCAGCCTGACGATTTTGGATGGTAAGTTGGACGGTAACTCGTAGCCCTTTCCACGCTCCTGTGGCCTTGGCGATATCTTCTCCGACCTTCTTAGGTGACTAACAGGTCACAGGCGGTCAGTATTCGCCATATACTGAAAGGGAAAGGACCATACGAGACCGAGAGGACCGATCTTTGGAGCCAAGGCAGATGAGGCACCGACTTCACCTCCAGTAGCACGGAGGTAGATGATTTTTATCTCATTAGGGTCCTGAGAGGGAGGGTCATGACACCATTCAGCAACATAGAGTACTCTGTGAACTCACGAGTTTTGGGGCCATGGCTATTCGTGAGGATGTCAGCACAGTGACTTTTGCTGCTTGGAATTGCTGACGACGTCAGAATTAAAGTTTGATCTCCGATAACAACTGTACAGTTGCGGGAGCCATAGCAGGTAGCTTGGTGGTGTTTGTCAAGAGCTTCCGCCGCATGCGAAAACGGGCAAAGTTCCCGCAACTTCAAGCGTGGTTCTCAGCCCAACCAAAACTGACAGTCCGCGCTGATTGTGCAATGGGTTCATGGAATCCTCGAGCTCAGAAAGGGTCGAATTACCGACCGCTTTTGAAGAGGCAGATATCGAACATCTGGCTCATCTTATAGGTAGATTCGTTTCGTTCTATCGATGCTAGATCTCGCCATGATTAACGATGGACAACCTTAAAGCTGATATGCTCGAGCGATTGATGGCCCATAACGACAGAATACCATTGTCACCGTAAGTTGCCCTTCCATAGACCCTGTCATTCATTATTTTTGCAGTGACCTCTTCCCACAGAGAGAGCCTCACACGCTTCCACTCACGTTCAACTCCAAGCATTACTGTGCTCGACTATCTGAAACGAATCATCAGATTCACTAATGTCGAGGTGCCTTTCTGCTGTCCAGTTTCCTAATGCCGTCCATTTGCTAATTTGCTTTAACCCTCTTTTCCACAGAAGACGTGCCTTTTAATCACTCTACATTACATCGACCAGATTTGTGCCCGACTACCTCTGTTTACCCTCTCTTCCCTCACCTGTCATCGGTTCATCATTGCGGCCATCACGGTATCAAGTAAAGCACTGTGCGATTCCTTTTGTTCCAACAATATCTACGCCAGAGTTGGCGGAATCCATGTCACAGAGCTCAACATGCTCGAGCGGGAATTTCTTTCCTTCATAGATTGGAGGCTAACGGTCAGCGAATTTCCTTTGTGATCTGCCCACTACACTCGAGCCAGATGCTTCCACGTCACCACTACTTGCCGATATGCCACACAGGCCTTCTCGCTCGTCAATACTTATCCAGGCTCATCACAATCATTGTACCACCTTTTCTCATTCTTTTTCTCTTGTATCATAGTGCACACGCGAAGTTCTTCAAGAATACTATGTCAGTCTGGTCCGTACTCACCGATCCGGGCAATATGTCATTGCTGGAGCAGATAACTCTTCTGGTAACTCTTCTTCGGAGAGTGACATTGAGATGGACAGTGGTGTTTCAAGGCCGTCATCTCCCTCTCAATGGAATTCCGAAGTTGCTTCCTCAAACTCGGATACCGTCGTGGCCTCTTCTCCCATGCACGAGAGTGCACCATCGTCATCGGCTCATCATTCGCATTACCCATCTGCCATCCTCATTGACCCTGGCAGCAATACCCAATCACACGAAACAGTTCGCCGTCCTACGTTTGAACAGAACGTGGCCTTCGCCGAACTAAGACGCCAATCCTCATCTCGGGACCCTGAATGGAAGGAAGGAGAGGGATAGGTCGGACCAAATTTAGCTTACAGGATATCCGCTTACTCTTGGCTACCCATCTAATGCGCGCAGATCGCACATAACTTTTAAAGTATAACTACAGTTTGGACATAATGGAAAATTACAATACATCATTTCAGTTTGTATCAAATCCGAGGAGGGGTCTGACAACGCCGACGTTTTGCTGATGGAAAACACCAACCCATTCACCAACGGCAACAATCTCCACAACTACTGACCCGCTACAAGAATAGTAAATACCATCTTGTCAACTAACTAGCGATAATTTCAACTATGTAAGGTACACATTTCGTCACATAAAGAAAGGAAGGGGGATAAGCGACTGCTGCTGCCCAACACTACTCGAAGTCATATACTTGCAATCAAAAAAACCGAAAGCTGGAAAGTAAGCTTTACGATCGGGAGGAAAGAAGCAAATAAAAGGTAAAAAAAGAACAATATGCGCGATAGCACATATGTTTCGGTTTAAAATGATGGGAGTGAACGATAAGTTGGGTATGACCTTTCGAAGCATCGAGAAAGCCTGATCGAGACCGATGAAGGGGGGATTTCGTCTAAGGAAGAGCTGAATTACAGTCCTGTTTGTTTGTCATGAAAGCTGCCTGCCACCAAAAAAAGACTACACAGTTGCAGAAATTGAAGTAAACGAGGGGGAGTGGATGGAAGGGGGAGAAGCGAGGGACCCGGAATGTAGGAAAGAAAGGGGGGAACGTCAGAGACGAAGGGTAAGGCTCGGCCATATCCACGGTACGTATCAACGTGCTCTCGCTGAGCGAGCAAGAACTCGGAGTACTGGGAGGTTGACTGGGCGCACCATAGAATACAGCTACCAATACAACGCAACGACGCACACACTGTCCCATTCAAAAGGAAGCGGCACCTGCCACACACCACCACCCCCATCAACTCAAAAACACAACAACCACGATAAACCAACCAATCACACTGACCCATTACAAAATAATATCACCACAAAAACGCACCCTCAACACACCTCCAACTGCACACCACTACCAAGCCACCACCCACGTCACACCAACTCCGACCAATCGTGTTGATCACACCATCACCGTCGGAGAGCAGATAGCATCTTAGCCAATGCGTTGATCTGCCCTCGTTGCACCTTCTTAACGCCAGGTTCCCCATCCTCCTTCCCATGACCCGTCAAGTCCGATGTGCTCGTTGACACGTCCTTCCGAGAATACACCGGTGATGACTTATTCGACATGCCTGCTGGACGTTCATTAATTGTGTCCAACTTGAGGTCATTTGGTTTCCTGGGACGTTGCTTCCTTGGAGGGGGTGATCCAAAGATATCGCCCACAGGATTAGGGATTTGTCCACGAGGTAGCTGATCCAGTTCCCAAGGTACACCGTTCATGACTGGGTTTAAGATAGGTATGCGTTAATCATCGATAGAAAAGACCACATGTTTCTAAACTTACTTTTGATGTTCTTTGGTAGTGTGGGATAAGATGTCGTGGAATGGGTAGATGGGGCCTTGTTGTTCGTCCGCCAGCTGGGGGCGGAAGACACACTCGTAGCCGTTGTCGATATGCTCCGTGTACTCGAGTTGCTAAATCGTGTGAATGCTGATGTCGAGGTCCCTGCACTAGATGCCGTGCTCATCGAACTACGCCAATTACTGGATGCCATGGAACTCGCACTCGAAGCCAAGGGCCGTCCGCTACGCATGCTATTGGGTGAGACTGCACGTTCCGACCGGCGGTCGGAGTAAACCCATTGCTCAACGATAGCCGGTGGGCTGGCTGATGTCGAATAGCCTTGAGGATTCCGGTTGTAGATAGGATTCCTACCGCGCCGGCCTCTGCCCCATGTCGCCGAGTCATCATTAGGCTTAGGAGGGGAATGTACCGATGTCGCACTCAAGCCCATGATGAGATTGGTCACATTGCTAGCAGTGGCCGACATGCCATTGTTCGTAGACGTCTCCGCGGAAGAAGATCCCTCGTCAGAAGAGGGACGATCGGCTGCGGAACCATTGCCCTTGCCAAATCCAAGCCTCCATTTAGAAGGCTTCTTGGTCACAGGAATAGACGGCACAGGTGGAACGTTGGACGGCTTGAGGATGTTGGCCCTAAGAAAGAAAGGTGAGAAACAGGAATAAAGTTGACGCGGGGGATGAAACGCACTTGCGTGAGGACGCTTTAGAAGCCTGGCTGATTTCTCGCGCCAAAGTTTGAGAGGCATTGGCAAGGGTTTCCAAAGTATCGTCGATGGGCGAGGTGGGTGCAGTGGCGGTACCCCCTTTACCCTTTCGAGCACCTCGTCGTCGGCGCTTGTTGGTGGATGTCGATCGAGATTCCGTTTCGATTTCTTGAGATGCTTCCGGGGGCTCAACCTGCTCCTCGACCTGATCGATAACAGTGGAAAGCTCGAATTTCTCCTGTTGCTCGTACGTGGGCTTCAGCGAAGGTGCGCGGGAAAGCGAACGCGAGGGGACAACGGCAGGAGTACGCATAACGGTAGAGACGCCAGAAGGATTACGAGAACACGGACGATGGGACGCGGGAGTAGATACAGCAATCGGATGTCCTTGGCTTGATATCGAGACGGCCCGGTTGACCCTAGGGGTGTTGAATAGGCACGGAAGATCTTTTGCCCATGCGCCAAAATCGCTGGCCGTAACGCGCTGCGAGTCGTCATTTGCATCCTCGAGGATGCAAAAGACTCGGTTTGCGAGAAACTCAGCAACCGGAAGAGTCATGCCCATGAAACGAGATATGAAAAACTTGACCGGATCTGCGCGGAATGCATCAAAGGATGAGCAGACATCTTGTGCCGTGTCCGTCCAGGGATTGTGGTGATACAGCCTTGATCGAACCAGATCAGGAAAATGTTCATCGGAGAAGAAGGAAACGCGACATACATGTTGATTAGCACGATGCCGAGCGACCAGACGTCAGCGGCACGAGGGCGATAAGTGGGGGCGACATTATTTCGACATTCTGAAGAGGAGATAAGTGACGAAAGCCGAAACGCGGAAGATTGTAGTTACCGTAGCTCATGTAAGGGGCACTGCCGCAATCCATGTCCGAGGAATCCATCTCGGTGGTGGACAAGCCAAAATCGGTGAGTTTCACAATTACCTTGCGCTCTTGGCGGCCGTCAGGTAGTGTGGACCAGCCATCTGTGACGATGAAATTCTCGGGCTTTATATCCCGGTGGAAGACCTGTTGAGCATGACATGCAGCTACGGCATCACACATTTGGGAAAACATGGACGAGATTAGGCGGAGGCGCGTCCTAGAGAGCAACTGGGAAGGATGCAGATTGGAGAGGAGACTCGGCGTAGGGGGAGTGCGCGAAAGAGAGGAATTCGAGGAAGCAGGCGACTCTGATTCAAAGTGATCGCGTGCCTGTTCCAAGAAGTAGAACAAGTCCTCTCCCGGAACGTACTCGAGCAAAATCAACAAAAAGGAAGGTGTTTCGAGTGTGCAGTGCAAGGTGGCAATATTAGGATGCGAGGCCAGAGACTGGTGAATCGTGACCTATCATGGGAGTCATCAAGGTAAGAAAGGGGTGGCTTCACAACAGCAGGAGAGAATCGTACCTCGGACATCTGAGCGGCCAAGGCCTCCTGGTCCAGATTAGCTTTGGAGAGACATTTAACGGCGAATTCACGACCGTAAGTGGTAGGGAGACGAGGCGATTTTAGATCCTCCATTGAACCGATGGTGGACATATGGCCATCCTCTGAAGGCGGCGGACGAGAGAGGACCTCTGCGACCAAGTAAACAACAGCATAACTCCCCGTACCCAAACGTCGGACAACCTCAAACTCCTTGGCGATATCTGGAGAGACCTTGGTAACGAGCTCAATTGTTTCGCCCTGGAGAAGAAAACCTTCTCCAACAACATCACCCGGACACAAAACATCGTCTGTAGCCGAAGAGACGACAGACGAAGAGGAGGAGAATGCCTGGGAGCGTGACTGTTGGTGGGATGGCACGGCGACGGGATTTGATTGACGCGGCGGACTGCGTGAACGCACTGAAGGATCGGAAACGGCGGACGAATGCGGTGGCTTGTTGTTTATTGACTTTGTTGGTGGTGGTAGATTAGTAGCGATAGAAAGAGGAAATGGAATTGAACGATTGACGGGGCTTTCTTTTTGGAAGCGCTTTGGGTTGACGATAAGGGAGGTTGGAGAAGAAATCTTGTGTGGATCATTATGAAGGAAGTAATCGGAAGTGTCTTTGTAATTTGCAGAAGATTTGGTTGTTGAAGTGTCTGTGGAGGAAGAAGGGGAGAGGGGCGGGAGGTGAACAGGATACTGCAACATGGGCAAGACGACGGGGAGAGGAGAGTAGCAAAAGAGGTTCTTGGGGAGGAACGCTCTGCTGGGGGCGGAAAGAGTCCGTTCAGACAAGACCGGCTGATAGTCTGAGTGAGCTGGTCAGGGCTTGGATAACATGCGAGGTTGGATGCGGGGGTTGTGGTCGATGGCGAGCTTGGGGACGACGATAGTGCCGTCGACGGTGGGGATCGTGACGAGAGAGAGAAATAGAGACGGGGAAGGGAGAAGACGAGGAGGGAGGGAGGGAAAAGGGAAAAAGGGAGGAGGAGGAGGAGGAAGGAGAGAGAGGGCGTTGGCCGAACAGTCGAGAAGAAAAGAAGGGGGCGAGCCAAACGGGGCAGCGCTGCACATGATCACTTTTATTATTTATTTATTTATTTATTTATTTACTCGATTGCGTAATGTCTAACCCCCGCACAGACCGCAGGGACGCTTGCAGGTACTTTTTCTGCGCCGTCGTCAGCAACCGTAACAATCCAAACACAATCCACTCACCACCGCCCCGTCCACCGACGCCCGAGCGCACCAGTCCTCCACAAAGTCGCGGTACATCGCCACCACCGCTGCCCCATCCGTGATGTGCCCCAATATCTCCTCGTTCGCATGCTTGATGCCCTCCACAAGCTCTGCTCCCTTTGGCCCTCCTCGTAAGGACCGCATGGCCACAAGTCTGATTGCCGCCGCTTCCTTTCCCACCGCACTTTTCCTCACCTCCCCATACAGATGCGCCAGGATACCTTCTCGTACCTCGGCTCCTGACGGATACTCTTCAACCGCCTTGTACAACGTCTCGAAGAGCTCGACCGTTGGCAACGCTAGAACAATGTCTCTCAGCAACACCCGACAGCCACAAGATATCCCACCCACCTTCAGCTGCACTGGTGATGACTGATTTAACAATAGCACCCTTCATAATTTCTCGTCTCGCCACCGTCCCTGTATCCCCTTCCAGCGTCGCCTGCGGCCCAACGGTTTCCAGCACGCCTTCCCCAATTTCAGGGTCGCCTCCCATGATATCCTCACTCGGATCGACCGTCCCTTGGTCTTTCCCCTCTATGCCAATCCCCAGCACCTCCCATCTTCTCTGTAAACTCTCGATGAACCCAAGTTCCATCCGGACGTACTCTCTCCAGATCTCCACACTGTCACGATTGAGCCGAATCCCCCTTTGTAGCAGTGCCCGTGCCGCCGAATGCGAATTATAATCAAGCTCATGCGAGGCTGCAATGATGTAGAGACCTGGCTTGTCCGGATGCACCTGTAATGCCCTATACCCATTCCTTTAGACCCAATAGCATAATACCATCAGGCCGCTTCCAACTTACCTGGCAGTGATTCTCCCGACCAGAGCACGCGCACCTTCCTTCTTCGCGAGTTGGATGTACTGCAGCCAAAGCCCTACATCCGAGTTGAACCTTTTTAATGCCCGTTCAAAGATCTGGAACTGTCTGCGAACCAGCGCATAGTCCGAGATCGTTGGTGGTCCATGACCTGAACCTAATCAACAGTTAGTTCGACATCCCCTCTTGTAAATCTCCCCCCGAATAGAACTCGCCCTGCCGCTCGACGCGTTTCCGTCTTAGCTGCTCCAGACCCATTTCGTAGGCAGCATATCGTAGGTAGTCTGACTTTTTGGCAACACGTCGGACAAGGGTTGTCTCGTATGCCGTCCGATTTTTCATGATCTGCTTCGTTTCTTTCTATCTTGGTTCATGTCACCTGTCGACATACATCGAGTTATGGTCCTTACTTTTGTGAATATGTTCCGCTCAACCAAATCTTTGAGCTCTGCGAGCATCTGCAAAGCACATGATACCCGCCATCGGCAAAATTTTCAGCGAGTAAAGAAACTTGGGACATGCCTGCTCTTGCTGGAATTGCACCCTTTCCATTGCGTCAAATCTTTGAAGCCAATAATTCGTAAGGACGTATAAATGTGTCAAGAACGTGAGTGCGCAGAAGGGAGAGGATGCTCGGCGCGTGGCGCTGTGCTCCAGCCAGTGGTGGGACGAAAATGGATGGCTTGATGGCGTCGAGTAATACACACAAAGGTCCCCTCGCCTCTCTTCCCGCTCCTCCTCTCCCTCCGCCTGTATTATATATCATAGCCTCCCTCTTACTGCACCCAAATGCCACCAAAGGCACACCGTAACACCGGTCCAGGTGCCCTACGTGCCCACTCCCGTTCTTCGTCATCAACTCGGCTTGGCACAAACCTCCAATTCACTCAGAAGGACGGAGTAAAAGTAGCTCAAGACAAAGGAAAGAAGAATGGGTTCAACCACGACGTAGTAAGTTGTCTATTTTCCCTCAAAATTGGCTGGCAAGCCCGCCTGCGTCATCAAAACGGAGGGCCGAATGTCAGCAGAGCTTCAAAAGCTTGATCTCTTTCCCAAAATTCCGGATTTCTGTCCACATATCAGCATACTGACATCATTGTTAGGTGCACAAAATTCAGAGGGTGAATAGTGCACAACGTATTCCTAGTCAACCCCAGATACAGGCTCCTGCTGCTGCTGTTGCCGGTCCTACTGCTACTACCAAGAAGGCCCATACACCATCTGCCACTTCCAACAACAATAAACCTTCCAAATCAAAAGCAGGGTTTACCATTGCCAAAGCGGATGATGAAGAAGACGACGACGACGACGAAGTCGATGACGATGACGATGACGCTTGGATTTCGACCGAAAGTGGTGCCGCAACGCCCAACCATAACGACGACTCTGATTCGGAATCTACCAATTCCGATTCAGTAGTTCAAGGTCATAACGGTCAACATCAAGTGGGTTTTGGAGGCAAAACCCCTGTTGACAAAAAGGCTTTGACAGATCGTCTTGAAGCAGCAGCAGCAGCTTCTACTCATGATACCATACCTCCTGTTAACGATCAACCTTCGAATCATCACCAACAGCCTCGAGCCGAATCAACTTTGACTCGTGTACCTACTGCACGCCTGAGTGATTATCAAGCTCCTGTAGTGGCGGGAAATGTTACACCTCCCGCTGCTGCGTATGTTCCACTTCCAGCTGCTGAAATCCGTGTTCCTTTCCATCCTCCATCCATTCAACAACAACCCCTTCCACGAGTTCCGTCACTCCCTTATATCCAGAACTTGCACATTCCGGATAATCAAGAACAGTGGCCTAAGCAACCACGTTCAGCACACCCTTCGACAGCTCACCAGAATGGTCATGCTGTATACCCCATAAGATCTTCTATTTCAACTGGTGGCCCAGCTTCGAAATCTTCAGCTATGAACGGTACAAGTCATAAACGAGCACCTCGTCCTGCGTCAATGCATTCAATATCTGGTCGTTCAGATCATAGCTCTCTCCGACCTCACCCTCTGATTCGTGGTCAATCGAATGGCCCTACCTTACAACCTCCAAGACCCATCCCACTAGCACCGCTTACAGTAATAGCCGATGAACCCTCAACTGATGAACCTCTCTCTACTTCACCGACAAGTATGAGGACAAACACTACTTCGCCTACATCCCCAGAGGGTCCTAGTTCTAGCTACACCCAACACCGCCGAACATCCGTCTCATCCACGCGTTCCGTTTCGACTTTACCCATCCACGCACACCACCCATACGGAAGTGGTGTAATAGCGCATGACCGGCATCGTACATTGTCCACAATATCCGCTTCTTCTTCTTCAGCAGCGTTATCATCTCTTGTTCATTTACCAACAGTCACAAGACCTCCTTCGCCACAAGCGAGATCGTATTTCCCCCCGATGAAGCCGAATGCGAATATTGAGGGGATACATCCATTATTACCGGTGCCGTACCTGAATAATCACTTGACGGTGTTGGCGAGGAGGACTCCGATAAGGGAGTCTTTTGATAGGGTTGTGAAAGCCAAATATGCTGTTGGAGGAGGAGGAGGCGGAATCAGTGCGAGTGGGTTTGGGAAGGTGATGTAATTGGGATATGCGTGTGCCGTGAAGGTATAGCCTCTTGCATATGTTACGATTTTGGGTACGGGTGTGGGTTCTTGTTCAAGCTATCGTTTATTCTTTTCTTGCATGCTATCATGCGCCCTCGTCCTCGCCTCCGTTTCTCTTTTCTTTTCTGACTTGCAATCATACGAATATTCCCCCCTCGATAAGTACACTTTGTATATAATTACGCCGTGTTCTTTTTCGTATATACACTGTACCATTGTAATATTACCCAGCTCCTCCTTCCTTCTCATACCTCCCAATCTGACCATGTGGAAACAATTTTCGCCAAGGCTTACGCGCCCGAGAGTGTTGCAAGTTGGTCGTCGTCGAACCATTCCAATTCGCTTGAGAGAAAATCCCCAATTGATACGTCTCGCAACGTGCACCAAAATAACCTAACGAACGTTTATCTCCTTCCCAGGACTCGGTGTAACCATTTTTATAACAAACTCTCCCGCTGGAGCTCGGTTTCCTCGACTTACTTTTCTTACCCGAAGGATTTACGCACGGAATTTCTCCGCCATCTCCAAAAATACTACTGATTGTATGGTTGTTTCGATGTATTCCCTTAGTAGGAGCTGCGCATCGTTCTATACACATGATTTTCGGAGTTGGCTACATAAACATGTTGCAATGGTGGATTTTTTATCCACGACATCCACACCCTCATTGCACAATGCATGCAAGAGCTTCCATCCGTGTCAAATTTCAACTGATAAAAGGGGGACCTCTCCACACGAAGATCCACATTCTACAATTCATAGAAGAGGGGCATTCAAATTCCAGAACGCGTACAGTATGGCCCTTGAACTCTCTCGCAGCGACCTCGGACTCGGACACCAATTTGTCGCCGATATATAAGAGTAACATATCGCAATTGCGCAATCGCTTGCCATTGCAATTACATACGCCATTATCTCTCGATAGTGTGACAGAACCTACCCGCATGTAAATCGCAAGGCGTAATCATCCCCCCTCCGAGCTCGGGCTCCATCACGCTCATATCGTCAGGTCCAATAACCTAAACGCACCACACGCTGATAACCTTCAAGGTACCCATTTCATCACCGATCCCATTTCTTTTTTAGCCCTACTCGCCGTTAACTACTGTGAGTGATCTCGCGAGTGAGATCACGTTGAAATCCCCCCCTTATCCATATACGGTCCAAGATATTGATGCTATATATAGTTTAGCAAGGCTAAACTAACGGCGGCGGTACACGGAGTAAAAGTGTCGCGGACGGTTTACAGATGTACTTTCCAAGTAAAGAGCCTGAGGGAAGGTAACGTGTGGGGAAACGAGGCTCAAAAGGACAAGTGTTGGAAACTTTAGATTGATTATGGTGACGGGCCTTGTTGTCAGGTGGACTCTTTGTTCTGTCAAGAAGCCCAAGGAGTTATGATGAATGCCTTACTCGATTTTGTCATTTCGGCGTGGTTGTTCGGTCTTGCGTTCACAAGTGCACCTACCCGTGTCGCGGACGCTCTTATAAGTTCCCCATCCAGGGGGACTCAGGTTGATATCGAACGGTGATAGGCACCTTATTACTTGGGATTTGCCTTCTGCATTGAGTACTTCACATATCTGCTCAAGGCAGGCGGGTGTGCCTTGCTTAATCTTTGAGTATTCAGTAACGTGATGGTGGCTTCACCAAGGAGGATTCAACTTCAAGGAACAGATCACCGTCGAGTGGTCTCGGAACTCGTGGCCTGATGCAAAGCATCACCTTTACCTATTGGGGAGACCCAATTAATTGACGATAACGGAGGGAAAGGTTAACTTATCAACGTCCATGTGCACCATTCCCCTTTGCGTATTTTGGGACTTAGCACCGGGATCTCGATGGAGAAGTCCTCATCACTTTGGATAAGGTCAAGATAAGTCTTTTCATCAAACTGGGCAGTTTATTATAAGCTCTCGCCCAAGGTCGAGAATGTGCGAAGGTGGCATGGGATTGAATGGTATGGTAGGACAGTAGGAGGTTCGTCATTATCCGCGCTGATGGGTCTACTAGTTTGCGGGGTGTCCATCGAGCAACCGACGTGCTTGTTGTAAGAAATCATAATCTCATCCTACTTGGGCTCTGGCTTCGCGGAAACGAGTGGCGGCTGGGAGACCACACAAATGTAATCTTGACATTGGTGTCGAGATTAACCCTCCATCGATGAAGTATGTCCTTCCGTACCGGGCGGAAATTTGCCATTTTCGTCAGAAATGGCACCTACCATGACCAGTAGCTGACAGACAGAATGCCAGAAAAACGCCGGAGGGCTCGCGACAATGCAGTAGATACGACCGTCGTGGGTCAGAGGTATTGAAGAATCGAAAACGGAATGCCATCAGGCCGTTGCTAGCGGTAAACCAGAGCCAAGCCGGAGACCATAACTTCTTGGAGAGGGTAGTAGACCGGCGAACATGTTATAGACATTTTCTTGGGTTGCATCGCGGTGCATGCCCTGTCCTGGGCGAGGTGGATGCAGACCAAGCTTGGCCGGACGAACGGCGACGAGGTGATCAGCTGGAAGCTTCGAAATCAACAGGTCGGATCACGAAGGATTGAGAAGGTAAAAAACGCCATCCTGAAGCCGACGTTGTCATTACAAGTTTATCCTGGTTCTGAACAACTGAAGCTGCAGAAATCACTGATAGGATCTGAATAACGGAGACAGATAGAAGAGTGATGGGTAGATGAGGAAATGAGGAAATGAGGATGAGACGATATGGCGAGTAGTGAATTGGTGCTGACCTTGTGTATTGTATGATATATGATCAGGTGCTGAGATAGATGGTATGTGTGAACTCGAAAAGGCGCAATTATTGGCGACTGGGCGTGTTCGCGATATCTCTGGGTAAATTGTGAGTCTATCTCGTCGATTGCGGAAGGCTAACCGCGGGGTGGAAGATGGATAAGACTTTATCCTGGAGCTGCGCGTATAGCACGGACGGCCACGACCTTGAGAGCATGTGGTGAGATAGTCATTCGACAGAAGAGCATACGAGGTCTGTCAGTTGTGGTGGGGGCGCAACTGGAAGAACGATCAAGATTCAACACCCTCGGATGTGGGGTCAAGGCCGCCGCTCGGAATACTTCGCAACATAATGTCGCATAAGTCGCGAGTTGGCATTATCTCTTGGACGTTGTGTTGAATTCAGAACATTTCAAAGGAGGGCGAAGCCAAGTGTGTTGTGGGATGGTCGATACAACACGAAACTGGCGAAGGCAGTCATGATGCAATGGCCATGGACGTCCACGAGCTGCGCACTCCACTGGACGCAGCAGAGGGAAGTGACACGTTGACGGAAGAGGTCGAGGTTGTTGATCACGCCTCCGAACTTGTCCACGCGCAGGCCACGTCGCGCCTTGTCATCCCCCACGATAAAACCCACCATTCCACGGCCAGAACTAACTCACCTTTGATAGGATGTGGTTGTCCGATGCGCAAAGTACGGTTATCAGGTTTTCACTCCTAAAATCTCGGGCTGACGCTCGCACTAGAAATCGGTGTCGCTCTCACCACCTTTGGGGGTCTCTTCATGTTCCTCGGTGTGATGCTATTCTTTGATGCCGCACTCCTGGCACTCGGAAACGTACGTTCCTTTATATATATATCATAGGTGCCAGCACATCACATACGTTCTTCTAGGTCCTCTTCATCTCTGGCCTCACCCTCATCATTGGGCCTCAGAAGACCTTCTATTTTTTCGCTCGAAAGCAGAAAATCCGCGGGACAGTGTGTTTTATTGGAGGTGTTCTTCTGGTCTTTTTCAAGCATCCATTTTTCGGAGTTCTCATCGAGACATTTGGTTTTTTGAATCTATTCGGGTGCGTCCCTCACAACTCAGATATGCCGCTCGTTTTAACGCAGCCCGTTAGTGACTTCTTCCCTGTTGTTGTCACTTTCCTACGCCAGCTGCCTTTCATAGGGACAGCCCTTTCTCTTCCGTATATACGCGACGTGCGTCTGAACTATCTCTGACTGACGTCCTGATTTCACACACATACACAGGTCGTGGACCGCATTTCGGGATCGCGAACATCGGTAGTTTAGCGTCAAAAGCTAGACATGGAAGGAATCAACAAATAATAGACTTTCACGTATAATATGCTTAGTGCCCTCCCGTCAGACCCTTACTGTGTATTCCTGGTGCGCCATGTCATCTTTTTCATTCAAAGAATGATTGCTGTTTCTGTGATCTTCCGCGTCTTCTTCTATGTGCCGGATTCTAAATCCACCTTGTCTTGCTTGGTGCACTACAAGCCCGCTGTGAATTACCATTAGCCTGGTCCCAGTTGTTTGTAGGAGCACCAACATGGCGTATAGCGACATCACGATGTACCCAGAAAATGGTACGAGGTACGAGTGTCGTGTAAATGTACGGTCAGCAAGGGCTCCTTGAGCAGGAGGGTACCAGGCACCCCCGCCAATTCCCTGGATGGCTCGTGCTTAGTGCAAGACTTTGCGGGTGACAGAAACTGACCATGACTATCAGGCCAGAACCTCGCTTCGTATACGGCCCTAAATTCTTCGTGCCGAGGGTGAAAATGCACTGGACCAAGCTCAGTATAAAACCGAGACCCGTGAACTTACTCACCGGATAGCAAATAGACTCGAAGAAGAACAGTGCAAAGAAGCACCCTATTCCCCCTCGTCCTGGTATTTGCGATACGCATAGACAGAACACAGAGCAACCCACGCCGTAAATCGAAAGTAGCAACGCCGAATCGATGTATCGCAGCAATACTACACCCACGAACCTGGACAACTCTAAGTCACAGCTATCATCAATTTCTTATATTGCTTACCGGCCGATGGTGAACGTCATTTGGCAGAGAGAAAATAGCTCGCTGGCCTTCGAGGCATCGAGCCCGACACCTTGGTCGACGAAATAGTTGACAGCAAACGCGGCGACACCGACTTGGGCTCCTCTAGACGATACTGTTGGCGGGAGAACGTGCGGGGTATGCAAAACTTACACATAGCCGGTCTGTGCCACGAAGCCGAAGACACACCTCCACTGCTTCCAGAATGGCTCCACAGGCTGGTGTGTAGCATTAACCGCGTCTGGTTCTTGTTCTGTTGTTCCCCGAATCTCTGGCAGATGGCAGAAGCTAATAAATCCGGTAAATAACACCATCAGCTATGGACACAGTGACTCACTAGAATAGGATATTCAACACCACTCCGAGGCCGGCCACACCCAGATACGTCCTCATATCTTACTCAACACTTGCGATAAATTAGGTGCATAACTTCCTCACCATTGGACACTGCTAAGGCTCGTGGCATTAGCCCCTCTGAAGAAAAATCGGGAGGCGATAAGCGGGCCAGTAACGGAGGCAACTCCTTGAAAGCCCTGGCTGAAGTTCAGCCGAGCAGCAGCATATTTTGGCGACCCCAAGACTGAAATATACGAATTTGCAGCTACTTCCAAAGTCGATAGACCGCAACCTTTTCCAAATGGGTATAAACATTTTGCCTAGCCTTGAAGACGTGCTACCCACCAATGACAAACGTGCACCCAATAAAACCGCCATACTTCGCAAATTTTGCGGATGGCCAAAAGAATATTGCGCCTGATGAAGGTCAAGTCTCTCCTTTTCACGAAGTCAGTGGAATGCTTACCCAAGGAATACAGTGTCAGTCCAAGATGGATTCCAAACTGCGACCCAGTCCTTATCCACTCTTATGATGAGATATGGACGCCCTACCTTGTAGCCTCGTCTATCCATCTAGAGGGATTGGCGTTCAACCTCTGCATATCATTCAGCAATCACATACTCACAATCATACCCGCAATTGGTGCCCACAAAAAGTAAGCCCCAAAATACGCCAATTGAAGAAGTGCACTTTTGGTCTTGTCGATCCCAAAAATAACTTGGAAATGGGCGTTGAGAACATCGAGGAGCTAAGGTGGCCAGTGAACTCCACATCGTACATGAAGTTGGGGAACCTACACCGTACGCAAATCCCCCTTCGGAAAGTGTCAACAGAGATAATTGGACTAATTAACCCTGACAACATACAGGTAAAGAAAAGGGTAGTGACGAGCCCAAAAGCGAACACCCATTGCCTTTGAGAGAGATCAGCACCTGAGCACACAAGTTCTATCAGCATGCGGCGTTCAGAAGATCTGGGGGAGCTTACTTGTTGTAGCAGTAGATGGGCCCATGACAGTGGCCGAAGTGGTAAGAAAGAGCCACCTCACAATCTGCCCAGCTATATACTATCCTGACGTGTGTAGATGAAACGGGCCCGCGAAGCGTGAAAATTTTGCATCCGGCCGGATAGAACCCGTTACCATCAGGTCAAGCAGAAACCAAGGTAAGAGCTGGGTGTTCTAATCAATTGTCCGGAAGCGCGAAGAAAGCCAACAACTCATGGATTTGTGTGAGCTAGACCTAGACTCGAATCCCACCCTCTATTCTTGGGCACGTTACACCTGTAGGAATAAATAAGAGACCGTGACCTTGGTATAGTGTGCCCGCAAGTTGGCTTCGAACAGGCGGCGACTCGGCCTGGTGAGGATCAAGCTGCTGGGAGTAGTCCTGTCATTCAACTGCTCCTTGCCGTGGTAGGTTTCAATTTTCAGAGGTTACTCCCTTCAACATGCGTTCCGTCGTAGAAATGCAGCAGCACGTTTCGGCCCTGCAGCGACAGCTTCTCAACCATTCAATAAAATATCAATGCCCGGTCGACGTCGACGTGATCCTGAAGATATAGGCTCAGGAGACTCACGAACGTCCTCAACTGGCCAAGGCTAAAGGATTCCTCACGGATGGGCAGGTAGAATGAATAATCGTAAGCTTGATGGGGATTTTTTGTGATTTTTGTTTTATCTTGTGCAATTTTTCTGGGGGGGCACCACGCTTCCGATGAAGAAATGGGCACCTATGTTACTGGTTCCGTTACGTGCCCGGTTGGGAGGAACCAAACCAAACCCATCGTTATGCGTTACAGTTTTTCCATACATGCACGGACAGTAACGTCATAAACTTCTTCTGCCCTCGCTTCTTCCTTCCCTTGTATAAATATAAATAGCCAGAGGCAGCCCCAACTCCAAATAAAGCGAGAAGATGCACTCGTGATTACGACCGTGTTGTTTGAAGAACTTTATGCCGCACTGCTACTCCCGCCGGCCCGCCCCCATACGATGACATGAAGGATTTTCAAAAGCAGAGCCTGTCCTATGGTACCCCTCGATGGACGTTGAACGTTGAAGCCTGCCAGTGGGGTTCGAAAGTAGGCTCGGGAACCATGGTGTATTCGTACAGACATCCGACTTGAACAAATGCATCAGAATAGGCAAAGCGTCTCTTGCATTGCTGTAAAACGATTGCAAAAGTAAGCATGGCATTCGTTCGATTTATGGTAACCCAGCCCCGGAGTCATATTGATGATTGTTTGTAGTTGGAAAGGGTTTTGCAATCCGAAAAGTATCGGAGAGGCCCGATGCTCGAAACATCACTGCCTCGCGATCGGCGGCTTGGTATGGAGATCTATGTAGTATTTCCAGACTACGAATGAGCGTCATGACCAAGGGGCCCTCTACTTGAACAAAAGTTCACAACGGCCAAGGCCGCCGCTATTCAAGTTGAACTACCCAGTACCTTCTTCCATCGCGATTGCTTACGTGATGTCAAAGCCACTTGCTATTATCGCCCACGCTATCGCACTCCACTCTCAACCACCATGAGAGACGAATTTGCGAGGTATCTTACTGTTGGTGATACCTCGTCACTTCTCATCCTCTCCACTAATCGAATGTGAACAACTAGACTAGGTATTCGTCCATTAAGACGACATTTCCGGGGAAAGGGCGGCGCCAATGGCTATTGCTCGCTTTGCAAGAGTTCTGGCGAAATCCTTTCTTCATAACTGCCCAAAATCTCACCCCTCAAATGGATATTGTGGGTTCGCTCACATCTAGCAAGTCTAGAGCTGATCTGATTTATTCCAGGAACACATTTTAGAGGATGACGATCCCCTCGATCACATCGCGGAGACAGGCGAACTTGGCATCTTAGTCCGAACAGACTTTTCAAACGAGGACGCTTGGAATGCGTTTACAACTCGTCTTGCCGATTCAGAAAAAGACCTCTCCGAATCCCTACGCGTCTCGTCGAATGAGGACTCGCAGTCGAGTGCACCTCCTGCCGCAGATGCAGACGGTGGTTCTATCTCCGAGTCTGAAGAAGATCATCCACCAGACCATGTTATCAAAGCTGTAGACCCTGCCACAGAACAAGAAAGGACCATCGTCGCGGGAATTTCGAATATCACAGCACTTCGGCTATTCAATGACGTCGATATAAGGCCTGCGCCCTCGCGGCCGGTAGGGGTGAAGCGTACCAACACGCCGCACCCGCTTGTCGACTCCAATGGCTGGCAGGAAATATACACAGGGCCTGATATATGGATCTATGATTCATTGTCAAACACTGATGGATGTGCTCGTGCAGTCAGCCAGCAGAGCGACTTCTATGGGACGGCAACGTTAGTCCTTGATTCTCCACTTTCTTCACTGATACTTACAGGCAGTGCAGTGGGGATAGCTGGAGAGCGAGAGCAAGCCACTTACCCGAGCTGCAATTCAACAAGATTTGTCTTGGGATGAAAATTGACTTTGGTGGGCTGGATCGGTGGGATGCTAACGAGCGACGACGGAACTTGGCTGAGCCTTACCCTACAAAGCTAGGAGATTTGGCGTAGTCTTCGTATAGTGGCTCACAGGGCGTGATCTACCACGTCCCTTCCCCACCATCGACTTGAACACTACAACACGCTCGGCATACAAGCTTCACAAAAAAACCCTCAACACCTCTTGTACCAACAACGGTGTATATTGACTCAAGAACCACGAAAACCAAAGAAGTTTTGACAAGAGGATGCTTCGAACGATTGTGTGAGAGTCAGAGCAAGATACCATTCTCAGCAAGCGAGTATAAGTAATACACCGGTCATAGAGTTGACGGGGGAAGTCATGGCAGGTACAGTACGCTCATAGCACACGTGGTATGATACACCTGAGAAAGGCTTTTGTATTTTTGGGCGATAATAAGGAAACAGGGCTCTCATGATGTAACGGTCCAGACACGGATGGCATTATCAGTGAATCCGGCGAATAGTGTCTGACCATCTGCTGACCATGCAATAGAAACACATTCAGGTTGTCGAGCATCCTCCCGGACTTCGATATAGGCTGGTTTGAGCTCGTCAACAATGGACCTTAAAGCGCATCAGCGAAGAAAATGGAGATCATCTAAGATACCTACTTGCTCTCCAAATCGAATATTTTTACACAGCTGGCGGTTGCTGCACACAGCCAATAACGGTTGGGCGAGAAAACGAGGGCGTTCACAATGTCACCAGCTTCTAGGGAGTAAAGATGCTTCCCTTCGTTTAGATCCCAAAGCATCGTGATACCATCCTTCCCACCCGAAGCTGCCAGCGAGCCATCTGGGGAGACAGAGATGGCATTGATGTACCCAGTATGTCCGTAATGGTTCGTCTTGAGCTTGAATTTCGTCAATTCCCAGACCTATGAGGAGGTTGTCAATAACGTTGACCGAGGAACCGCAGATATAGATAGGATCAGAGATCTTGGTGGAAAATGTAGTCTCATGGAGCGACTGCTCTCTGAAGTAGCAAATATATTCGTATAACATCATTTCGCAGGAACGGGGGATACAATTTGGCTGAGATGAGATGCTCACCTTAACGACCTTGTCCCAACCACAAGACACAATAACGGGGTTCAATCCGTTGGGGCTGAACCGCACACACGAGACCCTATAGACTCGTTTGTAAGGTTAAAGGTGGGAATACGCGCTAAGTTCGTACCATCCATCGTGTCCATCCTCTCTGATATCGTATTTGCACTCGCCCAGAGTGTTCCAGAGCTTAATGGTTTTATCACGCGAACCAGAGACGATTTGTCGGTTGTCCGCGCTGAAGCTGACGGATAGGACATCCGATGTGTGGCCTACAAAGCGACGCGTTGTCAGGCCCGTGTTCAAGTCCCAGAGGCGGAGTGTGTGGTCCCAAGAGGAAGACAGTGCGAATTGACCATCTGAGGAGATGACAACGTCGGAAACGAAGTGATTGTGTCCATGAAGAATTCGCTTTGGGTAGCCATAGCTGTCGTCGTCCCGAGTCAACTGCCAGACGATGATGGTCTTATCTGGGTCATAGGACGTGTTAGACGGTCAAAGTATTCGCGCATAGTATGATCTCATACCCCTAGAGGCGGTTAAAATCATATCAGGATTCTCCGAGGAGGTTGCGATGGCGGTGACCCATCCTTTGTGACCCTCTAGAGATCCAAGGAAGCGAAGAGATTCTGACATGATGTCTGCTGAACTTTCTGAACGATGTAAACGCCTTCTGGTGATCGCCTGCACGCGTCACGCAGTCAGCCACCGTGACGCTATTGTATAGTTCTCGGCAATTCCCTCGCGGCAAGTCGGTGAACACTCAGACCAGGAAACTGCCGCCGCCATGATTTGGCCTAATTTCCACGTCACGGTGATGTTGCAATTGGCACCTTCCTGATAGTACTTCATACAGTACATAATATATGAGCTCCAGCGTTATGGTCACTAAAATCCCAGTCATCAGTGAGTTCACATTGTCGAGTTGAATCCTGCATCCTGACCAGTACCAAGTCGATACGGATCCCGGTGTGGACGACGTCATTGCAATGTGCGGTTTTACGGTGCCCCTGATCTCGATCAGCATCAGCTCACGATACTTCAGCCTTTTGGCGCTTACCTCTCCCGAGTTCGAGATATTGGCCTTTATCATTTCGTATGGTGTGCCACAATCTCATTTCACATTGTGGAAGTATACGATAGTAACTGCCATTAGGCAACACTGACAGGGGGTCATCATAGTAAGTTGCCGTCATCCAAAAAGGCCTGGCCTGAGCCCACCTGCCAGCGACAACATATTCAAAGTGCACCAAGCCATATCACGTCACATCATCCAACACCCTGAGCACAAGGACCGATTCCACAGCTTGAATAATACTTCAAAGCCAATTCTCGTAGCTGGGGCCGAGTTCCCTTTGCAAGGGGATCTACATAGCGCTCAATACTTCCACGGGAGGTTTGTCGTTTTCCGCATCATGCTGGCTTCCGTTAATAATTACAGAGATGGTCTTGGCGATATATCCACGCGTCATCCAGAGCTGAACTTGGCCCATAACTTTCGTGAGGAAGCAAGTACGCACTTTCATGTCAGTGAAGAACCAGGAGCCGATGTTATCCTGAACATATTACGAGAACGCGCCCCTAGAGCGGTCACCTACATCGCCCTTGGACCTCTCACCAATCTTCTATTGGCGATGAAAAGCGATCCAGAAGTCATTCGAGGTCGGATGGGCAAGGTTGTCTGCATGGGAGGTGCCCTTGATGTACCAGGCAATACTTCTCCAGTTGCGGAATGTAAGTCATTCCAGCTGGGGAAGCGGCCCATCGCTCATCAACTCAGTCAATTTTTTTGCGGATCCATTTGCCGTGAGGGAGTTGTTACTAGATCCAACCTCAGCGGTGAAATTGCCATTAGAACGATTTTTCTTACTGCCCCTTGACATAACCACGCCACACGAACTCCCATTTCCCGTCTATCGCGACAGAATCGATCCATCTTTCCAATCCACAGCTGTACCGTCTACAGAGTTGGGGAAACAGCCTCTGGTGCACTTCACGAGCTCCTTCTTGGAAAGAACTCGGGAAATAATGCTGCAGTTTGGTAAGGATGCCATGGAACTCCATGATGTTGTAGCAGTCTGGTTCGCCATGGAGAATCCTCCCTTTTCTGATGACCTTGCTCTTGGATGGAAAACGCGAACACGTGTGTTTGAGATCGAAAGGTACGCAACCCCATTTACCATACAGGTTGCAGAAAATGACATCTTGTTCAGAACAGGTGAACTGACGCGAGGCATGCTGGTCGTTGACCGGCGGGACGACGCATCTGCTTATGCACCAGGGGCCAATCGTGCGTTTGTACAGGAAGAGCTTCGGAAACTGGACAATACTGAGCAATACTGGGAGTCAACTGCGCTTCCAGCTCAAGTGGAGGTTGAGGATCCTCTTCATACTAACTCATGTGCTACTGGCGTGACTTGTGTTTGGGATACCCCAGGACCAGATAAGTTGCTGCGGATATTGCTGGCTAGAATTTGGGGAGTCGAGTAGAGATTATCATAATAGAATAGCATCAATCGAGGATAACTCCGGAATCTCGAACACTTATCGTCAAAAACTGGGCTCGAATCTAACGAACATGATGGACTCAGCAACCACAGTTATCGATGTTAAACTCCCCGTTGACAGCGCCCAGGAGGTCGACGATGGTCTCGATACTTTGGCGTTGCTTGGGGAACATCTCATCAATTCAATATTGGAACAGGAACCCCTGCCTGTTCTGACCAGCATTATCGAAAATGGCGCACCGCTCTGGTATCAAAATCAGGCCGAGGGGATCTCGTGCTTGCATGCAGCTGCATACATACAAGATGTTGACCTGGTCAAGTTGCTCGTAGAAAAGGGTGCTGTATGGAACTCGGGTACGGATTCGTCATCTCAGCGCCTTGTGGAGTATTCAATGAAGTGGGCAGTGGACTATCTCAAGCACACAGCCGGGGATATCGCGCTGTCCTTCAACAATGTTGATATATATGCTCTTATCCGCGATGCCGGAATCCGCTCAGGTAGCTAGTTCTTCGAAGTACTATTCAATATCCATGATATCCGCACAGAGTTGCTACTCTCCCGTCTGTCTTCCCAAACATCACTGCAAGCCACAGACTCGACAACCATTCTGCGACAGGCAGATAACACCGGGGCAGGATCCCTAGACACCTTTCTATCCTCCAGGTTACGATTCACGGTCGACGGGCACGGGCAGAGTATCTGCTCTATCGATGTTGAAGGTGAAGAAATTGGTGTCATGATGGGGTGGGAAGCAGGTATCATGCAAGAAACGGTTCGACGACTATGTCAAGGTCACAAGAACGACAAAGAGTTGAAAATCCTGAACATAGGGTTCGGGTTGGGAATCGTATGTAAATTCTTCTTCCAACTCAGATGTTTGCGGTGAAACGTGCGCAGATCGATACTCTCTTCCAATCCACACGCACACGGCCAACGAAGCACGTTATCATCGAAGCTCACCCGGATGTGTTGCAACACATGAAACAGCTGGGGTGGTATGACAAGGAAGGTGTGGAAATTCTAGAGGGAAAGTGGCAAGACTTCATCCGAGAGGAAGGACTTCTTGGAGGGAATAGTTTTGATGTGGTCTACACGGACACTTTCTCCGAAGATTACGAAGAGTTGCACCGCTTCTTCAAATATCTACCGATGCTCTTTTCAGGTTCTGGGTCAAGATTTAGCTTCTTCAATGGCTTGGGCGCAACAAGTAAGTTTACGCACTGATTTCTTTGGGTATACATGCTGACGGATGCCAGATGCCATGTTCTACGATGTCTATACACACATATCCGAACTTCATCTCTCTCAGGTCGGTCTCGATGTCGAATGGTCGGACGTGGATGTAGGGGAGTCGAGGGACAGTCGATGGGGCTCAAGTCGCCAATACTTTTCGCTGCCGACATATAGACTCCCAATAGCGAAGTTACGGTAAGCGGCTGGCGATCATTTGATCAAGGACGCGTGGATGAGTCGCTTATGTGCATGTTCGTACTCAATAACCTCTCGGCAATTCTGCTACGTCGCACCAGTAACTGTTGCTATTGGCGTCCACATGCATAAAGTAGCTTCACCATGGCGTATGTTCACTGATTTCCTCCTTTAACTCGAACGCGGGACCCCTTCGTTTCCTTTCATCTTCACCGCTGGTCGATCCGGCTTCGTCTTCATTCGTCGACAGGCTCGATACCTTCCTTTCGTCGCGCGTTTTCTATCACTGCTTGCGACTTCAAACTGGAGTGTCTTGTTTTCTTCGTCGGAATTTTCTTCAAGCACGGTCCTGGAACCTTTGAGCCATGTTCTGGTTCGGTCGTTCTCCCAGCTATTACACCGCTCCTCCAAAGACGACACCTGAATTTAGGATGGTCAGTGACTTCTCATAGCGCGTTGACTAGCGTCCATAACAACCATCGCAGTCTATCTCACCGAGCCAGCCGTCCCTCGCCGTCCCCTTTGAATTGCACGGTGCGGTGGGTGCCAGGTTTCCCTCTTCTTCTTGGAGAAGCTTACAAGAGATATAGATTCAGTCAGAAGCTTGGGCGCAGCGCGTTTCGGACATCGCAAGAGTTGGGGGCCAATACTCGCGACCTGCGTTGGAGTGGGTCTGGATTGTCTTGAGCATTGTGTAAGTCGTCCCCCGGGTTGGATAGAGCGCTACCTCTGAGCGGCAACGCAGCCTAACGTTAGTTGTACCTTTGGTGTTGTACCAAAGCATCAACCACTACTTTGCCGTCACATTGCATGAGGGATTTACCCACCAAGCCAAAGTACGTTGTGTGTCTTTATGCCGTCGAAACTGACGTAGACCCATAGCTCTCACGTAGCCACGCCTTGTCCTATTCGGTATCTTCGTCGCGGTCGCCCTCGTGTGTTTCAGCCCATTGGTTGTCTGGAAATTTATTGCATGTCATTATTTTCGTTCTACCCCAGAAAGACTGACCAGTTTCGCAGGGCCAAATAACCATGAACCGAATGGTTACACGATGGAGTGCATCCGACAGGGCCACGTCGGGTTTAGGTGCCGTTCCTACTATTTGGAAGGTCAGCGCTCCAGGTATACTCAAAACCCAAAGCGTGCGTTTGATTGTATAATCCCTTCGTCCGCATAAGATCTCAACGTTCAACTCCTACGATTCACAGTATCTGTATATTACCTTCCCTCGGAACAGTACCCTTTCACACTTCAACAATAACACATTGCTGCCTTCCTACTTCAACGTCGCGCCTGACGAAGACGGCGCATATTTTTACCCCTATAAACGAGAGCCCGGTCTTCCGCGCATGAGTGTTATAGGGAATGTCCCATTGTATTTGGATGCGAAACGCCTCTCTTCGCAGGTGCCAGTGTAGCGTTCGGTCAGGGATTTTGTGATGGACTAGTACAGGTGATAGGCAGGCCTATGCACATACATTGTTACATTATATTGGGTTTTCACACTAATTGTGTTTTGGAACGACTTGTACAGTATGGACATTTTAAACATAATATGACCAACGCGTAAACAACCTTTACCGTGAGCCGTAATGACAATATACAGCTTGTACATCTACGATAGGTGACACCGAACTCTCCATTATTCGTCTTATCGGTGGATTTACTGATGCATCCATAGACATTGCACATGCGTGTATTATCATGACTGGCATCGCACTCGAAGACCGAAAGCTGCAGTCGAAGGAGGAATCCTCCCAGGCGTTTCTCATGTCGTCGCTCCTTCTCAATCCCCCGATACTCAAGGAAGACCGGGGTCACCATACGGGAGTCCTAGAAACACATTATCGTCGAATACAGGCATCGTCATTGCGGTCAATGAAATGACACCGCAGACACCCTCGCCGTTGTTGCAAACACCCCCACCCCCACCAGCACTCAGTTCCACCGGGCTTCCCTTCGACGAAGAAGCAAAACTGGTTTATGGTGTCGTTCTATCTCTGCGTAACATGATCAAAAAGCTAGCAGGAAGGTAAGTTCGTCCTTTCCACGCGTCCTGCTTGGACGATTTACTCACCCGCGGTAGGGAAGAACAGTTCGTCAATTATCGAACATCTTCCTACAAGATGCACTTATATGAAACGACATCAGGCTATAAGTTTGTCATGCTCAGCGATCCTGGAACTGACTCGTTGCGATTTATATTACGACAAATCTACATTGGGCCATTCCTCGAATATGTTGTCCGTAACCCATTGATCAGTATGGATTCGAAAGAACGGGGCGTGGATAACGAGTATTTCCGAGCGAGTGTTGACCGTCTAATCCGAGGGTTATCTGTATTTCCGTGAAGTAGCAATTATTATATAGTCCTCTAAGATTATGCAGCAGTAATGAAATCCGGATCAAAAGTCTAGTTTCCTGGTCGTCCTCTATGTTGATGCCGTTTCCTGCCTTTCTAGTTGCTGCCGAAGCACATTCATGAGGGACATTTTCATCTCTCGCTCCGGCGCGCTCTCGGAGTCTTCTTTCTCTTCACCATCACCTGCAACAGCTTCATCAAGCGCGAGTTTGGTTTCTCCTAACTTGAGCATATCCTCTTCGATCGTTCCACGGGAAATCAACTTCACAACTTCTACATCGCGTTTCTGCCCTATTCGATAGGCGCGGTCTTGGGCTTGCCGATCGTTGTGGGGATTAAAGTCCTGGTCAAACCTACACGACAGTCAGCTGAGTTGGCGGGGAGACCGTACGAAGAAACTACACGAACATAATCACAACAGATGCTGCCGTCAGGTTTATGCCCATTCCTAGTTATCCAATTCAGCATCAGCACGCCAAAAATTGGAGAAGAATGCTTACCGCCCGCCTTTGTGGACAGGAGAAACACCGAAATGCTCTCGTCTTCGGTGAATTCGTCCACAAGCGTTTGTCTCACATCCACTGGTGTGCTACCGGTAAGAACAAGATATTTTATCTTATGCTCTCTGAGAATGGCTTGTAGGATGTCAAGGATTTGGGTGAACTAAACGATTCTGATGAGGCTTACGAAGAAACGGTAATCAAAAATTCACAAACCTGCGAGAAAACTAGCACCTTTCGGTCCTCCTTTTGATATTGGTTAAGCAGCTTTAGTAGGCTCTTCACTTTTCCAGCGTCGAGGTAACAGGTATTATCTTGGAGATATTTACGTGTGGACTGCGGTCGTAAGTGTCAGAAGTACCAAAGCTTTGGACAGGTATAAGCGCACCTTGTATGTAGCACAAAAGACTTGCAACTCAGCATCCGTCATCACGGACATATCCTCTTTCACTAGATCGAACAATGCGCCGCGCTTTTTGAAGTCAGGTTCTTTCAGCAATTGGTTCGTAATTCCAGTGAGGGTGTCGTCAGTGAAGCGAGTGCGGAATAGCATTGGATGAGAGGCTGCCTTGCGCAAGTCCATCAAAACGTTGGCGCTGTTCTCCTGGTAGGTTTGCCCTTTGGATTTCGTACCCGCTCGTGGTGGTTTCTTCGCTTTTTTACCATTCTTTGGTGGGGGTTCTGGGGGTTCCGCTGAGGATCCTCGAGAAGTGCAAATCGTTTTTCTCGATCTTTGTAGGGCATCGACGTAAATTGAACGCTGAAGAGTTGTCAGCTCGCACCATTCAATGCGTTCCGATTTATGAGGCAGGTCTTTCAGAACCTATTACAAGATCGTCAATAAGGGACTTATTTTGTCAGCGGGTTAGAGTCACCTGGTCCTTCCGCCGACGTAAAACGAACGGAGTCATCATTTTCTTGGCCCGAGAAATGCGTTCTTGGGACAGCAAGGAGACTTTGGAAGTTCCTTTCACCTTGAAAATTGCACGTAGGGAGTCCATCCTCTCAGCGAAGTATTTAGGGAGTATGAAGTTCATGAGGGACTGGGTTGAGTTGAGTTAGCTAGGGTACGCTGTGGAGACTGACGTACGTACGACAAGTTCCTGCAGATTGTTCTGCAAGGGTGTGCCCGTGAGCAGCAGCCTCCAGTTTGCACCATATTTGAGCAGAGCCTTGTACCTCTGAGATTCACAATTTTTCAGAACGTGGCCTTCATCGTATATGCATGCCTTCGATTTGACATGAGGGATCAAAGATAAATAATAATAAAAGGGCAAGAGCTTACATCCCACTCAATTCGTTTGAAGAACTTGCGATCTCGGTCGTCCCCTTGGGCAAGATTATAGGTTGTTATCAGGACTTCCCAGCCTTGATTGTTCTTGCTTGTGGAACGTTGCGAGTCCAGAAGAGTTTGTCGGAGATGGGGACGCTCTTCTTTGCCTGCATAATAGGTTTGCACTGATATCGAAGGAGCAAATCGTGCAAATTCTCGGCACCAGTTCTCTAGTGTCGAGGATCTGCAGCCAATCAGAACGAGGAAGTCGAGGGGAGTTGGATGACCTACGGGACAATGACAAGGTGAGGACCTTTGTTTCCATTCTCCTTGAGATGAGCGAGGAAACTGATCACTTGAACCGTCTTCCCGAGACCTGGAGGCCTGTCAGTCCATAAGCTCATATGATCGGGGAGAACTCACCCATCTCATCCGCGAGGATACAACTCAGTCGCCGCCCATACAGCAAGCTTAGCCAGTTCACCCCAAGAAGCTGGTATTCCTTCAACTGAACTGCTTCGTTGAGCAACGAAGGTTGCTTATCCAGATAGCCCGTTGCAGTCTTCGAGCTCGATGCTCGATGTGTGCGCAGGCTCAAGGCGCCATCTTCTATCTCTCCCAGAGGGAGGTCAGGATCCCCGACCTCTTTACCCTTTCCTTTATTCGAATATTCTGAAGGAGTCCATGACGCAATGTCCATCCGGATTGAAGCCCCGATTTGTTCGATGCCGTCAAGAACAGTGTCCACAGCCCCATATCCAAGAAATATTTTGGTGCAGTCCTCAAATAGTCGGGGGCTTATTCCAACAGGACCTGCTTTCTTCTTTCCTTGGCCAAGTTTGGTATTCAAATCTTCGACGGAGCCAAAAGGTCTGAGTTTTACAATGGCCTCAGCTTGCTCTGGCGTGCATCCTAGGAACGAATTAGTACGATATGTTGCGCCATATGTCCCCCACTGACCAGTTAGCTCTTGGAGTGCTTCAGAGTTTGACGAATTGAAATATGTCAAAGTACGGGACTCATCTGAATCTTCTTGCCTGTTTCTTTTATTTGGCCGATCGTCGTCGCTGTCAGTGTCGGCATCAGAGTCGGAATCGACAATAGCATTGATCCGTCTGCGGCGAGGATGTGCTATAGCTGGGGTCGAAGGAGAAGCAACAGACAATTCAACCATAGCCTTAGACGGTGGTGGAGGAGTCGATATAGTTTGTCTGTTCGGGTTGCTCTCCAGGGCTGTACGGTTCGCGTAGATCATGGACTTCTTCCCCTTTTCCTTAGTTGCAATCTTTTGTGCCTTCGATGCCTCGTCCAACTCCTTAACTCGACCCATATTTTCGTTTTGTGTTTGGATCTTTCCCGGCGACCTGGGTACCCACGAAGGGTCTGAAAGGAGCTCTGTGGCCCTCCGTTCGTCTCCACCAGCGTGCAGCCATGCTGACTGAATACGGGCAGGAGAGTCCATTGGGAACGTCATACGAAAGCGGATGAATCTTGGATCTTGCGAGGGGTCTGGGACAACAGACGGCGAGCCTGATGGTGTGGGTCGCTCTCTCACTATACGAGGTTTCGAGAGGCCATTGAAGGCGCTGTCGACCTCTGGTAGGGATTCATCGGAAGAGGTGGAATGAAGTTCCAGCACAGACGGTGCTGCCCGTCGCTTATTCCCTGGCATTTGAATCTCCGGAGAACCTGGAGACGTCATGTGGTTGGGTGCGTCCTGGGTTGCCCCAGTGTTGAGCCGCTTCCGCGGCGGTCCCTCCTCTTCACCTTGCTCTTTATCATCAGAACTCCAAGGACGGCGAGCAGACGCGTGAATCTGATTTCCATGTGACAAAAAGTTGGAAGAGGAAGTCAAAGCATCCATCCGCGATGCTCTGGATGAAATCGACCATGGGTCGTCGAATAGGGCGCTGGCTGGGGGTGCCACGTCATAGTCGTTGCCAGGCGGTTGCGGCGGTTGGAACCGTTGAAAGTCGTCGGACTGAAGTGGACTGGAGTTGGGTACGAGTACACGACCTAGTGAGGTTGACGGTGTCATGGGGAAGAACCGAGACTGGACCGTGCCATCCCTCGATTGTGATGGGGGCTGACCATAAGGCATGGTATTGGGATGGGCGGAAAGAGTTGAAGAGGAAGCAGCATGGGCAGCCCGGCTTGCAAATTGGCTTTTGTTGAACTTGAGTTGTTCAAGTGCAGCCCTCTTGAAAAATAGAAACGAAGTAGTTACGACGGTGAACCCCCGAACCGAAATAAAGCACACAAACTTTGTTCGCTGCAGCGTCCATGCTCAGTACTAGCAATGAGTAAATGTCGTCTCGAGTCTTGTGGTTTATATAAAATGTTGAGCAGTGGTCCGGTTATGGGTCTTGTGGATGTTGGTGGGGGAGGGAGCAGAACAATGTATTAGCCCTCTCGGCCGCGCTTCTCAGTCGGAGAGTCAAAACGTTGTGGCAATGAAGTCTATTTTGCAAGTAATTTCAATGTACAATCAAGTATTCTACGATAGGTAGGTCCATGAAACAAGTCAAAGGCTTCCTGTAACCTTCGAGAGTAACAGGGGTTTAGTAAGGCTGTGGCAATACCAAACGAGATGTATGGGAGGGTGACACCTGCCATTCCTCTTGCTCACCTTGTAACTTGAATAAAGATGGACGACGGCGGCAAAAACGAAGCAGACGAACAACAGACACGACGGGGAAGTTTGCGTTGGTGGGATGAAATCGACCTCGAAAAGTTCATAGCTCAACGTTCATCAGTGCATCTGTGGCCACACCAACCCATACCATCTTCACCTCCACGAGCTCTCCGATGAGAGGGAAGAAAAAGGTAGCAAGTTTATCCAGATTCACCTTTGTCAGGGCATCCGGAAAGATGAGACGAAGCAACGGTACGGAGGTATAACCCCGTAGCAAGAGATGGAAGATATCCACACTGCAAGGCCAGCTCGTATTGGCCCCAGCTAGGGTTCAATGCGACACCGAATATATGCTTGATGTGGCAGAGGAACCCTCGCGGTAGCAGAGAGAGATCACCGGGAAAGAAAGTATGAACGTGATCCGGTTCATCTTGCCCAATGTAAAATATACTTTTGTGAAAAACTTCTCCAGAGTAAGGCATCATATAGAGAATTCCTAGAACAATGCATTTTTTCAGCAAAAGCGAGACACCAGAAAAAAGCTCGGTTGTGACACGAGATTGCGGTCAGCGCGAATCCAAATTTGAAGCCTAACAGCTTCCCACACTTGGAATCCAGTTCAACACTTTGGAAAACCAAGGGAAGGCTCTCATAGAGTCTACAACCAGGGAGATTAGAACAGCGACTTTATTGCACATGCTGATTAACTAGCCACCGTGCATTCCGAATGTGAAGAGAAAAGTGCCAGTTGATTGAAATCGAAAACACCTTGACAGAGGTATCGACGGTGTGGCAAAGTCTGGTGAAAAATGCTCGGGCCACAGAGAGATTGGAATCAACGGGAGTTTCAAGTCAAGCCCTCCAGCTATGTCTTACCAGACCTGATCACGAAGATAACTGCCGAAAGGCAGCAGTAGGCTGTATAGACAGGAAATTGCGTTATTTGGGGACGGTGAGAGGACAGGACCAGAGTGGGCATCGATATGGGGTGGGATGAAAGAGGTTCGGAAGCAAGGGTGATTTCGTGTGCTGCGAACCTTGGTAATTGTGTTTGTTTGTTTGTGGCGGTCACTTTCCCAAAGCAAGCCGATCTGGAGAGCTTGAGCTGCGCAGACCTCTCCGCTCACCATGGTCAGTTTCTACGACTTCCTACTGTTCATCCCATCCCTCGCCATTAGCTTGGCCATTATCGTGCCTCTAACTGGAGTGCTCGTAAGGTTTCGTGCAAACTACAACCCAAAGGGACTTCAACTAGATGCAGAAGGCGGCGCGGAACCCCACACGGGTCCAGTTATCCACTCATACTTTGGGATGATGTTGAGGGTTTACCGAATTGAGGTACTCCTCTGAATTTGCGCACTGCGCGCGATTGTGCGCGTCCTAATCGTACATGTAGGGCTGGCCCGGTCTCTACAAAGGACTGAGTAAGTGACAAGCAGAACCTACTACTAGTTCACTCAACAAGTGCACCCCAAGTGCCGACACTTCTCAGCTCCGCTGTAATAACTGTATTCATTTTATTCTTCCTGGATGCTCCCCCTAGGCACGGCGCGTATAAAGCGCCCACAGCAGGAATCATCGTACGCAGAGCCATTTGCCCACTGTGTATATCGCACGAATCCAATATCTAGGGAACACTAGCGTACAGCGTTGGCATGATGCTAATCTCCCTACCGACGGCGATTATCACTTATAGGTATGCCTCTCAAGTTTCTTGACGGATCAAACCAACGCGTTCCGCTTGTAGGTCAATTACCACCCCACATAAACTGGCCTACTTCAACATTGTACAATCTATTCGTATCCTCCTCACACCTACTGAGCGCGCACGCCCGTGGATCCTTTACCTTACTCCAGGGCTCTTAGCCGCTGAAGTCATCCACATCGCTATTGTCGTCCTTGTTCTGGGACCTCTCCACCGATTCCTCCTTCCCTCCCTGGGGACGCCAAACGTATCTATTGAAGACATCTCTTTCCTCAAACTCTCTCTTTACATCGTCGTTGTTGTGTTGTGCGCGGCATTTTTGACACCTTTGGAGGTTATTGCTACGCGACTTGCGATCCAACGAAATCATGCATCACCTGAGTTCAATAGCGTCTCACAAGAAGTTGATGGCGATACAGAAGAGACCATGGAATTTGCAGGCGTAGAAGAGGATGTTATTGGGTAAGCTTCTCATCGTCATTTTCTGCGCTCCGTCTCACAACTCCGTTAGTCTTCGCAGTGAAGGGGATCCATATCTCGGGCTGGTGGATTGTGCCCAGAGGATCATTGCAGAAGAAGGCTACGTAGCGCTATATCGCGCGTGGTGGTTGACACTATTGGGGGGGATCCTCAGTGCGTTTGCTTGAAGCTTATTGTATGACACTTGTAGTCGACCAAGATCCACTCCTATGATGACATTGCGAATCTATGGGCACAGCAGTGCCCTTAGCCCAGAACCTTTTCGTACATGCATCCTACGCCCTGGATTGCGGTGTTGTGCCAAGACTTGGTGGCATCAGCGGCACAGTTAACCTGTAACATCAACTTTCCTACAGGGAAATAACTGGGTGTGCTACCGATTCTTGTGTCAGCGACACGCCTTTGTACCATCAACTGATGGACATGGCAGGGCGCCTTGTCAATCGGTGTTTTACTGACGGTTCTCGTTCCCATAGGAAGGTGGCCTGAGGTTCGTGACAACTGCATTCCATTACACCGCCCAAGTTATTGACATACGCAGCGCAAAATCTTTTATTTAATTTTAGTGGAACTCCTAGCTCCAACGTCATCAGCGGGTGTCTACCTTCTCCTTCGCGAAGGGTAAAGGCGATATCCCGGCCTTTCTTTTCGCACTCGAAGAGAAGATCAAAGCCAAGCCTAGATTGTGACTTCACACTCCTGTGCACTTTCAGACAATGCATCGAAGGTGGGTTATGAATAGGAAGGTCTATGTTTAAGCCTCAAGACTCTGTGAGGCTCCTGGTCGTCGCGATTGGGACGGGTATACCGGTTTTAGACCAAGTGGGTACCAGCTCGGTATTTCGCATCATTTTTGTTACAAACTCACCCCCTTGCGATAGATCACAGTTGAAACCCCCTACCCACAAAACTGACAGCGGCACAATAATAGATCGAATGCGTGTAAGTGCAGAAAAATATTTCATTTCATTGAAAAGCGTGAGACGGTGAGAATTCCTTGATGTGCTGGGTATTGTTGCACTGACGAAACCACCCAGTGAGCGATTCGCAATCCACCCTGCAGTGCAGCTATGTCAGTGTGGAAAGTGATGCGTACTGATCTATCTTTGGAGAGAGCGCTGGCCTGTCCCACGTCGGTCAGCGACATGCCTCTGAGGGTAAACTATCTAGAAGACGATGAAAGCAAACAAAACCCAGCAGCAGGTACCCCTGAACTTTGGAAATAATCCGAACCCCATCATCCGAGGAACTACGACCTTCTTATTCTAACCGTGTGGAAATATTTATGCTCTGCGGTGTGCGTGCGATATGGAGCTTTTAGGTCCATAAAGCAGTGCTCCGATCCACGATGATAAGTGGTATGGCCATTATCTTGGAGGGATCTCCATTGACATTTGGAGATAGCTTGGGATAGTGGCTGAGAGGGTTTGAACTGCGCTTGGCACTTGGTTTGGAAACTAATATCCAGACCTCTCAGTGTCACTGATATCAATGGAGGGGCGAGCATCACGGCGACAATGCAAAGCACTTCACACAGCGGAAAAAGCGCCATCTACAAGGAGGATGAAATGCATCCGCATCTTATCAAGGGCCGAGGTCTTGAGATGTACACCCAGGATGACAGCCTCTAGACGCGATGGGAGACTGCCCAAGTGTCATAACCTTCATTCACTTTGAAGCAAACGTTGACCGAGTGGGGACGTGAGTTCATTCGTGCTTTATTTGTTTACTTTGATTGTGACCTGTCATATGCAGGTCCGAGCGTTGTCCATTGCACGGCCACCCTTGTATTTCGGTGCTCATGGCGGATCTGATACAGACCTTCTCCGACGTCCTGTCGTTGTTTGGAAATGGTCCAATTTGGTGCTGCCGTCACTCCTAGGAGATCCTTTCACGACTCCATACCAATTGGTTCTCACGTGTGTACCACGTTCGCGTTCTGATATGGTCTCTCCCGACATCATGGAAAGCAGTAGATACTCGGTTTTCCCTCGGTTCCTAGTGCCCTGACACCCACTATTGGTGTCATCTTGACGCCTTCTATTCTCTAATGCTTCCCTTGCCAGTCGGTGGCTCGGAGCGCCAAGACCTCAAGGGCGTACAAATACTACACCAGTATCCGACGTCCTGCTCTCTTTACCACCCACCGACCTTTATTCGCGCCCTTTGTATATATGTCCTCAGAAACGACTACCCGCAAAAAGCGTTCCGTCTCCGACGCGACCCCCTCTCAAGATGGAGACCACAGAAAGAGGTTGGTATATTGTGCATAGCTACCTTCAAGTTTATTCACTGTACTCCATCTTAGGCGTCGCAACCGCACGACGCAATCATGCTTGAATTGCCATACGTCCAAAAGGATGGTAGGTAGCATTTCATTTTTTTATCAGGAATGTGTATCTGACTGCTTCACCAGTGTGATAGAAAACGCCCTGCTTGTGCTCGGTGCACACAACTTGGGCTGGTGCGTCTCTTCCGATGTGTCAGACAATACAATGCTGATGTCTTTGGCCAGACTGGCCTTTGTGTCTATGAAGTTGACGACCCAAGCCAACGGTCAGACTCTCAGGACGAGAGTTCCAGGCTTCTGAAGCGCGTAGCGGAACTGGAAGGTGTGATTCGTGAGGTATGTCATATCCCATCCACCCTAGTCACAAGTTGACATCGAATCCTAGTTAAAGAATAAACCACATCCCCGTTGGGTGCAGTCTGGGAATAATCCAGAGGACTACGACAAGTGGCACACGCGTGCGCAAACCAGGGCCGGTAGCAGCGAACCCACCGAACAACCGTCCTGCGCCGTCCCTCCATCACCAGGTTCCTCTGATAAGGGTGATGTACCCAGCACACCCTCCAGTTCGTCGGGGCATCGTCAACCCGCCGGACCTCGTCAGAATGTCTACCCTGCGATAGCCCTACACTCACCATCTGCCCAGTCCCCGTATTACAACTCTTCTCCACAGAGCACACCCTCACCCTCAACGATGACCCCGACCGATGAGTACCCTCTCACCCAAGCAGCCATTGCGAGTCACTCAACGCATGACTACGACTTGTCGTCCATGTTCTTAAGCTACCCTAGCCTGATGGGCTGCGAAGAGGGGGCCTATGGGCACATCGGGAAGGAGTCTCAGGACCGTGATCAGTGTTTCGTGAAACAACCCGGCGGTCACTGTGGTTGTCTACACGAAGCCTCCAACTACAATGTCGTTCTTGAGCTTTCCCTGAGATTGCGCAAAGCAGCCGACGTTCTGGCCCGGTCTGCTGGCCATCACATGGGATCGAATTGTGCATTAAATCAGCGCATCGCAGACCTGGACGCATTTGCCACGTATGTTCCGGTTTGACTTCTAACTACAACATGCGCTGACAGTTTTTTTTTACAGAAATGCACTCGGCAATATTTCTTCCCCTCCAGAAGATATGTCTACTCCCTTGGCGACACCAGATCGCTCACAGCACGGGATTGGCGGTGGAAGCATGTCCCATGCCCCCCCTACTTTCGGACCTGGTGCTACGAGAACACTTAGTGGAGCCACGGTTTCGCCACAATCTCTGCATAGTCTTCGGTCGTCGTGGGAGCTCATGCCAAGCGTTTCGAGTGCTTCTGTTTCCTGCGATGATTCGTTCATGTCTTGGGAGCCACCAAGAAGGGGGTAGAATCCCCGAACGATTGTGGAAGCATCGGACACTGTATTAATTTATCTATCTCACTGTGTCATTTTTAGATATACCAAGCCCGTTTATGACCAGAAATGAAGCATGTATACTGCCATGTCCCACCTAGACAAGGGAATGTTTTGATATACCAGTCCGGTGAATGAAAAGAAACACATCGGTCACCTGGAAAACCCAGAGCTTATCTCTGCTGTGGGTGCCTTCGGTCTTATCTTGCAAAGCACTTTGGAAATCTATGAGAAGATAGGCATCTCACTGTCACCAGCACACGTCGTGGAGCGACCTCTCCAACAATTGCCCAAGCGCTCAATGCTCAATATTCAATTTGTGTCTCCCTGCATATAGGAGCCTGTGAGAAAAGTCCTCTAGTAAATCAACATTCGACTGGACTCTTGTGTCCTATAAGGCTTCATCTGTCAGATCGCATGTCCCCACCCGAGAATAAACTTCAACACAATGACGGCCTATTTTTAATGTTTAACACAATATGTTTGCAATGGATGTTGTGGAGAGGCTGGAAATAAGATAAAGCATACTGAGGTTCCTTTCGCACTGATGAGCTGATGCAAGAAGTCCCCCAATGTCGGGGTGGTTGCTTGTGGAAAAAGAAGCGAGCTGAGTAGATGCCAAGCTTGGAATTGACGCGAGTCTCTGGGAAAAACGAAATCTGGCAATACCTGGAAACTATAAGATCGAGTCTGTGTATCATATACCCCGGAAGAATAGCCCGGATAACCTCTGTAGAAACCATGAAAGGTGCATCCGAAAAAGTCGTGGCTGGGCATGCCTTGTGCAACGTATTCCTTGGCAGATGTTCGTCCAGATAGATGATTTTGAGAAGAGCCTGTATCAGCGATTGCATGCCGAGAATTGGCGACACAAGTCATTGCAGCTTGAGCGTAACCGGGAAGACCTAAGAGCCTGAAGCGAGCGTAACCTTGGACTCTGTAGCGAGCAGGGCGTGCATCCGCCTGCCTAGGATCAGTCTTCCTGGAAAATAAGCCCCGACGTGACCCAGCGGGAAATGCCGTGCTTACTCAGACGAGGCACGAGCAATTTCGGGCGTCTGTTTCTTGAACGCGACACCCCATCTGGTATTCGTCTAGCCGGCCGTTTTACCATGGCTTCTCATCTTGTAAGTGGGACTTGTTGTCGTGGAAGGAAGAAATAACCAGCGAACCACCAGGCTAACATTTTTGGCACGGAACAAGACCGTGTCAACTGTTCTTTCTATTACAAAGTAAGTCGCTCTTCTCTCTTCACGGAACGACTGACGAGAACTCCGTCATAGATTGGTGCATGTAGGCACGGAGACCGCTGCTCTCGAAAGCACATAAAGCCTCCATTCTCACAAACTATATTGCTGCCTAATGTTTACCACAACCCCGCACACGACCCCATCTGCAAATTAACCGAGAAGGAGTTGCAAGAGGGATTCGACGCGGTCTACGAAGACCTTTACTGTGAACTAGCAAAATTTGGTCACCTCTTGGAGTTACATGTTTGTGATAATGTTGGTGATCACCTAATTGGGAACGTTTACGCTCGCTACGAATGGGAAACGGAAGCTCAGGCTGCTGTTGATAATTGCAATGAGCGTTGGTATGCGGGTATGCTACGTCCTTTCCTTTGAGAATACGCGTCTCACTAATTTGCACCCAGGCCGGCCGCTATATGCTGAGCTCTCTCCAGTCACTGACTTCCGTGAAGCCTGCTGCAGACAGAATGAAAATGGTGAATGTAATCGCGGAGGTTTCTGCAACTTCATGCACCTTCGCCTTGCATCACCCGAACTGGTATCTCAGCTGCGTCACGGTCAACGTCTGGAACGCAAGTTGAACCCGTCCAAAAATGAAAGTGGCGGTGGTGGATGGGAACCAAGCAAGCGTGAAGGTGGACGAGGACGCAGTGGTAGTCCTCCTAGGCGAGGGGGACACAACGGTGAAGATAGGTGGACGAGGAAGTAGCCTGGACGTACATTATTGTTAGTGTCATTCTCTAGTACAGTGATGTGAAATGTATAGACGAAGATCGCCAGTCCTCTGAGCTTGGTCTAGTCAGAAGCCCCTGGTACTATCAGGTGGTCAAAACCACAGAGCAAACTTTCAAGGTAAATCAAATACTACACAAACACTGGACCTGATTGTGTGTTGTACTACAGGTTGGCTTGGGCTGGGTCGAGTTGGCGGGGTGGCTTAGACAAGCCAGCCAGAGCACTCCCCTCGGCCCTGGTCGTCGAGGATCTGCGGCCACTGGACAATAAACCTGAGACGAGTGAGTAGGATAAGGGTGGCTTGAACAAGTAAGGGAAATGATAGCATACCTATCCACTAGGGGCCGAAGCAACTTCCCTGAAAGAGATAGCGACCTTACACGAGCAAAAGATTCGATGTAAATCAGCTCTGGGGCGGGAAGTCCGATGAACTAGGGCTTAGTTTATCAGTATCAGTCTTGATCCCTCATCCATGGTGATGACAGGCACCTTGTTGAGGTAAATTATTGCACACAACACGAAGCAAGTCCCAGGACCATTTAGGATGAGTGCATCCGCGAACGGACGGGAGTTAAACCCGCCATTAAGAAACGGAGAGCATGTAAGGTGATAAAATGCGCTGAAGAGTGATACAAGTGCCGTCGGAGGTGTTGTTAGCAACGGTTGGTGGACATGCCTCGCTCGGGGAATCGTGATGACGGAATATCCTCCGCACTTGCCCTGAAAGCAGACTTCAATTTAGAATAAAAGAAAGAGATATCGACCGACAGGTGTTGTCTTAAGATTTTCCAATTCAACGGCTTTTGATATACTTAGACTGTCCCCTTGACTTGCGATGTATATGCGCTTGCTGTACCGCTCAAAGTCCAGAGCTTGTAAGAGACTCAGTGCCTCACTGGTGTGCCCACCTAAGCCCTCAACACTGAGGTGGAAGTTTGGCCAATCAAGTGCGGCTTACCTGAGCCCAGAAAGATCGCCAAAGTACAAGATGCTCTCTTGGGTTTTGGGTGCCGTTTCTGGTGTTTACCAGCAGGGAGAATGGACCAGACACGGAATATGGTCAAGCAAACAACACTCGAGACCAAAGCAGCTATGAACTGTAGAGACATCACGAAAGCTTGAGAGATCGATGTGCCTTGGATGGATGATAGTTATTCGGTGCTCGAAAAGCGGCGGAGGAGGTTCGTGGAAGATGCCGGTTGCGAAAACGCCAAACATGCTGGGAATTCCAGACCGCGTCCTGCACTTCGACCTCACCTCATCCACCAGAGGCTACGTCAGGTTAGCTCCGTTCATCACTAATTGGATCTCGCTTATGGAAGATTGTCAGCCTCCAATGGACACGGTCAATTCCCAACTCATCGCCGAACTAAGACAGTCGGTCCAAGAATGCTCAGAACGCGGTCTCTTTGTCGCGTCGAAGTGGTGCGCACTCCTTGGCGGACTTTCTCTGGCTTGTGGACGTTGATTTCCTTGAAAGGTCCTCGGATTTGCTGTTGTCTGTCCCGGCTACGAAGCGAAAGCTTTCGTCCTCGTCTCCTCCTCAATCGGCGTTTTCGACATCGACGCCTGCACGAAGCCAATCGCCTCATTCTAATCATCCATTCGGCGACAACTCGCCCAGCCCTGCACAACCTCTTGCTCCAATTCCGATCACGCCCGCTCGTCATCCACAGGCCCCTCCACTGAGTGCTTTTGATACTCTACCCAGAACCAATCCGAGCGCAGATGAACAAGATATCCTGGTTGCCGCTCGAGGGTGCATGGAGAACAGAGAATTCCATCGTGCGGCGTACCTCCTAAGAGAGTGCGAGAGCCCCAAAGCTAGATTCATGGCTCTCTACAGCCAGTTTCTTGTAAGTCTGCCTGTTGGATTCCAGTGGTACTCTCATGATGGTCAAGGTTAGCGAGAAGAAATCCCTGAGAGACTGGCACAAACTTGACAGTGGGTCTTACTGCGACTAGTGCAAAGCTTTCGTTGCTGACGACACCATAGGCAATCGCTATCAGCCCTCAGTACCGGTAAACGAAAGCTTGCAAGACCTGTTGCAGTCTGTTCAGAGCGCGACAGACCCTTGGCTCCTCTTTTTGTAATGACCATCTTACACCTTCGTTCTCCATCTCAACGTCTCGACACAGGAAGGCCATATTCTTCTCTCGACTCTCGCGTCGTGAAGAAGCCATCGAGGCTGCATTGCTCTCACTTGCAGGTTTCCCTTGGAATTGGTCAGCGTGGCTCCTCTTAGGGAGTTGTATTGGTGACGGTGACGAAGTAGGTCTATATATGCCACCTTTGAACGAAGCTTATCCCGTTAGCTTTCCTCTTTACTGCCGTTATTACCGCTACGGCCTTCGCACCCCCTTGTCCAACTCTTCCAAGTCAAGACTCTGAACGAGCTCCACAACCCGTCAGAACACGAACTGGGACTATGTGATCAGCTTTTACAGCAAGATTGGTTCCCCAATAGTCTCTGGATCATGAGTTTGAGGGCGTGCGTCCTATACCATCTACACGGTTTGTGCCTTCGCATTTGTCGGTGCAGTGTTTCACATTCCCTAGACTTTGGCCAAGCCGAAACACAATTCGAACAAATATTGGCATTAGACCCTTATCGCATCGACGACATCGATGTATACTCAAACATCCTTTATGTGACCGAAAGCCAGGTGAAGCTATCACGACTTGCTCATGAATTCTTGGCACTCGACAAGGACCGACCGGAAGTTTGCTGCCTTGTTGGTAAGCGTTACACAGCTGTCTGGCGTTGGGTATCTGACACACATGGTAGGGAATTACTATTCACTCCGTTCCGAACATGAGAAGGCAGTCAAGTACTTCCGGAGAGCCACTCAACTCGACCGTACCTACCTTTCAGCCTGGACGCTGATGGGCCATGAATATGTGGAAATGAAAAACTCACATGCGGCTATTGAAGCATACCGACGTGCTGTGGGTGCGTATATCCGTCCTGCCACCCATTGTTGCAGTTAACTCATCAAGGAAGATGTTAATCGAAAGGACTATCGGGCCTGGTATGGGCTCGGACAAGCCTATGAATTATTGAACATGCATAACTATGCACTGCATTATTACCAACACGCTACAGCTTTACGGTTTGTCCTATTTTTGTCGTTTCGCCGTCAGCTGCTTACTGGCATAGGCCATATGATGTGCGATTGTGGCAAGCACAGGGCATTTGCTACGAAGAAATCGGTCGGTAAGTCGATCTAATGCTCTCAAGAATGGCAGAACCTGGCCTCATAATTTTACAATAGCATTCGAGAAGCCATCGTCTGTCTCAAGCGTGCTCTTGTCGCAGCTGACCCTCACGAAATAACCATAAGGCACAAATTAGCAAAACTGCATCGTACGTTGGATGAGGTCGCTGATGCCGTGTCCTATCATAAGAAGATTGTCGAAATATGCCAAGCCGATCGTTGAGTACCTCCATTCCCAATGACAAAATCTCAAACTGACAGCTCCCCTATACAACCTTAGAGCGTCCCGTCCGGGAGTATGCCAAATCCTGCCTTGAGGTGGCAGAATACCAGATGAATCTCCCGAGTGGTGATTTGTTACTCGCACGAGATTATCTCGAACGCGTGGCAGCAAGTAACGCAGAAGATGTGAACAAGGCTTCTGAGTTGTTGAAGCAATTGAAAACCAGAGATGGATCAGGGATAGAAGCTCATGAAAATAATGACACCGGATTTGCTGAGGAGTAATGGGTCTCACTTGCAGTCTTTAGGCCTTATAAGCACCACTAGCACTGTTCTGAATGGTGTACACAACAGTAGTTCAAGTATATCCAATGATCCAATGACTGCTTCGCCCAGGCATAGGCCTGCCCTAACGTCCGGTTTCTGGTCACGGGCCTGAGATGAGCAAATCACCACAAACCAAAGGGAATGTCGAGCTCCTTGGCTTCGCCTCTTCGACCACAATTAACGGCCAATACCACGCTTTTGACACCAAAAGCGACGAGCATAACACCGATTGATTCACCCCAGCCCTCATCTGCAGTTGTTATTCGACCATTATCTCAGATTGTGACACCAGTCTGGGAGCCCCCAGCACATTGGAATGCCCATCAGGTTTCGGCGTCTGTATCCTCTAGCCGGACTAGAAATCTTCCTGGAAAGAAGTTGCGCTCTGAGGAAGAACAAGAGATAACGAAAAGAGTGGCTTCGAGGTAAGGTCTATTGATTGTAAGTGGCGAGATCTTATCCGCAACTACAACAGGTTTGCATCTCGTCTAGCTGCAGATCATGTAGGGGTTCTACACCCTGATGTGGACACTCCGTTCACTGATACCTTGGATGTTGTGAAGCGGCTGTTACCCTACCATGTGTACCACCAACCAAGAGATGACCTTGCAACCATGCTGAGTCTACACAAAGGGAAAATGCCAGAGACTCCTTTACAAGCTGAAATATCAGGTTCGTTCAATTTCTGTCTTGGTTCTTCTCGTTGATATAAGGTCCCCATTAGAGACGAAGTTTGCTTTGGAGTGCTTCAAACGACGCGACGCTCTGGAAAAGCGTTTTCGTAAAGCTCGAATTAAACAGGGATCTGTGAGTACTTCCACCCGGTATAAAGGTTAGGCTGAGCTCCTTTTAGCGAGACGCACCCGATGATCAGTACTTGATGCTGACTCAATCTATTCTGGAGGCCGACCGCTCCGAAGTTATGCTACTGAATGCGGAATTACGAACTGCAAGATCAGAGTTGGAACGCCTTGAGAGGGAAAAGCGAGCTGCTTCTCAACCTGCCCGATCTGTCTACACTCCAGCGCAATCACCGACAACGACTATGCAATCACCGTATTATCGAACGTATCCTTACGCATATGCACAGCCATATGGCACACCAATGACTGCCAGCTCAACTTCGATGTTTTCGGTGGCAACGGCCAACCCCTCTACCAACTATACACCATATCAGACCAGCGGTGCCATTCCTGTTCAATTACCTGTAGCGTCACTTCCGGCCCTTCACGCCCTTGGAATCGTGCCAGTTCCGGCTTCGTCACTTACCCCCCAAGGTCCTCAACCACCAGCCGTACTTAGAGGGTCGTCTGCAAACGGGGCTATGCTAAGCTTGGAGATCAATGTATCATTACTGCAGTCAGCTCAGATGAGCGGACTGGCTATGGTACTGAACTCACTCATGTCACGCAGCGCCACTGCTGCCGCCGCTTCTACCCCGCCTGCGACCGCCAGTGTCGCATCAACCCAAAATTCTTCCGTAACGTCCACCCCCGTGCCTGCGTCAAGCCCTACCACAGATGCGAGCTCTCCGGGATGACTGAGAGGCTGGATGAGAATTGAAGCGCGGAGTTATAGTTATCTTCTTGAGTTCATGTACCTACGTGTGTCATTGATAAGTTATATGTATTCTGTGAGACTGGAGACCAGAAGAACGACATATCCAGAATAGAAGAACGTTGAACAAATAAATGTGATGAGCTATAAGAGGATTACAAATAAGGCAACCTGTCATTCAACTTCCCCAACAGCAAACTGGCTGGCACCGAAGCCGACCAGGACAAAACCACCGCACCTGGTCGACTTTGTCCACTTCCCTACCACTTCTGGTCGTCAAAGTACATGCCCCACACAGAAGGACGCGCTACCGTCGGGCCTCTGGCTGCCCCATCCGACACAACATGGCGTCGTGAACGTCTTCTCCGTATTGGCAGCAGTAGCGCCGTCGCCACCCAAGGCAGCTTGGACAGGGAGAGCCAAGTGATCAGCGAGATTGCGAGTTCCATCGATGAAACCACCAGTCTTCACCATAGCGAAGCCGGCCAGTCGTATGGAACCGTACAATCCAGCGGAGGTCGTACCGTCAGGAATTCTCCCCTGAATCCACGAAGAAGCCTTTCGTTAATCCCCGGAGTGAATCAGCTGTACCGGACGTCCACCCTCCTTTCAAATGCTTCTGGTCCTATGAGTCCTTTACTTTCCCCGGTTGGGCTTCGTGGTCGAGCCTATTCTCGAATAGGCTCTCAACGTCAACGCCCAATTTCTGCCTACGACGCACCCCTTGACACAAAGGATGGCAGTCAGCCAGAAACCGACATCAGCTCCAGGATCAATGGAATTCGCGTTTGGTACTCGTCATTCACCTCCGTTGATTGGCTTCATGACGCAATCAAAGATTCGTTGCGTTATTCAAGACTGCGCAAAAGAAAGTCCGTCAGGGCTCGGATACGCCTCGCCGTGGATAGAAGCATGGGTTGGATTATCGTCACGATTGTAGGGTTCTTGACGGCGATAGTGGCCTTCTTAGTGGTCCGGAGCGAACAGTTCTTGTTCGACCTGAAAGAAGGCTATTGTCTTGACGGGTGGTGGAAGGCAAAACGGTTCTGTTGCCCTGGTCTGGATGACGCGAAGTCAATTGTGGACAAGGCCTTGAATATTGCAACGGAAGAGGATAAATGCCGTGCATGGGAGATCTGGGCCGAGAAGCTCTCCCGCGAACAAGGTGTCACCGCAGAAATCGTGGAATACATTTCGTATACGTCCATCGCAGTAAGTTCGTCGCATGATTCGCATATCCCCAAGACAACCCTTCTTAGTTGCTGTTGGCCCTCGTGTCCTCGCTCTTGACGATCTACCTCACCAATTCGACGACTTTTATGACAAGGAAGGAATCAGGAGTACTGTCGCCCAAGTTCAGCGAAGCCAGCCATGACTTGAAAGGAAAGAGCACCACAGGGAACGCGGGTGGGCGTAAGGTCATGTACTATGTAAGTGAAACCGACCCATCAGTTCTTATCTTGACATATCTGCATGCAGGCAGCTGGGAGTGGCATTCCGGAAATAAAGACGATACTTTCCGGTATGTCGTCTTGACTCTAGGTTGTTCCACTCTAACTTGACCAATAGGATTCGTGATCCATGGCTATCTTGGTGGTCGGACCCTGTTCACCAAGTCTGTCGGTTTAGCCTTGTCCGTCGCTTCTGGCCTTTCCCTTGGAAAAGAGGGTCCTTTCGTCCATATTGCCAGCTGCGTTGGTAATATCGTAAGTCGTTTTACGAGCAAGTACGAAAATAATGAAGGTTAGTCGGTCGTCTGCCCATTCTTCTTGTCTCTAACCCTTGCACAGCCAAACGCCGCGAGATCTTGAGTGCTGCCTGTGCAGCGGGTGTCGCAGTGGCGTTCGGTGCCCCTATCGGAGGCACCTTGTTCAGTCTAGAAGAGGTGTCATTTTTCTTCCCACCCAAGGTACACACCTGTCTTTTTAAGCTTGAGTGATCCTGTCATTAACCGATTTCACAGGTTATGTGGAGGAGGTTCGTTATTCGCGGCCGAATCCCATCGTGCTTCAATAACTATCGGACAGTTTCTTCTGCGCCATGATCGCCGCCATTACATTAAAGATGCTTGATCCTTTCGGAACCGGAAAGCTCGTACTATTCCAAGTCACTTATGGCAGGGTACTTTGAGCCATTTGTTCTTGTAACTGTGCTGATCACCTAACTCTAGGATTGGCACGCATACGAGCTGTTCCCATTCCTATTATTGGGTGTCTTTGGGGTTTGGTTCTTCCTCAGTCCCGGAACGTAAAGCTAATCGTCCACCAGGGTGTTTATGGTGCATACTTTTCCAAGCTCAATTACCGCTGGAGTAAGAATGTGCGCAACAAAACGTGGATGAAAGCTCACCCCATTCTCGAGGTCTTGCTCGTAAGTTTTGTCTTGTCATCCGAGTGCGTGAACTGAGCATATTGCAGATCACCTTTCTTACGAGCGTGTTTTGCTTCTTGAATCCGTACACCTATATGGGTGGAACCGAACTTGTCTACAATCTGTTTGCGGAATGTAGGCATGATTCTGGAAACTCTCATGAAGGTCTATGCATCCCGAACCCTGGTTCTTTTGAGCAGGCGTGGCCTGTCGCTCGTGCCATAATTGTCGCAATGATTGTAAAAGGCGCTCTAACAATCGTGACGTTCGGAATCAAGGTACCTGCTGGCATATTTATTCCAACCCTCGGTGTCGGTGCGTGTGCAGGCAGAGTCTTAGGTATCGGCGTGCATTGGTTGCAATTGCAACACCCGCATTCTCCGTTGTTCCGCAAGTGTGGTGACGATCTGGACTGTGAGGACCTTTCTATACCGATATCTTGTGTTACTCACACGTAATAGGTATTATACCTGGTTTATATGCTATGGTCGGAGCTGCAGCAACACTCTCGGGTGTTACGGTACGTTGGTTCTCGTCAGGACGTGTTTCCGTCTAACCCCTTGAGTAGCGCACCACAGTCTCATTGGCGGTTATCATGTTCGAGCTGACTGACACCTTGACCTACGCCGTCCCCGTCATGTTGTCAGTTCTGGTGGCCAAGACTGTTGCAGATGCACTTGAGCCGAAAGGAATTTACGACCTTGTCATCGACCTTTCTCAATTACCATACCTTGATACCAAACACGAATATCTCTGGGGTAACATGCAGATCAATGACGTGGTACGATAAATTGGTTCGGTTCACCTCGCGCTTACTCATGTGCACCTTGTAGACCGCCCGTGATGTCGAAATTATCCGTCTCGACAGAAGGAATACCGTCGAAAGCTTGAGGGATCAGCTTGCAACCTTGATGGCATCCAATAATGATGACAGTGGCTTCCCTATTGTGCGACGTGATACCCATGACGATTCCTTGCGCTTGGTTGGATACATCGGTGCTGGCGAATTGGAACATGCATTGAGTCAGTCCTCGTCCTCCCCAGGCATCTCAATCTGATTTTTCCTAGCAATTGTGGCGGATCACGCGGAGGAGGAGATTCACTTCCATACACAATATGCCCACCATGACATGGCTGCGTCTTCCGTGTCCTCTCTTTTGGAGTCTACCCATCATCCAGACTCAGACCCATTCGATTTCAGCATCTACATGGATCAGGTATGAAACATATACAGACTTGCAATTTCCCTCCTAACCGCTTCCTTCCTCCCTCCTAGGCACCGCTTACCATCCAGTCAAACTCACCTTTGGAGTTGTTGCACCAGTTCTTCGTGAAACTTGGGGCCCGCTATGTCGTTATTACGGATACCGATGGTTATTGTATGTGCCTTACTCTTTTCCTTACTCCCACCTGCTCACATCAGTTCTAGATGAAGGCGTTATCGACAAGAAGACATGGCTTGCCTTCCTCAGCGAGTTGGAAGAGAAAACATAAACCCCTCGCAAGTTGGACGATTATTATGACGAGCGGCGATGTACACCCCTCAAGACTGTTAGGACCGGGATTTCGGATATAATTGGTTAGGAAGATTCCTCGGACAATTTGACTCCCAAATGGTATACCACCCTTGCAATGTAAATATGATTGTCGGTACATAGCTACGGATTTCACCGCCTTTGTTTGTTTTTGTTTGATTCAGAGGCTCCCGTAAGTTCACCTGTCCGACACTTGGCCTGAAACCTTGATCATATCCAAAACGCCACGATGTCGACTGCAGGACTTGGAGTACCCGTCAAATTGCTGCACGAGTCGCTCGGGCATATAATCACAGTAGAACTCAAAACGGGACAACTCTATCGGGGCAAACTCGCAGAAGGTGGGATCGTTTTTCGCGATTGTGTTGCTGACTCGAGACTTTTTCCGTTTTCTTTTATCAGCTGAAGATAATCTGAATATTTCACTAAAAGACATCACCGTGACTGGACGCGATGGACGCGTTTCTCAGTTAGATCAAGTGTACATTAGAGGGAGTATGGTCCGATTCTTCATCGTACCGGATATGTTGCAAAACGCACCCATGTGAGTCCTACATTTTTTCTATTTTTTCTCCTCTTTTTCCTCTTTTCATCAGATCCCGTCGATGTTATATCCTCCCCTTTGCGTTGTCTCATGTAATAACATCTATCTGTTTTTCTTGTCTCCTTTTCCTTTCAGGTTTAAACGCGTTGGACCTAATGCCATGAGAGGAAGGGGTATTGGTACGGCCCGTGGAAGGGCCACGATTATGAGGGGTACGTCCATTGCGAGACCAGTAAATGTGCCTCTTGTCCTTTTATTAACTGGAGCTTCTTTCTGTTTTCGTCATCTTTCACAGCCAACGGTATGTTGTCCCGCCGAACCCGAAGCTTGTTCACAATCTCACCCCTCAATTCTATAGCACGTCGTGGTCGTGGTGTCCCTCCAGCTGCTCGCGGAATTCGCAGATGATATACGTCACAATTGTATTCTTGGTAAAATGTAATTTCTTGTTATTTTTCTGATGGGAGTTGCTGGAGAAGTGAAGTACTTGTCTAAATTTCCCTGCACATGTCGTGTCGACCCCTAGTCGACGAAAGGATGCTGGTATAATCTCCCCAGATCAAAACTTTGCCCTGCACCCTCTCAATAGGGCACCATTGTGAGACTAATTTGTGTAACATCTTGACGCTCGAGCACGGGGTGGGTTTAACGGGTAATTATGATAGTTGCGCTGACTGAAAAGCGGCGTCGGGCATCTAGGGTGGAGAACCTAGAATTAATGGTCCCTGTTGCATCGATGATCCGTATTGTGCTTCGAGGGCAGGGGGTAGGGGATGTCATTTAGGTAATAGCACTTTACAAGACCAAATTCCAGGATGCCCTTCCCTCATGCGATGTGCAGGACGATGGCCACGGCATAGACTGTCGGCGGCTTTCAGGCCTGTGGTGGTGCGCGGAAACAGTTCGAGATAAGATCGAAGATGTACAGTGTACTGCCGGCGGCATTGCGGTGGGCTGGATGCGAGTCAATTCGAAATAAAGAGGGCTGTGGGGGCGCGGGAAGCCTATGGTCATGTTATTCAGTCCGAATGGGTGGTGAACAAGAAAAAACGCACAAAGCAGTTTGTAATCTAGGCCGCCCCGCGAAGAGGAATCATGACCCCGGATAAGGCTCCTGATCCACTAAAAGTCCGATACGCGCCCCTTGAAGCTCCAGTCACCTCCCTCTTCACTCCATCGACGAACGGGTTCTCTCTTTGGACCACCCTGCTCTCCCGTTGCGGGATTCACTTCCCCTTCGAATTCGGGTTTCAAGGGCTCGCGCGCATCTGGATGAAGTTGCAAATCGTCTGCCGCTAGCGGTGTTTGAGCCTTGCGAAGAAGCTCTTCGAATTCGCGCTGCTGGTCACGAGGCAAAGGGGGAGGTGCTGGTCTATTCAACGTCGAGACTCCCCGGCGAACTGAAAGGACCTGAAGAGGGCGAGAGGCGTGCTGAAGGTGTCGAAAGGACATGGTGGTTTGAGCCGAAAGTCGCGTCCTTACATAATCGGTTAGCAACGAATGCGGTGATGCAGCCGGCGCCGTAGGAAATGGCTGGTACTCTGAGCATTTCTATTGCTTGGGAATGGCTGGCATCAATTCAGGCATCCAAGGGTGTAGGGCGTTGCGTCTGATGGGCTTTTTTTTTTTTGGCGGATTATGCTTTAGTTTTACGTGAGAATTGCTGGAGGTGATGATGAGTCCTTAGCTGACTTGAGTGGATAATCATTCCCTCAACACTCGGTCATCACAACAACCCACCCTCCTCGTCCATCTCCCCGCCCACGCCGTATCCCTCGACTAGCTTCCCCCCACAGTCCTGTCTCTTTGCTGTCATTCCACAGGTGTCTCCCAGACGTCCTCCGCATCATCGAACTTGCCGCAATCCAGTTTAGCCTGGATGCAGACTTCAAATCCTTACCTCTATCATCACCAACTATATGCTACCAACGCCATCGATTTGGGACCTTCAACTTCCGCATCGTCTTCAACTCTTACTTCCGTAGCAGCCCCTTTTCCGGATAATGGTCCCGGCGCCTACAAGAAGCGCAAGGTAGATCGGGCTTGTGATGCCTGTCGTCGACGTAAAACAAAATGCGACGGTCCAAAGATGCCGGACAACGTCTGCACCAATTGTCTGCAAACCCGCAAGCCATGCACATACATGTGTGTCCAAGCCCCTCTGCCTCTGTCTCGTTATTCACCGTTCGACCTACAGTGAAGCGTCTAAGCCTCGTGGGCCCCCGAAAGCGTCAGTGTACACTACACTGACTATCACAGCAAACTTTAACGTAACACATCTGCAGTTATGTCACCGGTCTAGAGGATAGGGTTGAGCAGCTCGAGGCGATACTCAAACAGGTATGTCTTGACACTCTTGACTACGGGCGAGCTATCCTTGTGTGCATTTCAAATAACTCGCCGATATAGTTACAACCCGGCGTGGACTTTTCCGATGAACTTGGGCCTCCCATAACCCGTGGCTCATGGAAAGATGAAGACTATTCCAACAAGTCCCATGCCTCCTCCTCAACTACATCACTTCACAAGAAGACATCCTCCTCCTCCGTCTCTCTGCATCCACCAAAGTCATCATCCACCGAGTCCCGTCTGTCCAATACTCGGGGAAGGTCATCCCCACCCCCACTTGTTGATGCGAATTTCGTTGGCCTTTCGTCTCACCTCCCCTTTAGCTCATCTACTTCTCAAAATCCTCTGACAAAGCGTGATCTAAATCTCTACACTATCCCACCGGGTGATTCCGATCAGGATTCCTTCGGGTCTGACGATGACTCCTCCGATACCGATGCTCTCGTGGAAAGTTATGGCGGGGAACCGCAGAGGCTAACACTACGTGGCGCGGCAGTATCCGTTGTTGATGGAGAGGACAATCACAGACGCTTTCATGGGAAAAGCAGTGCTGCCAGTCTAGTCGATGCGACTCGGAAATTCAAGCAAATGCACCTTCTGAGTATGGAGGGCGAGGGTAAGAGCACAGGAATCACCCCGCCTCCTCCCACAAGCACAAGGAGAGCCGAGTTTTGGTGTAGTCCTAAGGTGCGAGGAACTTTCTTTTTCTAACCCTCTGGTTTTCATGTTCTTGCAGTGGGAATTGGTCTGGGAAGGACTCCATGTCGATTCTCCCGAGCTTATTCCTCAAGTCCTGAGTAAATTTCCAGCAGACGATCTCGCCATCTCGTTGATAGACCTTCATTTCATCCATACGAACACCCAATTTCCTCTCCTCCATCGCGCAACGTTTGAACGACAGTGGAATCAGAAACTCCATCACCGGGATATTTGGTTTGCGTGTCTATGCCTTTCTCTCTTTGCCGTCGCTGGTCGCTGGAGTGACGACACTCGAGTTTTGACGCCGCCGATAGTCAAGTCAGAAACAGAGGAAATTGACTGGTCTAGTGCGGGATGGCGGTATTTCACGGCAGCAGTCGGTATGTCGCTGTCACTTCAAGAGGTCGTGTCTTACCTCTTTGTTAGATATTCACCGGTACCGACGGAGCCTGCTGTATCCTGCTACCCTCTTCGAGATCCAGACGTTTACGGTATTAGCATACCAATTTTCTGTCCCTTCGCTTGCTAACGGTGTACATAGCTCCTTTCCATGTTTTTACGCGGTTCGACCAGTCCTGCCGCTGGGTGGGTATTTGTTAGCATAGGACTACGCAAAGCGCAAGATGCAGGGGCACACAGAAAGAATGTCTACCGCGACATACCCACAATTGACGAAGAACTTTGGAAGCGGGCGATTTGGTGCCTAATCATGTCTGATCGTATTGGGGGTGTGAGTCTAGGTAGAGGTTGTGGCATCAACGAAGAAGAGTAAGTCCGCTTGCCTCGAGTGGAATGATAAAACTCATGTGTTTTAGCTTTGACCTGGACTTGCCATTAGACGTGGACGACGAATATATGGAAACGACTGACCCTGCTCTGGCTTTCAAGCAGCCCCCAGGGGTCCCTTCGAAGCTCTCTGCGTTCATTCTCCTCATCAAATTGATGCAAATTCTGGCATTCACGATGAAGACCATTGTAATTACCTTTATGCCCTATCGCGAACACATTCTCACTACTGTAAAAATTACAGTACGTCGTCAACAAGTCGAGGGTTTTCTCAGGAGTCTTTTCGCTCGATTGGCGGGATGAGATCGTGGCGCAAATAAATAAGGCGATGAACGACTGGGCTGAATCCATCCCAGAGCACTGTACGTGAAGACCATTTTCCCAAAGCTTGTATGACGTCATTGAGGCTTTCTGCAGTGAGGTGGACAGAAGATATGCCTGACCCCTTATTCTCAAATCAGGCAGCAACATTGTACACAACATACTACCTTACGCAGATGGTAATCTTTCGCCCCTTCGTCCCCTCACCTACGCGATCTATCGAGTCGAAATTCATCCAAGGTCCTACCATTCCTCCGTTCCCACTTCCCGCAATGAAGATATGCATCTCCGCTGCACAGTCATGTGCCCGAATCATCGATCACCAACTCAAACGAGGGTTTTCCAACATTCCTGCCATGTGTATGGTTTCTCACACGGGCGGCGGTATGCTCTCCTGGGCGATCTGGGATCTTAAGGTGCAGGAAAGGTTGTCACGATTTCCTGGAGTTTCTGTAACAGAAGACATCAAGCCACCCGACATGGACAAAGTGCAAGAATATATAGCCAGTATCAATGTCTTTATCAAGGCCATGGAATGGTCACAACCCCGATGGCAGATGGTCACACCATTACTGTAGGTTTCTGAACCTCTTCCTCTGGAGCTTTTTTACGATCTTTTGCTGGATAGGGCTAATCTCAGAGAATCTTTGCCCACACCGGACGATCCGTCGTTTGAGGATGACAGCTCGTTGCTGCTATTCTCTCAGCCTGAGACTCCACGCAAAGAGAGCTCCAGCGCGTATGCCGTCACTGGTGCTGACAGCCTCGATTCGTTATCGTGGCGCCTGTCTGACCCACAGAGTTGGCCATGGTCGCAACCTGCAACACGTGCAGAGTCCAGTACTCACAACGGTAGTGGTGCTTTTCCGGGTAGTTCCACCGTTCCACCAATCCCTGTACCAGGAAGCACGACAACGTACGCCGAGTCAGCGGTGGTGGTGAACCCAACACCGTTTACGGAAAAGTCTGTTGGCAACCCCTATATCTATCCGGGTAAATTGAACAGTGTACGAAGTGATTCCAATTTGCACTCGTCGTTCTCACTACTCGATGGCACGTCTGCATGGTCTTCACTTTCGGACACCACGCAGCCACCACCAGGCCGAATTCGTACGTCTTCTATCTCACGTGCTCCTACAACAAGCGGCAGCAGTGACAGCGAGGCGTCGTTCATAGCAGAGATGCAATCCGCTGGTAGTTCCATGAGACGAATATCTCACCCAACACTCGGAACACGTTATCAGCAGGATCAAAACGGACAATGTGGTCGATGTCATGGTACACGGAGCAACTCATTGACCCGAGGAATGTTAAAGTACGATGACATAAATGTTCAATACCCTGCGATCTGCGATTGTTCACCGCTATATCCACCCCCTCTTGTCCCAGTTCAGAGGGGTATCGATGGATCTATACAAGCGCTATCTGGCACAGATAAGAGGATTATTAGGTGAGTTTAGATTTCACAATCCGATCTGTGGGCGGCGCCCCAGATAAGTGGCATCATGCACTTTTATTAATTGGCTTTGTTCCAGGGAACCTGAATGGAATCCCCGGGGCCCGAATCCTGACTATTTGCGTCCGAATGGCCACGTCCCGTGGGCCCCAGCCTATGGAGCGGTGCCTGTAACACCAGGGCACCAGACTGTGTATGGGGAGCAGCGGCATGCGACTTACAACACAGCTACGGCTTACAACTTCCCGACGAAACCCTACCACCCATAGGTGATTCACTGCATCCTTATGTATTTATCTTTGTTTCTGGTATCCTCCGTTTCGATTTATCCTGGCACCTTTTTTTCTTTCTTTTGCCTCTTTCGTGAATTATTGTGGTGGACTGTGTAATAATATTAGGATGGACTTAATGTATATTTTTCATGTATCCTCCAATGGAGGCGACGATCGTATGTCGTAGGTAACCTGTGTAGTGACTTGATGTCCATGTGAACAGGATTAACACATAAAGAGATGAGGATGGGGAGACAGGAAGCTAACAATACACCATGCTGGTTTACGAGCACGCAACTTAAACCACTGGGGATAATTGTCAAGTTCAGTAATAATACACTTAAAAATGATCGCTCACAAAGAACTGCATTGATGCAACCGTCATTTTCTGGGTTGTTCGTAATCTGGGCATATTTTCCAAATACAACTTTCCCTCCTGTTGTCACCATCCCAAGCTCCGAAACGTTGACCTCTATCACTGTGCCCTTAGTTAGCACTCCAAGTTGTGTGTACATGGGGGACTGGGGATTCTTCTTGACACCAAGGATCTGAAGTTGGAATGTAGCTTTGAGATCCGCTGGGGGAGGGGTGAACATGACGGAGTAGAACGGAAGAAAGAATACATACGGTGTGTTACGTTAGCCTTCTTGTAACGCAAAGCCATGGGTCGAATGAATCGTTCCATTTTTACGGGCTTTCTCGTAAACCCTTCACCGACGAAGGTTGCCTTTGTGACCATCCGCTTCCATGATTTGCTTTTACTTTTTCCCGTTTTGATCACCTTGAACATCTCGTCTTCAGCGATACCTCGAACCTTAGGCAAGGGGACGGCAAATTTCGCGGCCTTGTCTTTCCGTCTCTCCTTGATCGCGCTGGACAAAGCTTTTGCATCCTTCTGTCCTTCGCGGTCTAGTAGGTATGTGGGAAGAGCACCATCTGGCACAGTCGAGGAATCAGCCTGTTTGACGTTGCGTTCGTCGTGAGCTTTGAGTGTCTTTTTGAGCTGGACTTTTTCTGCATGCCGTTTTGCGTGCAGTAGTTTGGCCTTGATACCAAAGGCCTTTTGGGCGATCGCAGAAGAACGGTGAGCTGATCGTGCTTCACGTTTCCGCCTGGGTTCAAGACACTGAGTCACAGCTTTCGTCCGTTGTGCGAGACGACGCACTTTCGTTCATAATAATCTAATCGCCGACCATGCCGCTTGATGTGCTCTTCGATGTATTCGTTCTAGGAAAGCCATAAGATAATGGCCACTACGTGCCAACTAGTATTTACCTGAGGCTAGAAGGGAACCAACAGATTGAGCACATCACGACTTCCACCGGATGCGTGGATGGACTCACCATTGGACAGAGAAGAGGCCAGCTCCGAACAAACAATGATCAACAAAAAAGCGGACAAGACGGCACGTGGAGGGCACTCTAAATAGATTTCACCAGCTTATACGTGTTCTAACCCTCCTCAATGTGGCAGGAATCCAGCATCCATTATGGCTCTTCTTCCTCTCAAAACTCCTACTACTCTAACAATCTGGGCCCTCAAGATACGCCTCTTCAATTCTATTCTCCAGATCCCAACAATGGCTTCTACCCTGGCTCGCGCCCAAGCCTCGACGCTCATACCGTTCAAGGCAACATGGCTCCACAAGGGATGGCGTCTGGCTATGGGGGGAGTATACAGTCCCCTGGTGGTTGGTGGACAGCATTCGGAACAGGCGGCTTAGAAGGCGAACCGCCCCTCTTGGAAGGTCAGCTTGTTTGATCAAGATTCTAACCAAGGATGTCAAATGAACAAGACTAGAGCTTGGGATCAATTTCTGGCACATACGCGCAAAATCATTGACCGTTCTCAACCCTCTTCGGCCGGTTGATGAGCGAATAATGGACGACGCCGATATGGCAGGTCCACTCATTTTCATGATTTGTTTCGGCATGTGTTTGCTGCTCGTAAGTAATGTTCCATCGAATACCGCACCGCTGCCTACGTGATCTGCTTCTGCAGTCTGGGAGGTCCAACTTCGGGTACATATACGGCGTTGGCTTATTCGGGACTGCGTCACTGTACACTCTACTCAATCTTATGTCGGAAAAGGGCATTGGTGCATATAGAGTCGCGTCTGTTCTGGGGTATTGTCTACTGCCAATGGTCGGGGTTAGCGCAGTCAGTGTTATGGTATCTCTCGAGTACGTACTTTCTTCTCCCCTCCAAGCAGGGCTAACACTTTTCCAGTGATTATTTTGGCCATTTCTTCTCTATTCTCTCAATCTTGTGGTGCACATACTCGGCCTCTGGCATCTTCGTGGCAGTCTTACGCATGTCCGAGCAGAGGCTACTTGTCGCATATCCTGTTGGGCTTTTGTACGGTTGCTTTGCTCTTCTCAGTGTCTTTGGTAGTGCCAGTCCCACAAAATGAGTACGATATGTTTCATTGTTGGTAGACCGTACAGTAATCGAGTATAATTTTCAGCGTGATAAGTCTACGTAACCCCAAAGTCCCGGATGTGCAACAAATCAACCAATAAACTATAGATTGCTCGGCACGCGTCTCAAAGGCTGGGGTTTACCAGAGAGCAATTGTCGGTTGTACAAAGTGAGCAATACCTCCATGATCTCTTCCAACGGGAGTGTCGCATATTCGTGCACATATTGTGGAAGAGAATCTTCCAGGTTGAACCCCGCCTTCTTCATGAAGAATGGATGCATCACGTCTGGCGTCGCCTCTCCGAGCTGTCGCATGGTTAGCCTTTCAATCTGTCTGCTACGATGTCTGTATTCCGTTTTCCCCTTCTCGACTGGCACGTCGTTGGCTGATCCCTCTTGAAGGTCCTTTAAAGCTGGGAATGGCACCGCAGGAGATGGCGACATCGGGCCTGGAGTGGGCAAAGGGCTCGAGGGACTAAATTCGGCAGTTGCATATCGTGAAGAGATGGGTGGCGGTAAGAACGGAGGGCCAGTCAATTCTGGCGGCGATATGGGATGCGCTTGATTCAAGTTTAGAGGCTCAGGGAGTTTCTTACGAGCAGGGCGCTGTGCGGTTGAAGCCTTGATCTGGTCCATCTCTCTTGTGAGCGTCTTGCGGAGAATCGTCAACCATGAATAGAGTGAAACGTTGAGTGTGATGTAGATATCCTCTTTGTCCCTTTCTTCGGCTTTACGGATGAACTTGCTCTGGAAATCGTATTGCAACAAGTTGCTCTCTTCTTGTGATGTCACTTCGCTGACCATATGCATGGTCATGGATGGCAATCCGGCGATGGTCGCAACCGACGCGTGCTGAGTGACTGCCCTTAGCCACTCGTCAATGTCAACTGTCGCGCCCAGAACCCGGGGAGGATGTGAGAGTTGCGTGGCCTTCGAAATCATCATTGATGAAAATGCCAACTGAATCTCGCGTGTCGCTGGGGTGTGTAGCCCCTGTAGCGTTCGTATCAACATTGCTTGAACGTCGCGCCCAACAAACTGTGCCATTTCCACATCATCCATTTTCCGGGGGAAGAGCACTAAGTGGAGGCTTTGCAATCGAAGCGTCATATGCTGCTCAATAGCATGTGAGAGGGTGGTTTCCGCTTCTTTGAAACGACTTCGGGCGGACTGAAGCATGGCTTCGGCAACAGCTGATAGCGGGTTGTCTGGCTTCGGTGTACGAGTGACGCGGAAAGTCTTTGATTCACGACTTGCTCCCTCTCGCTGGGCATCAAGATTCGTCTTGAACTTGGCTGCATAGAGCATAAGCCTTGGTATGGTCCCAACTGTCACAACCGCGACAATTTTAGGGCTGGTGACGGTGAAAGCCAGCTTGACCAAAGGACTTGTACCTGTGGCGAGTACCCCAAATTGAGACCAATCGTCGACAACTTCTACTTCCAATGGATCGGCACTGCCATCCTGTCAGTAACCACCGAAGACACACATAACGAGGACTTACTGGTAGTGAAGTAGCATCTGTTGTTCCGATTCGAGGGTGACAACGAGCGGGCCACTTGTCATGCGAAGAACTAACATCCTCCCTTTGCCCTCTGGATCGAGAAGAGGGTCGTTGTTCGTTCTTCGTGTTGTGGCAAACATACAATTAGGCACAACTGCATGCCCTGCGATATTCCCTGAAGCAGTGATCGCCACTTTGCCCACAAACACCGACAGGTCGTGCATTATCTCTGTAAGGCTGGTCCGCATAATGGCATCATCCAATTGCACATTGACGGTGCTGATCGACCGACCAAGATCCACGTCCATGACTATTTTCCTTATGCGGAACAACACAACAGTTGACAATGCTTGCTGGGGTGCTTGTGTTGGAGGGGGTGCTTGTGAAAGCTTGGTCGTCGCTTTACTTGGCAAGGCACCTTGAGTAAAGAGTGGGATACGATCTAACCACACAGCTTTGAAACAGAGAATGTCCTGAAGGCGAGAAAACCGCACATCCCCGTGAAACTCCGTGTCCAAAACAACTGACAAGGAACTAGCTGAATCGCCATCATCGAGTTTGGAGAAATTCACAGAAAAGGCGAGGTTGCGGGCATCCAGCTTGACGCAGTGCTCGCTAAGGAACCCATGTTTGAGACCTACAGTAAGGCCTCCAACACTTCCGGTGAATGTAACCCTTCGTGCACCAGGGGATATATTGACGATGAAGCCACCACTCTCCCAGTGCACCCCAGCAACCACATTGACATCTGGTTGACATGATAGCTCCAGTTTTGATTGGTCAATTCTGAGGCTGAAGCTGATCTGCATGCTCGCGGAGGAGTCTTGGGATACGTCCTCGATCGGTGATAACGTGATTTCGGGTTCTGGTATCATCAGTGACGAAGACAGTTCTGCTCGTAGGCTAATTTTACGAAGCCGGGTCTCGATATGCGTCACTAGCTCGGTTAAAAATGGGAGTAAGTTTGGTTTGAGCATGTTCTGGCTTGAGTGCACGGTATTCTTGAAAATCAAAGTGGAGATCGCTTCTTGTGACGGCCTGCGCACTGCGCCGCGGTACTCGGCCCAAACTGACACGACCGGGAGGTTGAAGACCTCCGCACCTAGGTCTGAAAAGTGTTCCTCCTCTCCAGCGTGTGACACGGTCCGAGTTCGGGGAAGGTGTGTCATTGAACTGCTGTGTATGCAGACCTTTCCACTGGCGAATGTCAAAGAAGCGAAGATGTTGGATGTGATCCTTGGGACATCACGCTTCTCAAGAAGGGGTGAATTGGGGATGATTGTGGCATCAGCGCTGGACGGGGTGCGCGGAACGTAGGCTGAGAGGCGCTCCATCCTTGCCTTCCCTTGTCGATAAACGTCGATCAGGGAGAATACATAGTCGGGGATCGAAGAATCAAGGTCTAGGACGAATCCACTAACGTCAGCCACGGCCCAGATATTCCTCGTAGCCGCTGAACGCTTCGAGCGGAGCTGGGCTTTCATTTGTGGGTAGATTAGTCGATTCCGACGGGGATGTTGACTCCCAGAGAAGTCGGATGGATTTGACTGATTAAACCTGGAAGAAAGTCAAAACACGAAATGAGACAGCTTCCGAGCACACGTACTGGGGAACAAATTGGAAGGCAAAATCTTTCATCACGGCCTGGCCAGATTCGCCTCGTTGTGAGCTGAACCCAATAGACTTGATGGAGAAAAGGAAGGCGCGGACGGAATCTGTGTCTGCCCTAGTGGCCCCAAGAACACCCAGCTCCTTGTCTAGCGTCAACGGGAATGCAACACCGACGTTCTGAATTGATACATTGACTGTATAATCATCAAGCCACGAATTGTCTTCGTCTGCTTGTATATCTTTGACACGAACTTCGAAGGTTCTGAGAATGTTCTGAGTCTTCTCCTTGAATGCAGCCAACTCGGCCGCTCTCTGTTCCTTGCGTTGAAGCACTTCTGCCTGTAGTGAATGAGTGGATGTGAGTAGATGTGTCTCGACGTATAGCACGGAACATTACCTGTAGATGGTCGACGAAGTCACCAACTTCTCCAATAGAACTTGCTTGCATGACGGCATGGATACTTGTGAATGAGAGATCCAAAGTGTTGCCTGAGAATGATTCATCCTCAGCCCCATTTGTACTCAATTTGACATTTATCCTGACAAAAGCTGAGCGGTTGTTGCTCTGCTTGAGTTCTCGGTGGATGCTCTTTGTAGATCGAGGTTCTAGTGATAAGGCAAGGTCTGACATAGCAAGATGCCACTTTTGGTTAATGACATTTTGAAAACCACCACCAATGTCTTGACATTCCAGATACACGGTCGAAGTTATTCCCTCCAAACCCACTCGAAATCCTTGTATCTTGAAAGATATCCCACATCTGAATGGACGTTGGATCCGAGTAGGACCATGACCAGCAGGCATGGAATGGCGAGCACGAGTCTCGCGAACTAGGGCTAGAAGGTCGTTGAAATCCTGCCCAAACTTCTGCTGGACGACAAGAAGTGTGTCCCAATGTGAGGGCTTGACTTTGAGCTCGATTGGCTGGACCATTATGAGGCCGTGCAAAATTAGGCCATCATATCTTCCTGTCATGGAAATGGCGGGGAGAACGAGCTTGACGCGAGTGTTTGGGACCGCATCAGCACTTGAGGCCCGGTTGGCGACCATGATTATCTGTGTGCTTAAATGGAGACCCATAACTTGTCCTGCTTCGAAGCCATTTGACTTGGACGTATCCAAGAAGACTGTAGCATTGTTGACCTCCCAAGTCAACCAAGTCCCGTGCATTATCTGAAGGGAGATCCCGAAACGTCCGATCTCGCCTTGCACCTGGACCATAGGATGGCGCACGGAAGCCTGTGTGGAGGTGGGTGACGTGGGTTTCGTTGGAACCTGCTGAAATTCATTCAAGAGTGCTTGCAGTGAAGTACCGATCTCGGCAAGGAAATCTACTCTCCATTCCTCGATGAAATGATAAAGGCGCAAAGCACTGCGTGGAACCTGGAAACGAATGGCCTGCAGTGTAAAGGTAACACAAATAGATGGCTTCCCGAGACCGATAGCATCTTGTCGTCCAACACAATTTATTTTCGTACCCGAAAAATCCAGAGACGCAAGGATGTCTTGATCGTTTGGCTGCTGCGGATGAGGGGGTGATCTGGCGCGAACGAACACAGTGTCGCAAAGGAAGGAAGTGTTTATGGATTGATCTGCTCTGCTTAGTGACGACTGGAACAGAGCTGACGATATGATTTGAAGAGTTGTTGCGCCGAATTCGAATGCCAAATTCTTGGCGACAGCCTGCACCTTGAACTGACGAACTACTCCGGTGAACGCTACGCTGAGCAAAGGCGTCGACGGTGCCTTGGAGACATTGGCTTCATGGCGAGGTAGTTTGCGACCCCAGGTGTAAAGGTAGTGGCGCCTGACCCGAAGAACATACTCAACAAAGCGCATCAAGTGGGGGAAGATTGCGATCTGGACATCCCCTACTATAAGGGACACGAAAATCTGACGAGTACGAATTGCTTGTGACTCGCGCAAGGAGACTTGGGATAAACCTGCGATAGGTGCCGAGAAATGTATCGTGTCCATCTCACGGATGCGGAAGGCGGCCTGAACGTCTTTGAAGAGGAGTGAACTAGAAGATCGACCCAAGGGATCTAGCACGGTGTAACTTGTCGAACCGAGTTGGATCACGACCGCTTTGAGTGAGGATAGTGACTTAGGCACTTCCATTGGCTGGCCGCTCCCTCCAAGGGCCAAGAACATAAAAAAGTTTGCAACAGTATCGGCATCCATGTCTAAACGCTCCAGATGGGCCAATAACAGCGTTTCGAGAGTATTGCTATCGGCTGAGACGGTCTCGCACCACTGGGGCAGGCTAGCGGATGACACGTGCCAGAGGCAGTTACGCAGATGATAGATTAACCGGAAATTGCTGTCCATTCGGAGGTTTCGAGGGGTGCCGCCTTGGATTAGGTATGAAGGCTGGATCGTGGAGAGGGGGTCGATGATGTCTTTCCCCTCAGAAGCTTTGAGGATTCCGTAGATAGTGCTTTTTATTTTAGCAGTGTTCTGACTCTTACGGCGTCGGACTAGTTTGGTCAGCTGCTTCGAAGTGCGACCAACTGCCAAACAGGCTGTCAAGGCAAAGTTGATACTCTGGTGACCCACTTTGATCGCAAGACCCTCCCAAGAGAAAGTAAGGGACGACTTTTGACGGACCATATGAATGTGTGATAAGTTCACGTCTATCTTCGTCTCCGTGTGGGGGAAGTTGTTGGGAGTTATTGTCCGACCGGCAGAGGACGTGCAGAAGGCAAAAGAAAGACCAGCCAGCGAGCCGTTTACAAAGGTGGCTGGACCAAGTAATGTGCTGACAGTGACATGTTCCAAATTCAAGGTGAAGTGCGATACCATGTCAAGGAGGGATGGCGACTGCAAGCGGGCCGTTTGAGGGGAAAACACGGGTTCACCAGCATCGTTCATGGCGATATGCTGCAGTATGGTCATAGAGACGGAAGGAAGTCGTAAATCTAGAAAGACACTACTTGGGGCAGTCTCTTTCTTGGGAGGAAACCCGGAGAGAAAGCGCGCCATTATCCAATCGACAAGGAGTTCTGGGCTTGGGACCTAAAAAAACGGAGAGATAAAGCATCGAGGTCGTTTTGAATAAAAGGTCCTTACGTATTGATCCAAGTCCTGGTCGAAGTACGCCACAGCGGGGAGTATTAGTGGTGTCAATCGTACGACGAATGGTTGGCGGCCACAGACTCGATACGTCACTGTGCAGTTCGGGCTTTCACGTGGTAGTGGGTCTTTGAATGGTGAGCTTCTAGCATCCTGCATCTCAGGACGCTGATGAGTTGGGTCACGACTCTGAACATATGGTGTCAATTTGAAATACTGAGCCTGACGACGAGCACATTACCCGAGTGAGTACAAACGGCGACCCATTCCAATAACAAGGTCGTCCGAGGTCTTGGGCTGCATAGTGACTCGAGTAGTGGGTATAAAAATTGAGAAGTGACTTGCTCCCTGGTGGGGGACGAGATGACGATGGGATGTCTGCCTGGAAGTCAGATGCGATACACAAGAGAGGTGAAAGGGACCGACCAGGATCATCCGACCAATCACTATCTGTTGACTCGGCATCAGTGAAATCTTCATTATCTGATTCGTCTCCACTTGACATATTCTGATCGTCTTCATTGAGTTTAGGTGCAGGCAATGGAGTCGAAGCCCGGGTTTTCCTGTGGGATGAAGATTAACTCCATGTCGGTTTCAAGTGTCAATATACTGACGCAAGGCGAGCGTCGCGATCTGCTTCAGAAATGCCTTCTTCCCCCTCAGATTCTGAAGCCCGCGACGTGGCGGGGTCATACAAAACGGCCAGGTGTGAATTGGCCCCTTTGACCACGGTCCCGCGCGTACGGCGAGGTCCTGCATCTGCCAGTACAGGCTGTGGTAAAAACAGCCCACTTCGGTGTGATCCACGGACTGTTCTATGTGAGGCCTTATGCGTATAGTTAGTGGAAGAAGTCTCACCATCTCCTGATCGCTGCAAGGCAGAGATCATGGTCAATGAGCGGTCAGTAAGGTGGTCTTGTTCTGAGACAAATGCGAGTTGGGTTTCGAGATGCTCACGCCAACCTCCTGGGGAAGAATACAGATCCATATAGAGGTCTCCAGAGACCTCTGCTGCTTCTAACCAAGGTTTTTGCTCTGATGAGGCCGTGAGCAAAACCTTGAGGAATGCAGCAGGCAGCTGGACGCTCAGAATCTTTTTGAAGAAGGAACCGCCTAAATCATTGGTGGTGAGCTTGAGGCCGTCTGGGAGGCTCAACACCGCAGCAGCGAATCCTGCACGCCAGACGAGATCGACCCTGTCAAGAGAGAACTTGAGGAATGTAACTGAATGACGTTGAATGTCAGACTCGCGTAGATTGATAGTGAAACTTACTGTCGGGATCCAGAGGAGGTGTGTACTCGGCGGCAGGCGCGTTAGGTACATCGGCGAAGTTCAGGCCAAAGGCATCGCCTACAGCTCCAAGGAGGAATCCCTCGGAAGCCGATAAGCTGGACTTAAGTTGACCGATGTGTATCTCCCATATACAAAGGTAGGTCGCGGTCCGAGGCTGGGGCCCAAACAGCCGATGTGCAGTTATGTCAAGGCCTGGGGGGTGTTGAACAAGGAATAACGGGAAAGCGGCAACCACGCTTACTGCCAATGTAGAGGACCTCGTCAATCTTCCGTCGTTCATCGGGTAGTCTTAGCTTTTCCGGATATTCGTTATCTAGAACTCCCGTGATAGTGCCGATGTTTAACGACATTTCTATCCTCACTTTGCATGAAGACGAGTTACCCATAGTTGGAGAGCAAAGACGCACCCATAAAATAATCGTGCATCCGGAATTGCAATTGAAATTCTGGAATCACCAGGACTAGACAGCTACCAATCGTTGTTGTATCGAGGGTGTCTGTTTGAGAAGCCCTTTCAAAACCAGGAAGGCCCGCTGGCAGAACGACTTCTGCATGAAATACACACACAGTCATTTCGACTTGCATGGGGTTTGCCTGAAGTACTGTTAAACAATGCAGATGTGAAGCATTAGTACCCACCTTTCCGACGCGATACTTAGCTATGATAGGGTCTCCAGGTGGTCTATTGTGTCGCTTATTATCTAGATATTCGTATAGGGTCGAAAAATGCGTGAAAGATCCAAAGTAATTGTCCTTGAAGACCATGAAATAGCGGATGGACCACCCCAACGCTTTGAATGCAAGGCGGTTGGCCTACAGAATGGCTTAAGCCTTTGTTACGAGCGTCTGAGGAACGTGCCACCCACCGTAAAATCCAACTTGAGCTGTTCAACATATTCCTCGCGGACCTCGGCGAAGTATTGATATGAACCGTTTATGCGCAACGTCCCAAGTTTTCCGAGAGTGTTACCATCCGCTGGTGCATGAAGGGCGTGCGTATTCCAGCGGGGCAGTGATAAACTGAGAGACGGGTCGGGAATCTCAACGTGAAATGGTATAGTGGTCGATTCAGGACGGAATTTGTTCGAAAATATTGTTACGTCGCTTTTGAAGAGGGGTCCTCGCCCTACGATGAAGGCTATATCGGACGTTAGGGTTGCTTTGCCTTCATTACAACGGAAACGCACCATTATCTTCTTTGATTAAAGGTTTGTCGATGATATTATGGTCGTTGGTGTATAGATACAAAACATAATGGTGTAACTCCAGATGAAAGCCGTATATCATCGGGATGAATCGTTGAAAGTCTGTCGGGGGACCCGTTGTCCAGTCCTTACCAAGGTCGGTGAACATGTTGATATGATCGCGCAGTAGATACAACGTCGGTTGCCTGAGATAGACAGCGATATCCCACTTCCGTTCAGCGTTCCATCGAAGAGGTGCAGGAAGGTCACAGCGTACTCGACACGACTCTGCTACCACAAGCCGAATATCGTTCAAACTTGATGTCACCGCAATGTCATCAAGGTGTACCTCTAGATTGGCTTCGTAACCTTTAGGCCCTGCGACCATAGGCATGATATAGTTGATGGAAGACCGATCCCCGGCTTTCAAGTGAATCCATGCAGATTCTCGCTTGCGAGGCCTTGGCTTCGGCAGTTCCGTTTGTCCATCCCATTGCCAATTCTGAGGAGCACGGATAAGCCACATACCGTCAGGATACATGACAACCCACCTTAGATGGTTCGCGAAACGGAATCTGAAGGACAGTTTCATCGCGCAATTCAACGAAAACGCGCATGCTCGTCCAAACACGCCTTTCACCCGGTACAAGACGTGGTGTTGGTGTGATGTCCTGGAAAGTCGAAGGGAAGAATGCCTTCTGGAGGTCTGACCTATATCAACGGATTAGATGCTTCTCGTAGTTATGGTATGATGACGACAAACCTTTGACGATCAGCCCAAGGTCCATAACGGATGAACCCACCCCTAATAACAAGATCGACCCCCCATTCAGGAGGCATGCTACCGTTGCCAATATCGAGTGAATCGAGTTTCATGCCAGTAGCTACATCAGGTGTCGAAGGAACGAGACCAACAACGTCCGCATAATAAGAGAGTTCCAGGACTGGCGCTTCTAGTATCTTGCGCTCGATAGCATATTCGACGTGAGTAAAATCGTCTCCAACATGGCTTTCCTCTTCAACTGGTTGCTTGGTCTTCTTAGATTTACGAAACCGTTTGGCGTGCTTTTCTGCGGCAGCATATAACTTGAGTTGGCGCCATACTTTGGTAAATGAGGAAAACGAGAGAGGAGGATCTCGGGTAAAAGGGTGGTGCCTAGGAAGCATCTTAAGTTTTAAGTTGAGTATAATACGATCGAAGGAACTCTTACTCTTTGATAAAGGAGTGAAACAACTCTCCAAACCCAGCCATGTCGTGATCGCGGACATACTGGTCATTCTCAACGAGGCGTATTGAAGCAGACTTGACCCTCAGAGCAAGAACTTGTTTGTACAGATCATGAGGTGAGCGGGACTACGCCGAGAATGAATCAGAATGTGCAGGATGGACTCGCATATAGGCTGACCGGAACAATCCCATAGGTCCCTTCAGCCCTCTGAAACTCAGAAACCAGTAGATTCTCGGTCGTGGCGTTCCCGCATATAATGGCACCTTTGACTATCTCTAAACCAAGGGGAAGCAAGTCCTTGGGATCAAGACTTGGGAGCTGGCTTCTGATCCAAGCAAGGGAATTCAAGATAAAGCGTGGGACGAACACCGAATGCGAACCCAATGTTCGTGCAAGGAAAGCTGGTCTTGAGGCTGCCTCGAAGGTTAATAAGGGACCTTAAACGTAATGGACCACATACCCGCTTCACTTCGCTTCGGTAGTGACGCTCGACGCGCAGTTGACCGGGAGGTTGGTCGACTTTGAGCAAGAGCTTCCAGTTGCGAGAGTATGTGCTCGTAGGATGCTGTTCTGTTATACATGAACCACTCAAATCCCTCGAACGTAAGTTGGACTCGACAAGAAAGTGCACGACTGAGGAACTTGTCTACTACGCGCATTAGATACCGAACGAACTTGAGGGAATCGGTAAGGCTCACCATCATCCATGGCTGGATTGTTTCCTATTTCATCCTCGGATGTAGGTCTTCGAATCCAATATCTCCATTGTATCTGAACCTTGACTATCCTAAACGACTGGTTGCTCGAATGATAAACGACGTCCTTCAACAAAATTCGTCCGGCAAGCAGAGAAAAATGGATTGCGCCTAGGTAACCAAACCGTCATCCAAGCAAACAGCGAATACAGAGAGAATCAAACCTAAGTCAATCCATATGCTCGACGCCTCTTGGTTCCAAAATAACAAACGAAGAATTCGACTGAGCAAGAAGGCGATTATTCGATTCCAGTAGAAAAAATAAGAAATCAAGGCAATAAAGACGCATATGCATGCCGCAAGAACAAGGTTGTTGAAGACCATGTCGCCCGTGTATCGCGAGATAACTCCAGCAGGTGTCAAACGAGATTAGAATGAGAAGCGCGCTGCGTCATAGCATCGCAGTGAGGATGGAGTTGGATTTGGACAACAGACCACTGCCCAGTTTACCGGACGGGCCGCCGGGTCAGTGCTTAGTCACCACGACCCTTGTGAAATCCTCCAACATGTCTCCGTCTCCAACCATGCAGAACGCGGCGCAAACATCGACACCTCTACGTCAATTTGCATACCATACGACAACCACATGTGCAATACAAGCCTCTGTTTACGGGAAATGCATCGTCGCAACATACACTGATGTGAAGAAGGACACTTGCAAAGCCGAATTTGATAACTTCTCCAAGTGCCTCCAGGACGCCGTAAGACCACTTCCATCCAACCCCAGGAAATCTCTCATTATATAATGCAGATGAAGCGAAAGCGAAAGTGGTGACCAGACGCATTATGACTACCAGTCCCAAAGCATTAAATTAGTTGCTTCTAAGAAAATTATTGCAAATGACGAAAGCACCCATTCAACTACCCTCTCTGTTCATGGCTCCTGGAATCCGCCTCTCACCCCGGTTGCCGACCATGTCGGCCTCAGCAGCAGCAGCATCTCTCCTCATCTGCGCGCTTGCTCTCATCAGCATCCGCATCCCTGCAGGCAATGGCCAAGGCGTCGTGTTTGGAAGTGGTAAGAAGGCATCCGAAGATATTGGCCTGGGACGTGGTGCTGCACTCCTCAAACGTGCTATGACTGTCGATAATCGAAGGTCAAGAACCAAGTCCGTTGAGGAGCTCGGTGGTGGTTTGATAGGTGAGGATAATGGATTGGTCGACGATGATGAGGCGACTGGGGGGAGCCCCGGCGGTGTCGGAAGCAGCGTATCTTGGACGTCATTGTCGGTGCTTCCCTGTGTGAGCGACATTTCATATGCAATTGTTGTGAGAAGAAACTGCAAGAACACGATAACGAAGTCAAGAGCGAAGAGCTGCAGCCTGGATGGCACGTATGCTAAATTCGTGCGTTCAGTCAGGGGAAACATAAGAAAACGAAAGGGACATACCCAATCCAACAAAGTCGAGGAAGACTGCCCTCTCCTCGAGCCCACTCGATGTTGCATGATTCCAGAGAGTTGGAATGTTGAAGAACAGGATAGTTGTGAAGAAGAAGCGTAAGGAATGGGCAGCATCGAGGTCCCGGGGCTTAGAGCATTGGAACTGGGACACGAGACGAAATATGAATGCCCAAAGTCCTGGTGACAAGAAGAATGAGAGGGTATGCAGTTGATAGAGCAGGGAGTCGAGCTTCGTGCGCAGTTAGACCCGAACACCTCCTCTAAGTGCGATAACTCACCGAGTGTACGATATGCTTTCTCTGCGCATTATACCGCTTGTTCATGTCATAAATCGTAAAGGACCGCGATGCCCACAACAAAATCCCCAAGGATGTCCCGATCTGCAAAGGTGCTTGCTAAGGCAGGTTGGAAAGGACACTTGCTTGTCCTTGTGTGGCCAAATGGGCGACTTGTGAGCCTCGCTGTTCTTACCGCGCCAGCCTGAGCATGATCACGAAAAGTCTGATGTGTCCATTATGCTGCTATACAGATGAAAGAGGTCCTAGTCTAGCTAACGATGCTATTTAAGTGTCCAATGTATGTGAAACTATGCACGACGTGATGAGAGAGATAGAAAACGTTGACGGTTAAACCTGTAACTCTATTGCATTCCCGAATTTGACGATTCGAGGTGAGCAGCGGGTAAGTCTGTCAGACTGTACCGTGGCAGGTTATCCACGGACGGGCGACTCGGTGATTTGCTGGCATCTGGCTGACCAGATTCGTGGTCCAAATGAGCGGCTTGCAGTTCGAGTTCACGCTCTTCTTCTCGCAGTCGCGCCTTTTCCTCTGCGCTTATGTCCTGCATTGACCATGACCCACCACCATAACCGACTTCAACTGGAGGTCCAACACTTGCATCGATTGGTTCTGCGGTATGTATCTGACGAGCCAGATCAGCGTAGGGGTCAAACTCTTCGTATGCGGCAGAAGGGTATGCGCTATGGAGGAGTCCCCTCTCCACTCCGTCAAGACTGGGGTGTGATGGTCCTCTGGCTTTTGCCTTCCTCGTGCGAGATTGTCGTGCCATGCGTTTCTCACTTTGGATCTGATTGACATAGCGAGCAACGATGATGACACCGTCTAGTGGATGAAATCAGTTCGACCAAGAATTCAACGGATAAGAACAGATGTCTTACACATCTCTATCAGGATCACAGCGGTCGATATGCCAAGGTAGAGACCTTTCGCCACCTTGAATAATCCAGTACACTGTTCCTGTCCGCCTTGAGTCTCAATGGCATCCTGGCACGCATTGACCACCGCGACTTGAGAAAAGTGGGTTATGACCCATAAAAAATATGCAGCGACAGCGAGGTTGAGGACGAAATGAACATAGGTGAAGTATGCGTATGCTTGAACAAAGGTTTGCTTGCGTACTATTGCCCCGACGAAACTACGATGGCACGACGATTGTCGATCATGAGCCTGTCTCTGACGGCTGAGAAAATGTCACCATACCCCAATATCGAAGCGACAAAGAGCAACGTCTCGATGACAGCAAAAATAATGAAGGCAGCTTTGCCACTTCCATTCAAATCATCGTTACCTAACATACAATTATCTCTGTGAACAACATTGGTAATCTGTGAATGCATACGCACTAGATATCTCAAACCACAACGCGATTGAAAGTATTCCTGAAAACAACAACCCCAACATTGACATCGTGATGACACCGAGTCGGACAGGAAGACAACAACAAAACTTCTGCCGCGCAAAGAAGAAGTTTCGAAAACCGAACGATGAATCAAGACTCATCTTCAGCCTGAGAGTGATTGGAGGTTGGAGGTGGTCTCGAAGAAGGTCAAACGCTTTGAGCAACCCGACGTGACGGAGGCTATGTAGGAACCCACAACGGACCTATTGTTGGCAATGAGCGGCTGTGAGTTCGTGACATGACCGGAGTCGGACAATGGACGTATTGATCGGTCAACGGTGTTGTGAGGACGTGACACGCCTTCTACTTGGACTGTTCAGTAGAATGGTGCAGCTCAGGTCCTAGGATCCTGGCACTTTCTTCTGTCCATCCGGTATTTAATAATGGCTTGAGCATCGCTGCGCAATCAGTCCCAATTTGTTGCACCCTGACGATCGGTGACGCACGGCCTCAGTTGTTCGGTGCCATACCTGAGTTTCATGACCTCGGTGTATGGGCTTCCCATCTGCTCTGGTCCTCTGGAGCCCCTGCTATGGCCAGGCCGCGGACTCGGAACTCTTCGTCCGCTTGGCAAGTATTTGGTCGTGTTAGAATCGCAAGCTGAGGACCCCAGATGACCTGTCTCCTTGCCGGAGGAACTCTATGGCATAGATTTATGTAATATACCTAGGAACCAAAATCTTAGCTGAGCGAAGTAAGAGCAGAATTCAGAGGGGTTCTCTTAGTTTGAAGTGATTTGGATAATTGGAAGCAAACCAGGAGCACTGCCAGGGGGCCAGGGTAAGTAATGCACACCAACAGCTACAAACGCACACACCTTAATTTCAAGCACCCGCCTCGTTAGCATCCAAAATGGCCGCAGATCCGAGGCACGGAAACGCCGAGGTAATGGGAATGGATGTAGATATAGCTCAGCCAAAGCCAGCTACAACACGGCCCCCTCCATTCGCCCCTCCACCTCCTCGTTCTTCGTCCGTGCCACTGCGTCCGACCGAGTATACAGTTGGTTATGTCTATTCTGCTGAAATGACCTCACACTTCTCTGCGCTTCGCCACCCGGAGCAACCAGAGCGCATCTCGCGCATAATGCAGGCCATTGTTCATGCCCGTTATGCGAACAAGATGAAGTGGATCCCTATCCGCGAGGTTCGCAAGGACGAAGCGTTGCTCGTCCATAGCGAGGATCACTGGAATAAAGTCTATGCCATACAGTGTAGGTTCTATGCTAAACCTAATACCGGAGCACTGAACGAGATGAACTGACGCCAGCCTGAACCAGATATGACCGAAGAAGATCGAATTGCATGCGAGGACTATTATGAGCAATTGTCTCTATATGTCATGCAAGGAACCACTCGGTCGGCATTATTGAGCTGTGGTGGGGTAATCGAAGCATGCCTGGCTGTTGCTCGTGGTGAACTGAAGAAGTCCTTTGCCATCGTTCGCCCTCCTGGACATCACGCAGAACCCGACGAACACATGGGGTTTTGCTTCTTTAATAACGTAGCTGTCGCAGCCAGAGTCGTTCAGGAAATGACGAAACTTAAGAGGATCTTAATTCTTGACTGGTAGGGCCTTACGTCTCTTTCTACGACTCCTGCTGATCATTCTGTCAGGGACGTCCATCATGGTATGGGTGCTGTAAGGACAAACTACCCTGAGGGAACTGATGCGCTCTAGGGAATGGAACACAACGGGCATTCAACGATAATCCAAGCATCTTGTATATGTCAATCCATAGGTACGAGCAGGGGGCTTTTTACCCGTGTGGACCTTTTGGCGGCATGCAATCCTGCGGAGAAGGGCCTGGACTTGGGTTGTAAGTGAGAAAACCCTTTTCTGTTTTCCATACCTCATCTTCGCAGCTCTGTCAACGTTCCATGGCCAGAAGCCGATATGGGCGATGCTGAATACATCCACGCGTTTCAAAAAGTCATCATGCCTATTGCAATGGAATTTGCACCGGAACTTGTCATCAGTAAGGCGCTTCAACTATAAATATGGCATCCCTACGACCTTTCACAGTCTCCGCTGGATTCGATGCAGCTGCAGGCGATGATCTTGGCGAGTGCAACGTGACCCCTGTTGGCTACGCCCACATGACCCACATGCTCTCTGGACTGGCAAATGGCAGAATGGTCGTTGCCCTTGAGGTGCGTCTCCACCATTTTCTTCCGCTCTCAACTTTTTCATGACCTCTCAAAGGGAGGTTATAACCTTGACGCTATATCGGCTTCCGCTTTGGCAGTCACAAAGGTTATTCTTGGGGAGCCTCCTGATGAATTGCCACCCTTGACAGCGTCAGAGGTTGCAACTGAAACTGTTTGGCTAGTTGCAAGAGAGCAAAGCAAGTATTGGAAGAGTGTAGACCCCAAAGCTTGTGAGCCTCGTACCGGCAAGTTCACTTTGCATCGATCGCGTCTTATATTCTCACAAGCTTATAGGGGTCGAACCGATCAGCTTTTCAATACCAGGTAGAACAAGATATACATTTGTGATCTCATGTCTCATCCCATCCATCTGTTCAGAGATTCTGAAAGCTCATCGACAACACTACCTATACACAGAGCACGACATGATGCAAGTACCACTCATGAACCCGGAACAAGAACTACGTTTTTCTACTCAGATAATGTGCACGCAAGTCGAATTATTTGCGGATTCGGGATGAAGCTAAAATACCTCTAGGTCTGACCTTTTCGAGAACAATACTTTGATTTTTTTCGTGCATGAATTGTAAGTCTACACCACATTAGTCTTAATCCTTCACATATCCGTTTAGTGGCAACTTGCGTCTGGAACTTGAGGCCTCAGCAACATGTGATGTCTATTCCGAGAGGTCCTACCTTGTGGGTTATGTCATAGTATCTATGGTACAACGTCGACTCACAAAATATCAAGATCGACTTCTCGAAAGAGCTCATTACCTGGATCAAGTCAGCCGGATACTCCTTGTTAGATGCCAATTTATTCCCAAAACCAATAATAAAGCCTGCGGCTGTGAGTCGTGTGCCCCCGTTTTCGCGTACCACCTTTGACACTCTGGTTAGCGCGGGGCTCGACAAAAAGAAGATTTATCTGGGGATGTCCTCACGTACCTTTGGGATAACTATGTACAGTACGTGTTCTGAAACCTATCTCTGCTTCTCAACTTTGAACGTCGTTCTAGATTGTCAGGTGCCAAGCAGATAATCTTGATCGGCCACGGATCAGGCTGCCAACCCCTTATGGATCTCATGGAGTCCCGGAGTAAGTAAACATTTCCTCCAGTTATGCGACGCCGAGGCTCAGCAGAAACTTCCAGCCACTTCTGTCACGAAGAGCGTCAAGGGTGTCATTCAAGTTGTGGGCAATTCAAAAATTCCAGTTGTTCCCAAATCGCCCGATGATCTCCGAAGCTGGTACCACGGAGTATGTACTCCGTTTCTTCGTTTCACTTGGGTTCGCTAACTCGACCCAGCATTCTTTCGTCGCATTACCTGCAACGCACCCCATATTAGGCCCTGAAGTTAAACCTAAGGATTTACGGAGACACGGCCACCTTGTACCAATAGGTTTGCTTCCTTGTACTGGCCTGGTGTCCACACTGATATACTTTGACACAGATGAAGAACAACCGGTCAAAGTCGTCACGAAAGCATTGGGCGCCATCGCCCAATTCATAAAAGAGCAAGTGAACGAATACCCCGAGAACAATGCCCCATTGGCATCTACAAGTCGCATCTCATGAAATGATATATAGATTGTGTTAAACATAGCTATCCACATTGCACTGTAAATTAATAACATCTGCTGATCATTCGACCAACTCCACCGCTCCCTTTCTTTGAGAAATAATCCCAACAACCTTGCCTTGGAAATCCAAGATAGATCCTCCTTGGGTAGCAACATAATTTGCTTGGCTTTCAACACCTAGAAGTTGCTCGAGGTTGACTGAAGCCAAAGCAAGGGCTTTTGCTTTGGAAAGTCTTCCACCCGCATCCAATGCAGCCTTGGGATACTTTAGCTATCGAAAGCAGAAGCGGGGTTGTACTCACCCAACCAACGTCAAAGCGTAGGTTACGGGCACTCCATTGTTCTTCGATGCCGAGTCCAACGATGACATTGTGTTCAAGAAGTGTCCCAACTGCACCCAACTTGGTCAAAGGTGGCCCGGGCAAACTATGGCAAGCTCAGCTATGTCCCATGTGGGGGAGAATAAGATTACGGACATTCTTCTAGATTGCCAAGACCCTGGATATGGTCTTGCAGGGTTCAAAATAACACCGATACGTGCCTCTCCAATTTCTTTGGCCAAGAGGTGTGCCTCAGAAGCACCGAGGAAAGTGAGACGGATAGCGAGTCCAGATATTTCTTCGACTTCGCTCTTGAGCCTGATCAACGATGCTATGACGTCGGCACTGTGGACCTCAACCACGAGAGGGAGGGAACCCTGTGGCCTGTTGGGTTATATATCATCGCAACAAGGCGAACACACACCTGAGAGACCTTCTCAAACGCCACACCAAGTTCACCCGGCGTTGAGGTCGTGAGGAGACGTCGTAAAGCTGCGATGCGCGTACTAATACTCGGGGTGTTACTGGCGAAGTTTACGTGCAATGCCACGACCTCTTGAACAATGGCACCATCAACAAGACCATGCTCTGAACCGGTATCAAACGCGACACTGAGTCCAGATAGGAACCCTGCGCCCTGGGGAGCAGTCACTGCAGTCGTAACGCCAGTACGGTAGGCCAAGCTAGAACGACATGAGGTAGAGTTTACACGACAAATCAAAGAAAACTGACAGCTGATCTCTCCCAGAGAAATGCAAACCATCAACGGCTTTAATGACACTGCCTTCACCAAGAATGTCTGGAACAGTTCCTGTGAGTGGGTCGAACACTCGACCATCTTTAGTCGACTTCTCTCCTTGGATATGTTCCAGCCCGAGAGGGCTCCCGAAGGTAAGGAGTGACGGGCTAGTTAACGATAAGGATGGAATGTATAGACTAAGATAAGGCACCCACGAAATACTTCCACCTTTGAGATCGACAAGTGGAATGTCGCTGTGGAATTGATCGACGGCACAAGAAGTTTTAGTGCCCGAGCATACAATATTACCGTGCTGCACAACCACTACGCCAGGCTCACCAGCTGAAGTCGCGGAGAAGAGTTCGTGGATCTGCCCGTCTTGTCGGACGAATATATCTTGTACGTTTGTGAATATGACGGTATTTGATGGGACCTTTCGGGTGGGCAAAGGTGGCAAGCCCTCGTACTTCAAAGCAACCTCCGCCTCCTCAGTAAAATCGGGCGTTTGGGGTACCTTTTGGAACGCTTGGGATTTCTCCGAAAAGAAGGGCTCATCCAGTTGTGCAATACCATCAATAAAGACTTGTGTGGGTGTAGCTCCAAGTGCCAGCGGGTGACTGTCCCATACAACAACATCTGGTGGAGAAACTCAGTAACCGTACCGAAAGGCTTCTCGTAGTGTACCTACCTGCATCATGCCCTATTGAGTGAGAAAAAGGTTAGACCAACTATTGGAGGGCGCCTTGAAGCAACACACGGACCTGGTTTAATAAAGCCGATGCGGTGATCTAGTCCTAGTACTGTCGCTGGTGTTGTGATGACTGACGAAAGGGCCAGATAGTGGGATAACCCATAGTAATGCGCCTGCTGGGCTTCATATAATAGATGACGCGAATTGAGGACAGGATGGTCACTCTTTCCAATGCCCAAAGTAAGTAATTGCAAACGGCGAAGGGACCACTCATACCTTCATTACTACTCTCAACCCATTGTCAGCGAGGATCCGTGGTGCAAATTCAGAACCGCGATATGCCTCTCGTTTATATCTCGCGTTAGTTGCGAAGAGGGCCACTGCTGGGGGTGTTCCTAGGAGAGGGTGAGATCATGGCCGAAGAATCTCGGTTTCTCGTACCGTACGCTTTCTTCAAGAGATCAGGGACAAGGTAGGTTTCGTGTGCGTGATGGAATGCGGCAATAGGGAATTGGAATTCGTTAGAGAGCTAGAGGAGTTTTAGATAGTGAAAAAAATGCGATCCAGAAGTTACGAACTCGAACAAGCCCATCCAGGTCCGTGGTCTCATAACAGTGAGTATGGACCTAAGTCGCAAGATTAAACATGGTCACATTGCAGGGTGAGATTTTCAAACCTTCACTCGACCACGAAGGACATCAACCAAAGCTTCCCACTGGAGGTCCTCAGGGAAATCCCCGAGTCCCTCCCACTGGCTATTGAGGGCCTTGCTGCAGTACTCATCTTGCTTTTTCTTGACCTGCTGAGCGGTATTGTACCTGGACGATATAGGTAAACGATATGTAGGGGATATAAGAGTTATCATTACGCCTGGCGGAAGGCCCATATGGTATCCATACGGGTACCATCATATACTCGGCCTTGATAGTTCGCAATTGATTATCGTGGACATCCCTCGAGAAGAGACTTACTTGGATTTTCTCCTACGGTGATTAATGCGCGCGTCAGGGACGATAGAGGTATGGACAGATACTACATCTCTTACCACAAGCGTGTCTTAGAGAGAAAAATGTAAATTTGATTAGCATCGAGGACAACGAGGACCTACTTCATTTGCCGCCATCTCGGAGTCAGAGAAGGATCAAGGGTGGTTCCATTCAACGAGAACGGAGGTTCCAATAGCATCGAGGATGGGGACCTCGCTGTAGTAGGCCTAAGCTTGATAGTAAATGCCTGGCCACCTGGAAACCATTTCAATGATACCACTACAAGTGGTATGCGAAGTGTACAAACCTATGGCATTGGCAGAGCCCGGTAAGACGTTGGCCGTGGTAACACCGCCGGAGATAGACAAGGCGTAAGCGTCGTCGTGCGTGTTAAGACCATCCAAACTGCGAAGCCATGGTTGGGTGATGCCCTTGAGTGAATTTGTGTCATCAGCTCCCTTCAAGGCTGGGGCACTGTCGACACCCAGGTGCGAGTGCATATCAACGATTCTAGGGACATTATCATAAAGAGCATATGAGTGAAGGAGTAGGACCTACCCTGGTGTAACCCAGCGTCCTCCAGCATCGAGAGTAACAAGGCTCGCCTTGTAAATGTCCAATGAACGAGCATCTATGTTACCAACCGAAATAATTAATCCCTTGTCCAGAAAGATGTCCCCCGTCACAACTTCCAAGCCTGCAATGCGTCCCGTCCAGATGGTAGCATTTTTTATAAGAGTTGGGGGAGTGTCGTGCTCGAACCGATCAGATGCCAACCGAGAATGAAAATCTGGTGGTGGGCCAGGCGTTTTGTTCAGAGATTGGCACTTTTGCAGAGCTTCTTGTGCATTGATAGGAAGTTGAACCAACTTGACTTCTCTCCACCGTGTAAGTAGGCTGAGTGAAGTGACGGAGGCGACGAGCAGGACCAATGCGAGTTGTAAGGGCCGGAAACGAGGTGCCCGTTGGGGCCTGTGCGTATTGGGAGTTGGCAACTTGTCCATAACTTGAAGGGTATGGACGCGAGAGACGCATTATCTCAAGCCGATGGCAAGTTCTGGGAAACACACGGATGTCACCCTTCAAGGCCGGCAACCTCCGGTCCGCCTTGCTCTGACCCATTTAACATGTCCAACCAGCCGGCCGAGAGTTCTGCGTCGTCAGCGCGCCCCGTTCCTCCTGTTGTTGTCCCCGTTGCTTCGGGGAACAATATCGTGATCAATCCACTACAGGTCGGCCGTCCTCGTTCGCCTCCATAGCAGCCTAATGCGTTGATTAGCGCGGAAATCCGGTTCTTGAATGTATTCGCAATGTTGGCAAAGAATTTGGTGATATACCTGCTGATTATCAGGTGGGAAGAACTACAGGCGTCCTATTCCTGAGGTATGTCATTCTTGAGCCCTTCAAGAATAGTGATGAAGTGATTGGTAGCCTCAAATACCATCGCCTTCATCCTGAATACATCCACATGCGCGTGGAAAAGCTTGGACATTCATATAACCTCAGAATTCTCTTGATTTTGTGTGATATTGTCAGTATTTCACTTGCTATCCCCCTCTTAGCTCACAGACTAGTTGTTAGTCTGAGCACAAAGACTCCATACGAGAAATCACTAAGGCAAGTGAAATTTTTGCCTTATCCAAAAGCTGTTTCTCATAATTTGCAGTCGTGCCTCATCAATAATATAACTGTCATTGTAGCCTTCTCGTGGGTGAAATGATTCTTTCGCGTCTGCTGATCTTACGCTCATAGGTAGTCCGGATGAAGCTGGCCATTATCTTGGCACTTTCAAACAGTTTGAGCACAAACCCCCGAATATGATCAAGGAACGTGCAGAGAAAGATCACAACTCTATCCTCCGTGCAACCCTTACCAGTATCAGCAAAGTCAACAAAACGGACGTAGAAACCCTACGTACAACATTTGGCGTACGGATTTTGCCCTCTGCTTTCCACTCTTTCGGCTCCTAAACAATGACTCTAGAGCTTCGCAAATGTTGCCCAGGCATCACCAGACCAGTTGCAAAACCTTCCAGGCTTTGGCCAAATCAAGGTCAAAAATATGAAGACGGCATTTGAAAAGCCATTTCGAAACCAGGCCACTGCGTCTCTCGCCGACTCTTCCGGTACGCAACGCGCGACAACAACGACGGAGACGAGAAACCCTGTCATTCCTTCAGATCAACAAGCCTCTTCGAGCTGAAAGTCCTCCATGGGAAGTAGAGAAAGAGAACACTGCCAGCATACCACGAACCGCTCCCAACCAAGAAATAGACATTGAGCGGGACCTCAGCTGAAAATGAAGTTAAACCTATTAACCCAGACCATGTGCATGAATCGTCGCGCCAGAACCTTACTGGTGTCATCGTGGCCGCGGCATCATTCGGAGGTAACAAGCTATTGCTAGGTAGTCTATGCTTAATCTATGCAGGAAGCGTGGTCAAGTTATCTCTAATGATCCTCAAGTCTTCCGCCGTGAGGTTGGTCTTCGTCTGTAGGTACTGCTCGACACCACCATATTTCTCTCGTATCACCTGTAAAACGGCCTTCATAGTTTCAGGTCTGTAAATGCAGTATCGCCACCTTGATAACCCTTGACAAGGTGGAGGTCGACTTACTCCGATTTTCCCATATTGATCGTACCGGTTGGGTTATCTCTGAATATGGGCTGCTTTTCGTATCTTGCTATGAGGTGTGGAAGTGCTGGTCGCAAACCGAGGGTGGTTAAACTGTAATCTTTGATGATATCGTCATCGCTAACTCCCAAGAGCTATGTGTGATACTTGAGCCTTCCTGCACAATCGAGGAGAACAGAAAACCAACCAAGAGCAACAATGCCACAAAGACGCCAGTTCTATCCTTCCCAGCTGAAGTAATTGTTATAACAGAATCTCGAGGTATATTTGCAACACAAACCCGTGCAATGAACAAGACAAGGACTGTCTGGGTTATCACGTAAGTGGAGGAAGACAACCCTGAAAGCCTCTCCCCCGATTTCCAGCATCTCGTCGTACAACTTGGCGAAAGCCTACTTCCATGGGTCAAGAGGCTCGAATTCAATCATGATCCTTTACATACCTCCTTCTCGTTCACTTCAAAAGACTGAACCCTACAAACGAAAGTCCAGGGTTCAGATCCCCAACAGGTACGTATCCAACAAACCTCCTACCTGATCTGAAGCGCAACGGGATCATACGCATTTTGCTGGCTTACTGGAGCCCGTATCACAGTGACATTATCCCCCAGTACCGGTTGACTGGACGATACCTCCACAGCACTGCGTAGATCGAAAACAGTCTTGACCGCAAATGCATTCAACTGTGATCGCCCCGTCTCTGTGATACGAGAAGGCTCTCCAGATCGAAAGACGATTTTGGGCCTGACAAATCGTCCTGGGCTGGTGGTGATTGGATATCCGCCAACATCGCGAATGTTCACGACACCTTCTACCTGGGCAAAGGGTGGGGATGAAAGAATCGCCAATTCATCTGCTGTTAGGGGTGGGACGAGGCTCGACATGCCCGGTGAATGGAGAGACACTGGGAGGACCTTCAATCCGCACGAGTAGGGCTTGAAAGATGACTAGACCATACTTGGAAACTCAACGTTTTTGCCAAATGATCATCCACCCATCAGGAAGAGAAGAACTGAGCTCTAGGCGGGGAGACTGAACTTGAGGGAACAGCACTGAGCACTTGGCCCGACGAACATGCCAGTGCTTGTACTAATTGTTCAAAGATTGAGGAAGGCCTGGTGGCACTTATCAGATTTATCGTTCAAGCATCTTGTAATCCAAAAAACCGGAGCGCCCAAATGCGCCCAAGCACTACAAGCAAATTTATTGTAAACTACCAATTTTAGTTAAGTTTATGGTGGACAAATGTACAAATGCAATGCAGCAACAAACCTGCTGAACGGTTATCCATTATTTGTACAATACCATTGAAGTGAGAATAAAATAGAGGGGGTAGACTTAGCTGAGCATGTACTGTAAAAGTGCAGCAGAAACGCAATAAAATATGACAATAAACAGCCGTGTAGTCCATGACGATGGAACTTTAACCGAAGTAATCTTTGAGAGTCGCTTTTGACCTTCCGCGTGATCGGGACACAAACATGGACTGGTAGTAGATTCTTCTACCAACAGCTTTCATTGCTGCCTTGGTACGCGATCGATCGAGATGGGCGGCACGAGTATCGGCTGATGATCCAATTTAAGAAGTGAATAGAGGGTGGATATATATGAGACGCACCAATTTGGTCATGAAGCAAATCGATTGCGGCAGTGATACGTGAAAGTTGGGATATTTTTTCTGTCGAAGGTGATTTGGTGACAGCATTTTCACGTTCGAGTTCTAGATAACCTTCTACATCGCTGATGGCCGCGGCAAGTAACTTGACATGATAACCCATTGTGATGTAGTTTGTACTTTCGTTCAATTCGAAAGCGCCAGGAGTAGTACTTGAAAGAATGTCTCTAAGGCCCTCGAGCGGCGGCACACGTGAATATTCAGCCTGGTTTCAGGTCAGCCGACGCACTGGTGAGGGATCAAAAATTTGCTCACAGGTTGGACCTCGAGCCGTTCAACGAGCAAAGAGTTGGCAATCCAACTTGCGATGCGCCTGGGAGTATTGCCCCCAGATGTGAGGAAAGAGATCAACAATGCTTGGTTTTTAGAGTGAAGATGGCGGCAATATGCCAGGACGGAAGAGCAGAACTTGGATTCCTGAAACGTGGACAGATGAGAATAAAGGTTTGTTGAGTAGATAAGGTACCAACCACGCTCGGCATGGATGCACCTTCAGGCGCAAAAGACTCGCAAATTGTGGTGATGGCAGCTATGATCGCTACGCGCAGTTCGTTGGATGAGCTGGGATCTAAGGCAACAAGAAGCAACAAGATCAATGTCGTTGGTACGTCATCGAGGGGCAGGGGATATTTTCTACGCGACTTTAGTCATCTGAGAACAGGAAAAGAAAAGAAACTGACTTGGCAGAAAGAGTGAACAATTTCGCAAGGTTCAGCAAGACATCACTTCGGGAACGCTGATCACTTATTCGCGGTGGGCCGTGGCTGACCTGTACACCGTGTCCGAGAAGAACTTGCGGGTTAGCACCAAGGCTGACGAGATTGGTGACCAAGAAGTGTAGGTCAAGACCATGTGCAGAGGAAGGATGCAACGACCAGAGCTCTGACAGCGAGCAGAATGCTGCTGTACTCAACGCCGGCTGATCAGGTTGTAGAGCTGGTGTCGAAGATCAGAATCGAATATTGCTTGGGTGCTGAGACGTACCAAGGGTTGAGAGGATGTCGACGAGGGCCTGGCTAACGGAAAGAGTAGCCAACAGTCCTGAGTCTAGAATCGTCTTGGCTTGATCGTACGCTGCAAGTGGGTGAGTATGAATCCGTAATACTGTGGTGGATACCTACCATGCCTGTTGACAGAATCAACCAAAAGTTGAAATATAGGGTGCCCGTCTCGGGGTACATCAGTAACCGCGGACACGGAATCGACATCCATCAGATCTGCAGAATCTCTGAGCCAAAGTGGTACGCCCAGGTCGCCATCCAAAAGGTCTTCGTCGTCCACAAATTTATCATGTTCAAGTAGCGCACCAACTGCAACACTACGCTCGTCTCCGAGCAATCGATTACGATCCTGAGCGTCCAATGAAATGTCTTCCGCCTCAGGGAGGCCACTATATAGGAAATCGTCTACGCGCTTCCGCTCTTCTACCGTGGCAAGGGCTAATTCCTCATCGCTCCAACGCATATCATCGTCAGTCTGGTCGATGAGTGTGCTTTCTGCTCGTCGAAAAGCTGACTCGCCGCGGCCAAGTTGATCCGCTTTGCGTTTTTCCTTCAGAAGGGCGTCCAGAGGGTTGGCTGAAAAAATCTTCTTTGGGCGGCGTGAGGCTGTGATTGTTGATGCTGTCAAGACCACAGGCGCCCGTTGCGGAATCGCACGAGACCGTTGCACGCGCCTCCGCTTTGGCGAGGATGCTCTTGAAGAGACTGGTGAAGACACGGGGGATGACATTGTACAGTCTGGACCCATGGGATTCCACGCATCATCAACCGGGTATGTCCTAAGACACGTATTGAGTTCTGACAAGGTAGCGGAGAAAATTAATGACCTACATGGGAGCCTTGCCTTTAACATTGTAAAAGGTCGACGGAAGTTCGTCATCACTATCGTCATCGAGTTCTTCGTTGAACTCAGGCCTTTCAGGCTCGGGACTGGATGGTGCTGAAGCATATACCCGGGCCTTGATATCAGCAATGATTTGTGCGGCCTTCGAGGCTGCATCCAAAGTTACGGGTGTAGGCACCCGTGGTAGCAAGTCAGGAGAACTTGTCAGGGGTGGTGTTAAGGCAAAGGGCAAGATAGGCGTAGAGGGACACGAAGAGGCCACTGGTGTATGCGGGTTTTCGCTAACGTCAGGGGCCTCCGGAAGTATTATATCTACTTCAATGGTCTGCATATCGGGAGTCGACTTCGGAGAGCTGGGAGAAGGCAATGACGCGAGCTTCCTCCATGTGTCAACATGTTCGATGACCGACCGTACATCTCGCTGAGGGACAGGATGCAGGAGCTCTTCCCGTTCACTGGAGTGACTTGTAGGAACCAATTCCCCTTTCTCTGACGCGGACGCGGTCAGAGGAGGTGATAAACGAGCTTTTTTATAGCGACTAGTTTTACGCTGAGACGCGTTCCACATGAGATTTTCACGCGACGAAAGGGGTATTGTTGTCGGGAGCGAACTGGGTGGTGCTTGAGTCGCTGAATGCGCGCCTAAAACATCCAGAGGATCCATTTCTGTGTCGCTATCGGGTTTGGACTTGCGTTTGCTCGATATGGAGGATTTCGAAACGCCTTTGCCACCGTGAAGTGATACTGGGGAGCTGAATGGAGCCATCTGAACAGGCTGAGTAGGGTCTGGGGTCTGTGCCACAGCCAGTCGCGGAGATTTGGGAAGTAATGTAATAGCGTCCTGAATGTCGACAGGGATTGGGGAAAGGCGCGCTGTTTGCTGAGAACAGAGGGCTAGAGTAGACGGGGGGAGCTGGAGACGCGTAGGGGAATGACCAAGACGCGCGCTCGGGTTGGAGATGGTGTTGTTTGTGCTGTCTGGACCAGCAGGCTTGAGCTGGAAGTAGTCGGTGAGTGGTTTGGTCCGATGAGATATTTTCGTGGTCGATTTTTTTGATTTTTTTGGAGGCATTTTTAGGGGCAAAACCAGCGGTCCAGGTTAAGGCACAGACGAAGAATCACAACGCGTAACTCTCCATGTTTAGCGCCCACGTGATCTCGCCCGACCGACCTAATGCGGTTTCCATCATTCGTTGTTCGCGCCCGCAGCTTGCAAAGATATGGATCAGTGCCCGACCACACTCATTCACAGTCACGCATACGACTGCCCGGTCCTGTAATGACCCGAAAAGTGCGACAGCGCAGGCAGAACTGTGCCCGAGTCTTATCGGCCTCTTGGTGGCGGTCAGCAATTTTGGAGGAGCCGATTACCCTGAGAACCCAGGCTGGGTTCTTTTTATTCCCATCGGCTATGACATCACGGTTGCGAGCGTCGTTGCCAATGTTCGAGGGCCCACCGAAGGAAGCTGGGACTGGCCATCGTCCAAGGGGCTCGAGGTCTACTGTATGTCCGCACCCATAGTGCACCATCTATTATTGTCTTTTTTCTTTCTTTTTTTCAGCGAGTAAACATAAGCCTTCCGTGACCTATCTGCTATTCGCTTGGGGTTAGACTAGACTTCCGCTCCCGTCAAATTGAATAGAAGAAAAATTAGCCCCAGAATCTAGATAACCTTTCGGATCTTCGGAGAAACCGGCGCGATACGAGTGGCAAACGTCCAATCGATGTGTAACTCAGGTAGTACGATAACCCAGAGGGATGCTGAAGAGAAAGAAACACGCAAAACTGAAACTACTGTCCAATGATCACGCATCATACACGGTACACTCCCTTTCGCATCGGGGAAACAACAGCCACAACCCTCGCCTCCATATCGAGAATCTCCCCACCTTCAGTCACGACAAGATCCACCTCCTCGTCCCTTAAGTCCAACCCCAACAATTTCTCCAAATTCGTGGAACCCAACGTGATAGCCTCTGCCTTGTTGATTTTACCTCCACTGTCAATGGCCGCCTAGAATCAAATATGTTTAAAGCAAGGAACGTCGAAAGACGCTGACACGAACCCAGCCAAGGTCGAACGGTAAGTTTCTTGCAGCCCAACGAGCTTCACATCCAATACCAACAGTCACATTATGCGCAAGTAACTTTGCAAGGCCAGTGTGTCGCGTGAAAGGTGGACCAGGTGATCTACCACGCCGTCAGAACTCAGTGGATGTTCAAGGGCAAGAACTTACATCCGTCTAGACTCCCATGTGTATGGGTACGAACGAGAAGGATTGAGTATCACACCAATGTTTTCCTCTGCCAATTCCTTCGCGACGAGATGCGCTTCAGCGCCTCCAGCAATCGTCAACTTGATAGTATGCTGAGTTTCAAGCTCGATCTCCCTCTTCAGAAGTATCAATGTGGCAATAATATCCGCGCTATGAGCTTCAATAATCAGCGGCAGCTTTCCCTGTTATCTCCGGGTCAACAACCACATCCACTGCAACGACAAATCCAACAGCCAACCTTGGAAACTTTCTCAAACCACTCTCCGGAGAACCCATAGAACCCATCTTTGAGGAGACGTCGCAAAGCCGCAATTTGGGCACTAATGCTAGGCTGGCCACCTCTAAAATGGCCGACCGCCAGATGAACCGAGGTGGCTTCCTTGATAATGGCCCCTCTCTCCGATCTCCGCAGCGCACCGAGTGAAATTGCGGTACCAATCCCCGCGTAGAATTTACTGTGAATTGGTACTGTCACGGCCAGAGTTACCTGAGCTAATTGTTAATCGTTATAAACCAGCAGTAGTGAAATTGCCGCACTCCAGATCGATAAGCCAGTCTAGGATACAGGGAACATCGTCAATGAAGGTAGGTCTGTTAGAAAGATAAGTGTACTTACAAGGCATCGCGGGAGCCGAATTGCAAACCATCCACAGCTCGAGCAATGAAGTTCTCCCCTTGAACTGGATATATCGAGTCCATCAGTGGGTCAGACACAACACCATCCATCGTGGATAGTTCGGCGTCGATATGGCCCAATCCCAATGGAGAACCAAACGTTACAAGTCGAGGTGAAATACTGCCACCTTTCACATCGACAACCTTAACTCGAGGTCCATCAAGTTGAACGAAGCCAAGGCAATCCGTTGATACTCCAGCACAAAGTACGGCGCCATTTCGCGTGACAAGGACACCTTCATTATTACCATCCTGCGCAGTATACACGCTTTCGACTGTTCCAAGACTTCGTGTGTAGATGGACTTGATATTCTTGAAAACAACAAACTCGTCCAGAACTTCTCCTGGGTCGAGTGGTGGGAGACCTTCGTATTGAAGGGTTAGGTTCGTTTGTTCGTCGAAATTGGGTACTTTAGGAAGGAGTTGGTAGTTGGCAGGTTTGCGAATGACATATGCTGCTAGCTGAGGGATACCGTCGATAAAGACTTGAGTTGGCGTAGCGCCAAGTGCTAGTGGATGGCTGTCCCAAATGGCGACATCTAACAGCAAGTCAAAGGTGATTTCCGATTGATCACTGCTTGCCTACCTGCGTCCCAGCCTACAACAGAAGATTCATTCGAGAGGCAAGCGAAGACGCATCAAGACGCACCTTTCTTGATATATCCAATACGGTGACCCATTCCCATCGCATCAGCTGGCGTCGAGGTCACAGAAGCTATAGCGTGATTATATGGTAACCCAAAGTAATGAGCTTGTTGTGCTTCGTATAGTAGGTAACGCGAATTCAAGGTAGGGTGATCGCTCTGACATCATTGGTTTAGATACCGAAAAAAGCAGGCAAATCTACCTTCATCATGACTTTGAGCTCCTGTCGTGCCAATATCCTCGGGGCGAACTCAGAAGCCCTGTACGCTTCTCTCTTTGCCCTAAAACCAGGTAAATAACCTTACCGGTTGATAGATAGTGAACGCTGACCTGCCATATGTTGCAAATAGCGCGACCGCTGGTGGTCCACCTGAATGAGGTGTCAGTGGCAGAAAACAAAAAGTCATCTGCATGTGTACCATAAACTTCCTTGAGGAGATCTGGTACAAGGTATGCTTCACTGGAGTGATGAACAGCCGCGATGGGGAATTTGAATTCGTTGGAAAGCTAGCATATATTAAAGTAATTCTCTAGAATGCGACGCAAGCACTTACCCGAACTAGGTCGTCCAAATCTACGGCCTCGTAGCAGTGTGCATTGATCTACCTACGCGTCAGTACAAAACGAGAACGACATCAAAAATCCCTCGCCTTAACTTGACCACGAAGAACACCCACTAAGCCCTCCCACTGAAGCTCCTTGGGAAAGTCCCAGGGTATCTTATCCCAGCGCCCATGCAAGGCATTTAGGCAATACTCATCTTGGCGTTGTTTAAGCTCGAACGCGGCCGAGTAACTGGTTTTGTGTAAACACGGGAGACACGTTGAGTGGCTCGATACACTTACGCATCTCGCATGGACCAGGCAGTATCCATCCTCGTGTCATTGTACGTACGGCCTATCATTAAGGTCAGTATCGTCAGGGTACGTGCATAACGATATTGGCACGTACCAGGGTTTTCTCCTTTGAAGCAGAAGTGTTAGTCCTCACCAACTGAAACGAGGGATAAGCGCACCACATGCATGTCTGAGTTTCGTTTAGCTGAAGTCATAAGGATAGATAAACTTGCTCTTACTTCATATGACGCCACCTTCGAGGCAGATTTGGATCTGGGACGGTGGTGTTTACATGGTAGGGAGGCTCGACCACCATTGACGTGGGTGTACGTTCTTTTGTTTCCCGAAGTTTGATAACATATGCTTGCCCACCTGGAATAATGCATGAGGCATGTCGTTCATTTACTGCCTACGAAACTCACCGATTGCATTGACAGAACCAGGGAGAACCAAAGCGGTGGTCACACCACCTGCAATTGCCAGAGGATACGAATCGTCGTGTGTATTCAACGCATCCAAACTGCGTAACCATGGCTGGATAGTTCCTTTGAACGAGTTATCATCGAGTGCACCTAGTAGGAGCGGCGACGGTAGATCCCCAATATGCGAATGGGTGTCGATAAGGCCTGGGGTAACCCAGGCTCCTTTCACGTCGATGACGATCATGTCGTCACTATATGCGCTCAGGTCGACGTCGCCCACATCCGTGATTATGCCTTTGTCGAGGATGATGTCCCCTCTTATGACCTGTGTCCCATTTCTTTCACCAGTCCAAATTTTTGCATCCTTCAGGAGGACGGTATCCGTTCCTGGGACGTACCGATCTGAGCGAGACCGCCGGAGAAAGTCCTGGGAGGGATTTGGTGGCTCAAACAAGGATTGACAAAAGGCTACGGTCTCTGCTGCGTGTGCGGGTACACTGGTTGGGGAGAAAGTCCAGCCTGAGGGTAGATAGTACTTTTGGCCTAGAGCAAAAAAAACAGTGAGAAGTGCAAAACACGGGAGGAACGGGGGCCTGGTCATGGGGGCTCTGCACAAGAGGGACAAGGAGCGCTACATTTTAGCTAGCTGCAGGTTCAAAGGATTCATTGTAGAGAACGTTGCAGCAACGCGACCTCGTCGTGGATGATGACAGGTGTGTGCTTCACACGATTATGACCAATTTAGGCGTTTGTGTGGCCAAGTCAGGTTCGTCCTTCCAGAGCGTCTATAGTGGGTGCTTCCAACAATTCGATGTTTCCCTCCAGGTTCTTGTCTTCCCCCCAACGATGGTCCTCACGCTTCTGGCCGTCTTCGTAGGCGCCCTCGCCATTTTCACCGGCACTGTCCACCATTTTTATCTCAGCCCAGTCATCCAAATCCTGGGCATCGGCCGTGTAGTCCAGTCCATAGGAAATGACCGCTGTACGACGGTACCTGAACTCCAAGCCTGCGAAAGTAAGCACCCCTTGACAACCCGTCATCAGTGTCACAATTTTGTAGAGATAATTCTACACCAACCGTCTGGTGTTTTATACCTGGCCTGTTCGACGCAAGATAGTCGCAGCCGTTGGTTACCTGCTGGGGAACGATTCAATCTTACGGGTCGATCGACCACCGACTTTGTTGCAACGTATGATCCAACCACCAAGGTAGTGACCCGGCTTCAAACAACGGACTTTCAATCCGCTAGGGGCCTATCCCTTCATGGCATGGATGTTGTCCCTTCCTCGACCGATCCAAAGAGGCTACTCGTGTATCTAGTAAATCACCGAGCCCCACTGGATCAAGATCCATACAAAGTCGGTGCAGATTCTGTCATCGAGATCTTTGAAACGACGATAGCCAGTCGAAAGCTAGTCCATCGCCAGACCATCGAAGATCCCGTTATCATTGCGCCAAACGATGTCGTTGGCTCATCCGATGGCCAAAGTTTCTACTTTACGAACGATCACGGAAGTAAAATCCGGTTTGTAAGAATCAGCCCCCAGATTGTTATCCGCTTTCGACTCATGCTGGACGTGTTACCCTAGGCTAGAAGTTATATTGAAATTTTTAGCCCAGCTTCTTCGGTGGGCTATTGCCACGTCAACGATGGGTGTAAATTCGCTATAACCAAGATGTTCTCCAATAATGGCATTGTACGCGCCGACAACGACACTTTCTACGTCGCGAACTCTTTCGTCGGAAAATTGAATGTTTTGGAGAAAGGAAACGATAATTCCCTCGTTTTGACAGACACTATAAAAACCGGTCAGTCGAACAAACACTCCTTAAAACAGACGCTAATGAAATCACCCCACTACACAGACCAGGGGTTGGATAATGTCTCCCTCGATGCGGATGGCGCTATCTGGGCTGTTGGTAAGGCGGATTGTCCACTTTTCCCCCTGCCATTGACCGTGCGCATATTCCAGGATTCCCCCGATTATACACCCTTTTCAAGCACATAGGGAACCCCGGGTTACTTTCTCCATCTTCAGTGTTGAAGTTCACCGCTAATAGGGGCCCTGGTTCCTTTTATGGAGAGAAGTATATCATAGAGAAGGTATGCACCAGGTTCAACTTGACCGCATATACCCACCTAAACTTGCGTAGGTCTTCGAGGATGACGGTGCTTTGGCATCTGGCGCCACGAGCGCTGTGTACGATACAAGAAGACGTGTTTTGTACCTCCATGGTTTGTTTCCATCCATCACCGGGGTCACGAACTAACTAATACACAGGGCTGGCATCGCCCTGGCTCACGATTTGCAAACTCTAAAACGCCTGTTACGAACTGACGATTCGAGGCTTCTTGGGACTTTTTGGTTTAACTCGAACTTTCTTGTGCAATAAAATGTTGGAATGATTAACTACGTAATGCCTTACTTTCCGCAACCGGGACAGCAATGAATGACATCATGGACGAATATGTCGCAATCTGAACAGTAATCCTGCTTGCATTCGGGGCACTGATAGCGTGCCCAAGGGCTCAACCCGTCCGTAACAGTTGCTGATATAGCTGTCGGGAATGGTCGAGCACATGCATGACACGCCAGAGCCGCGTCTGCTTCAACTGACATTCTAAGCGCATCGTCAGGTTCAGCTACCAGTCCGTTCAGAAGAAAGACCCACACTGCCTCGTATTGTTTTACCGGGAAAAGGTGATGGTAGCTACGCGCCAGGTGTGGCGAGCTCACAATCATCAACCCGCAGATGTCACAATCTGTCGGAACGTCGCACACTTTTGCGAGACACCTCGGACAGAGAAACCCGTCGCTTCTCAGATCAGAATGGCAAACGCAGAGACTGGGCGGTGAGGCGTCAGGTAGACGTGTAGGGAAGCCCATCATTATGAGGTCTGCTGGAGTGCTTCCAGTTCCTGTGCCAGCACTGTTGCTGATTATTCGGGGGGCTGACGCGTGTTGTGCTGGCGGTGGTACCAACTCGAACAATACGTCCTTGAAATGGCCTTCGTTCATGGCAACCGCAAAATGACCTGAGCTTGTCAGTCCGGAAAGTAAGAGGATGCTGGGCAGTGGAAAAGGGAAGGAATTCGAAAAGCCTACCTCCCGTTTTATCACACATCTCACGACACACCTTCATTTCCGCCGCAAGGGCGACAACCGAGATGCGTATTCTATCTTTCATGCAGGTTTCAAGGGTTTCGTGGATGTTTCCAGGATCGCATGTCGTCAGTGAGCCATAGATAATGACGATTTCTCGAGAGGAGTGTGTTGGTAGGTGACTATCCGTAGGAGTCATGAAATGCTTCGGTGCCTGCCCGAGAGGGAACGACGCACCTCATGCTACTTCGCGCCATTTCTATCGCATTTTGCAAACTCGGATCGCCCGTGGGCTCGAGTTTATGTCTTTCCTTCAAGTAACCAAGTACTTCTTGAGGATTACCTGAAAATTATCATCAGAATGATTTCGTCAAACCCCTACGGTTGAGACTATATACCTGACATTTCACCAACCCGTTCCCCAACACCAGCCCTCATACCGACCACACCAATCTGTCCAAGCGGATTCTGGTCAAACCACTCTGCAACGAATTCACGAGCGTACTGCAAAGTGAGATCGAAACGGGTCGGTCTCATATCGCGGTCAAGCATAGCGCTTGAAAGATCCAGTAAAAGCATCAAGTGGCGAATGATCGTTCGCCGTATTGGAGTAGCAGGATTCAGTAGCCTTCAAAAGTCTTCTGTAAGCGCCTATATACTTGAGAAATGAATCCTGAGAAGGACCTTTTCCTTCGACCTCGAGCGAGCCAGTCCTCGACTGCGCTTTGCAGACTTCCTGCTTCGTCCTCTTGGACTGTCTCCCATGACCGAGTATAAGAGGCTTCCCAAGTATACGGTTGCTATCAGAAAATACCGACGTTATTTTCAGTATCACAGACGCGTTTCGAAGGTCAAGCTTACAGTGTCTTTCGCCTTTCCTTTTCCTTTGTCCTTCTTCCTCCCGGCCTTAGCCTTTCCTTTCCCTTTACCCCGGACGTCTTCTGGCAAGGAAACGTCCGAATCGGAATCAACGTCCATGAAATCCGCATCCCGTCTTGGAGGCATGTCAGATTTGAGGCAAAAAGTGGGAGGAAGCAAGGTATTTATTACGTGATGAAATTGACACCAATAAAATACAACCTAATTCTAAGTCACAAATGAATCCATAGGATACGAACCAAAGTCTAAAATAAAAAGCTATTATGTTTCCGAACTGTGTAGTTACATGGCATGGCCAAATCACTTGACGTAAAAATCAGCGAATAGTTTGTGGTCGTCAAAATGTCGTGATGAACTCTTGAGTGGTTTATCGCAAGCCACCAGCATGTTCGTTGTCGTTTTGGATGAGGGTCTCTTCCTCTTCTCCTACACCGTCATATCTTCTGCTCTCCCCTCGCCTGTCTGTGTCATGGCCCAACGGGTTTTGATGATGGTCAATGTCATCAGCGTCTCCATCATCATCGTGATCATCCCCAACAGTCCATAAGACGTGCTGCTCGCTCATAGACTCACGGTCTTCGTGATCTGAATCGCTCTCTGGAGTGCCCTTATCGTCTGTCGTTCTAATCCTGGACATAGGCGTCGATTTGGATTGTACTGGGGGTTCCGGCTTCTTGTGGGTGAGTAGAACGACGCCAGAGATGAGGACCAAGATGGAGACGAAGATGAGGAAAAGTGTCCAAGGTTGATATGAATCAACCTCATCATTAAAAATCTATAAAATGGTTAAAGCAAGGCTTGGGACACTATGGAAAAGAAACAAACCAAGGAATTCAAGAACCTAGGAAAGAAGGTCAGCGAAAATGCAAAAAGGCAGGCGAATAGATATACCCAGTTGCAGTATAGACGCCATAGAAAACTGGAACGACCAATGTAGAGTCATATACCCGCAGTCCCCGGTTAAGGCACAAGATCTGGAGCACAGCCGTAATAGCAAGGAAGATGATAGTAAATATCGAGGAGGTGTGTGCGAATTGGTTCCCCTCAGTTTCGTGAGTTATGGTCCCAGATAACAGTTTGACACTGACAAAATGTTAGTAAGGTTCACGTTCAATAGCCAGCGAATGATCTCACGTCGCCTTGGCAAAGACTAAACATCCCCCAGCCAGTCCACCGCCAGCACATGCCCAACCAATTCCAAGTGTCCATGCAACTTGTTTATCGTCTTTCGGAGCTGTCCACAGCTCCAGTCGGTCACGGACCCAAAACATAGCAGATGTCCATGTTCGTGAGGCAGAGCGGAAAGCCTCCACCAGTGCATTTGAACTTCTTGGAACAGACCTCCGTCTACCGCGTTCGTTTGTAGAAGACTCGTTAATCGTGGGGAGGCTGAGATCAGCTCTCGCCGTGAGTATGACGTCGAGGGTCGATGCGAAGATGAGGACGCCGCCTAACGCCCCAGACATAGAAATAAAATAACCAAGCCACCCTCCGCGTCGCCACAAATAGGTCAACCGCTCGACATCTATTTCTGATGATAGTCCATTGTTGATGGACCCGAAGGCGACGATACCGACAACGCCTAGAACGACGACAACAGTGCCCTGTCCGATGTCAGCTAAAGGAGGAGAAGTTGTGATATGACGTCCTACATAAATGTCGTTGCTGGCAACCGGTGTACCAACGAGGAAACGCGCGAAAAGGAAATTGAAGACAAGTGAACTCGATCCAAGCGGGGCAACATATTCTAAGTAGGAGTTAACATGGGCTCGCAAGGTCTTTACGATCTCAGTGACACACCTGCGCGCATGTATTCTAATGCCAACGTGCTACCAATTAACTGAGATAAACTGTCACGAAATTAACGGACAGGTTACGAAGATACGGCCACAACACGTACATGTATAAGAGCATGCCAAGTAGCCATAACGGCCGCTGCCAATCCTTCTTTCGAGCGGATTTTGGAATTGTACTCGTTCGTACCTGTTCATAAATAGTACGCTACAGACCAGAGATGATGAGAAAAGATCTACTGACATGGTCAAGTTTGGTAAGGTTCAGACCGGCGGCATTGAGGATGGAGGCGAGAAGAATGATCGAAAGGCCAATTATGAAGGATACTACCGGATTTTCGTGCTTGTGTTGCTCTGGCGCCGATTCAGATGTCGAGAGGATGGTGGGACTGTCCATGCAAAGGACTTGAGCAACTGGAGCTGGACACTGGCTGCTTTCAAAGACCTTGATGGTCGTCACAGCACGCGAGCGCAGTCACGGCGCGGTGACGCACTCCATAGCGGCTGTGCCGCGGTGAGGTCATTGACATGACATCAGCCGCGCTGCTTACAACATTCAAGCGGCTGCTTCGCGCGTTCAATCTGCAGCTGGCGTGGCTAATCACAGTCCTTTACCAGCTCACCATGGATACTACAATTCCCCCAGAAGAAGAGCGAAGATGGAACCGCGTAAGAATTCGCCAAAAAACACACACACACCATTTTTACCTCTTGAATTGGTCTGTAGCTTCAAAACCTTATGATGAATTTCCATGGCCACTTCAAGTCAGAGTGTGAGTGCCACTTATAATCCATCGAAGGAATGTCCTTAGCCTACTATTGGTACTGGCAGTCAACACTCTACACGAGGTGCCTTTGCCGAATCTAATATCTGCGAATTTCCACTAACTCATTGCCCCAGCTTGCCGATGGGTCGTATACGCGTCGTGGATTATCGCTGAGCAACTATCTTCGAACTGCTAGTCGGTTCGTCCATGGTACGCCTGGTACGCGCTACTCCCGTGAGACTCGCCAACCACAATGCAGAATTAACAATGCACCATACGATCGAGGAGCAATACTTCTTCCCAATGTTAGCCAAGAAGATGCCCGAATTCTCCGTCAATTCGGATGCTGCGCACATGATCTCACATGCTGGCATACACAGAGGTTTGTTCCCTTATCTCACACATAGGGTCCCCTCCAACTCAGGTGTTCTTAGGCCTTGACGACCTGACTGCGCTCGTTCGCTCGTGTCAAGCAGACCGCACTACCTACTCTCCCGAAAAGATGAGAGAATGCCTTGACAGCTTCCGAGATGTACTATTCAATCACCTTGATGAGGAGGTCAGTTCAACGAGTCCTACCTTGGCATAAAACTCACTCGGATTAGGTGGCAGACCTTGCTGGAGAAAACCTTCGCAAACACTTCACCCTCGAGGAGCTTAATCGGTTGCACTGAGCAGCTTGCCCACTCTGAAGCTTCGAAGGTTCGGATTAACTACATACGTTACTGTATACCACCATATACCACCCCTGCGCATTTTAACCCTAAACTTCACGACCGCAAACTTGAGGCTCCACTGAAATGAAGTGTTTGTTCTGAGGGGCAAACCCAAACAAGATACCCTATCCTCTTCGCGTCCTCGTCGAGAAATGGCCGCTGCGCTACGCAGTCCGCCTGCGAGTGCGACGTTCCGCGATCCGTATGAACTTGAAAGACTTGCTGAGGAGCTTGTGAGCCGAGAACAGGGAAAGGAGGATCCCACACTCCATGATTTCCCCCTCTACATCCCACTGGCCCATCACAACCCCCACTTGACTGCAGAGGAGTTCAACGTGGAGGAATTCCTGCTATCGCGCTCCTATACGTCCCTTTCAGATCTTCGAAAGGAGCTTAGGGACTATCTGGCGGATTTGAAGGAAGAACTTGTGCAACTCATCAATGACGACTACGAGGCATTCATCAGTCTCAGCACCGATCTCCAGGGAGAAGGGACCAGGCTGACCAGGATCAAGGCACCTCTATCAATTCTCAAGGAACATATAATGGTATGTAGCTCAAGCCTAGAACACGTAACTGCCTTTTGACAGAGACTTCTAGAGGTCCAAGAAGGAATTACTCTTGATACAGGATGCCATACAGGATAAACTGAAGAAGCGGACCAAGTTGAGAGAGGAGAAAGTAGGTGGTTTGTAGGAGCTCCTTGATATCTACTTATCTTTCTCCAGGCTCTTCTCCATCTACTCCTCAAGATTTCTGACGCTGTGACGCGTCTCGAAACACTACTCCTCATCACAGCGCCTGGCACTGCCCAGACAGAATTACAGTTACCTTCACAATACACGACAGGGGAGGATGCTCGAGATGATAAGTGCGTATTATTCGCGGTTGTGTATCCAGTTTCACGTTATGGATCAGACTGCCGAATAATCGGGCTAAACATCTCGGTCGAGTGGCGTCTGAGTATACCCAGCTATTATACCACGCAGAGAAGGCTCGGAATGAAAACTGCAAGTATGTAGATGAAATGCAGTGGGTTTGTGAGCTTTTATCCATCTGGTACTCACGTTTCTCATTCTTATTCATCCAGCGCATTGACCGCATACAGTCCACGTTGTCATCCGACCTTGACCACTTATTTGCGACAACTTTAAATGCACTATCTGACAGGAAGAAAGAAAGCCCAGCCTCCGATGTTGAAAAGACTCGATGGATAGCAGACATCACGGAATGCCTCCGCTCATATGATGCCCTACATCTCTGGAGGGATGCAGAAGATGTTATAAGGAGGGAAGTCGTTCGCGGTTTCGTAAAGAAGGTTCGTTTTTCCGTAAAGTATATAGCCATGTCCTCAATCCTTTTCCAGACAATACATCCTAGTGCCTTGATTGCCCCGCATTCGCCTATAATGCCCCACACACCTTTCCACACAATTCCGGATATGTCTTTATTGAGCTCAACCCTTCCTCCCCGAACGCCCTATACTCCCTTCACTGCCTTCTCCCTCAAACAGCCTGACCCTACCTATAGTACTTCTTCAAGTTCTCCTTACGCGCATATCCTAAGCAACGAAGACGATCCTCTTGCCCGACTTTACAACCAGATATTGCGGTTCATTGAACGTGATCTTTGCCGTATTATGAAAATTGCCGAGAAGGTTTCTGTCGACCCCACTTCGACCGCTCGAGTCGATAAGCCAGCGCGATCACCCCCTGTATCTGCTAGCCATGATGCGGTTGACCCATCTGCAGATGGATTTCAAATAATGGCAAATGTGATCTGGGAGGAAATAGGAAGGGCCATCATGGACGAGCTAGGTGGCATAGTTTTTGCTACGGGCCGGCCGAATGAATTCCGAAAGGCGAGCACTCATCTCTTATATTTTACCTGAGCTTACAAAATAGACAGAACTACGAGCTATCGCAAGCGTTCATCCGTTCATTGGAGTATCTTTCTCCTTCATTGCGGGCAGTTGAAGCCATGAGAGCACATCCGCTTTACGCGGGATTTGAACGCCGCTGGCAACTACCCGTTTATTTCCAGCTACGCTGGAAAGAAATTGTAGGTAAATTAGAGGACTCTCTAGGTTCTCGAAAGTTAGATACCCTGCATATCAAAGGTAAGGTACACTTTTGGACTAGTTCTTAGCCTCATGTGCTCTGGAGGCAAGAATAGCTATGCCACCTCTCAGGCGATGGCAGTTTGGATTGCAATCACGGGTTGTTGGAGCTCCGAAGTCTTCATACCGGAATTAGCCAACAAATTTTGGCGCCTTACTCTTCAAGTAAGATAATAACTCTCCTTCGGATCGTGCTTACCGGGGTTTCAGATACTGAGCCGTTATAGAACTTGGATTTCGGATTGCTCAGTCGAGCTTCAACTTGGGATCACCTCGACAGGATTCGACGACAAGGTACCTCATCCCTCGTAATATATCTTGTCACTCTGATCTTGTCCTAGTCTACCCCCCCACGCATTCCTTCCAACTTTTCTACAGAACCGGCGTCTGCAGATCTCCTGTCCGCAGAGGACCGTACGCTTAGGTACTGTACTGCAATCGTTCTTGACATACAGGCTCTCGAGAACAATGTTCTCACACTGTGGCGAGAAGAGGTTAGTATAATGCTTCCGGAAACACAGTTCTCCGGTGATCGAACACAATCTGAAGGTGTGCATTTATGTATCTGTTACGCATCGTTTACTTGACTTTCCATATAGACGCACTTCGGCATGCGTTCTCACAACTAACCTCCATCATTTCGCCACTCTCGCATGAAATCGTTAATGTATTGGCACGTAGATGTTGCGAAGGATTGCTACCGATGCGCTCCATTCCGACGCAGTTCCGTGCAATGTCGAACAAGCGCCCTCCTACTGAACCAAGTTACTTTGTAACATCCATTCTCCGTCCTTTGAGAACATATTTTGGCATAGGCTCGACGGAGGCAGTAGGGTCGGCGCTCAAGGTCGATTTCCTCGCATCATTTGCAACACAGGTATTTGATAGCGTTGTTGAACAGTATGTCAAATATCGTTATGCACTCTATTCATTAACGGCCTTTCCAGATATACCTCTTTCGTTACCGTCATGAAGAAGTCGGAAGAATCTCTCCGTCGTCTAAAAAAGGGGAAGAAATCCGGATTCTCTCTATTCGGCGCAGCCGGAGGACGAGACGATGACGGGGATGAAGAACGGATTCGTATCCAGATGGTTTTTGACGTGCTTGCATTTGGACAAGACGCAGCATCTTTGGGAATTGAGTTATCGAAGCACAAGTCATTCCAAAACCTGCAAGAAATAGTCCAGTCAGCAGATTGTGGGTGTTTCAGTCATATGTCCTTCAAAATATTGACACATTGCACCGAAGCCGTTGATCCCTCCTAGATTCAGATTATCCGGTCCGTCCATGTCAGTTGCCAGCTGTTTCGGTAGTCTATAATTCACACTTCAACAAGCCATTGCTTTTGATTCCTCTTTGTCGGAGACAGTAAAACCCGATCATGTCCCGTGTATTAAGTTAAGTTAATTGGAAGGTAAACAACTCTTATGGTAAATAGTGCCCGTACGAGAAACGATGATTTGCTCGGGTGGTGATGTTGGTGACGAATCTGAGAATGCGAGAGATTTTCGACAGCCCGAACAAATACCACGCGATGGAGTCCAACCATAGCTTCTATCCCGGGCAAGCTCGGTCATTCTTTCGAACAGATCTCGGTCAACGAGGTGTTTGGTGATGACCAGCATATCACCATCTGATCGATACGATTCGAGCATCCCTGTAAGAATTGCACGAACTTCGTTGTATGAAGTCCCCGTCGCTGTCGGAACCGATCCAACGAGGCGCTTGAACAACCGGGGGAAAGATACCGCAGTGGAAGAACTGATGGATACAAGGGCACTGAACGTATCTTGGACAAGATTCCGAAGTTGATCTAGGACTTTCTTCTGGGTAGTATCAAGGCCAGGTTCCACATGACTGGCGAGTTTCTGTACGCAGCGTACTTGACTATGCAGCAGACGGAACCACAGGTCCTCCACGTTTCCCGTCCAGTTTGAGTTGGATCGAGCAAGGCATATATCTTTTCCCACGCGGCCAAGAGCCTCGAGATTGAAGGCGTCTCGTTCAACATCCTCTTGCTCTTCGGCGTTCATTGGGACTGCCTTGCCAAACAGATTTGCGATCCGGAGCGACAGGCGCTGTTCGTAATCTTCTGCTTGCGAAATTGCCTCCTGAGGCCCATCCCTCTGGTCCAGTGCCCAGACCACGGCGTCGTACGCCTCGTGTCCATCACTCTCCTCACGAACATCATTCCAGTCAATTTGGTCAGGGGGAATAAATTGGAGGTTCGCAATGAGGTCGTTCCGGTCATACTGGCAGATAAGAGACACATACAACCGGAGAAGAGATTTATCCACCAGGGCCAACGGAGGCCTGTTGTGGGGGGGTGTTGTATCTTCATCTTCCTCGACTTGCGGCGGGCCAAGGAGATGTCGTAGATAAAGGTATTGCTTGTAGGAGGCACTATCCCCGATGAGCTCGACAGCTCTCCCATGGAGTTGGGGGAAATGGCGATCAATGAGATTTGCTGTACTGCCCAAGTTGAGGCGAATCAGATAAGGTAGTGCATCAGACACGGTTTGTAAGAGTTCGATTGGTGGAGATCCTTTGTGAACATGAGTCGTTAGGCTGAGCACTTCATCAATATTGCGGAATATTTCCGACGACCGAAGATCGGGATCGTTGATAAATGTGGATAAGAGAGAAACCCAACGACGTTCCTGCTTATGCCAATTTCGGAGTATCCTCCAGAATCCAGCGGATTCGAACAACTCGATGATTCGATCGCTTTCGTGAGGATTGTAGACAGATAGCAGAAATTCAGCAGCGAGCTGCCGGTCTTCTCGAGTGCTCTCGTCAGGGTCTTCTGCCAGTCCGACAAGGATGGTATGGAGGGTGTTGGGCGACATATTAAGGAATTGAGGATATTTGGGGACATTCCTAGCCACGAAAATGTGGACGAATGTAACATCAGACGAGGACAAGTTTCCAGAGGAAAGAATTTCAAGGAGAATTTTGATGACGAGAAGCCGGCTTATCCCCTGTGTTTCGTCGTTCAGGAAGGAGTCTTCGAACGCGATATCTAGAGTGTGGAGAAAAGATTCTGAGTCGAACCGCAAGAGTAATCGTGCATATGGGTATGTGGGCTCCACGCCCCCTTCCTCGTCTGCCGTCAGGACCAATTTGGCATCATCCCCAGGAGGCCATACACTAGACCTTCCAAAGAATAGGAAGGAATATATGTCCTTTTTAGCTTGAAGGGCCTCATCAGGCGGAAGGGGGTCTTCCCCCGGATAGGTTAATCCCGAGAGCACGTCGGCCAAATAAGGGTAGATTTTGTACGCATCCAGTATCAAGGGCTCCAACACTGGGTCAAAACCTTTTCCTTGGCCACTGGACTCTAACCTAGCTCGACGATTTTGCTGGAGCTTTCGTATGGTTCCCAATAATTCGACGACGGGGGCAACGTAGTCCCGGAGTGCACGGGTGTAGATATAAATGAGTGCGTCATATAGGTGGTGCCTCTGGCAGATCTGGATGGTTTGATTGATATCCAAGCAACCTGGGTCGATGTGCCAAATTATTCGTTCCACGTGATCAGAGCGACCGTCATTCTCGTGGAGGGCGATCAGTTGCTGTGTTATCCGGGGTGGTACATGACGAATTTCGCTGTTAAGGACGAAGTGCTCCAGTTGGAGGAGATAGATGCGCAAGATTCCGTGGTCGTCGTAATGCTGAAAGAGGTCTTCAAATAAGAAGTCGAAGTCGTCGAGAGCTACACAAGCGCGACAGCAGGTTGAGACGAGCCCTTCGAAGAGCGACGTTCGGTCCACACCCCTTCCGTCAGGCGTATTATGTGTCCCATCCGTCATACGTTCCTCGGAGAAAGCGTATTGAGTCGATGCAAGCATGAGGTCACGCATCTTCCCACCAATCATCTCCTTCCGTAAATTGAGGTCATCTGGTAGAGCGTTCCGGTTACCCGGTGCTACCCCAATGTAATATAACCGCGTTAATTCGATCGCTTGGAGGAAATTTCCACCCTGCACTAGAGACAGAATGTGATCCGCCCATGTTAGCAGCGCACCAACCTGGACCTTGTCTCGGGTCTGATGTTATAATGAGCAAAAATCAATGACGAGTTGTTGAGAACATACCAGGAGGAAAATCTTGCCCTTGTATACCCTAACGCTGTGCGCAACTTCTCCAACGGAGTCAGCGTAGGGTATACTGCCGTCAATCGTGGCAGCTAATGTCGGAGACATGAGGTCCAGAGCATTGAAGGGAATACTCTCAATGGGCTTGGAAGATGGCGGTTGGTAAACCTCCAATTTGTTCTGGGTCATAACAACAACTTGCTACGGGAAGAGGCTGAGCGTGAACGTTTGATAAACTAGGTAAATCAAAGAGGAAACCTACATTGCCACTCAGCCACTGCATCGCAAGAACGTTCTCTTCAACAGACCACTTAGAAACTTCCTCGAAACTGATCCGACCAACCTCAATGACACTTGTCTTCCCAGTGCGCGGGTTTTGCACTGATTGTCGGACCTTGGATTCAGAAACCCGAATGAGGTGTATTGAAGTACCCCACGAAAACGCCAGGATCGGATGCGTCCCGGTTTCTTGAGTCTTGCCATTCTTGCCATTCGTGGCGTGCCCCTTTTCTTCCACGCTGGGGAACCAAATGAGAGTTCCTTTCCCCCTCGATCGTTGCCCCCAGGGCGCTCCTTCCTCGGGTTCACGGGCGTACTTGAACCAAGTTCTAGGTGAAGGCTTCAATCCGACAACCACTAGCTTTGTCGGAGTGAGCATCGCTATGATGTTGTAGCCGTCGGTTGGATGGGGGGATGTACCGAGCGGTAATGGCATCATGGCAAGGACGCAATAACGAGTCCTTCGACGTTTTCCCAGTGCGAAATTTGGGGCGGAGGTGTTCATAGGGCGGGACACTGGGCCATCATCAGGATATTTACCAAGAATTCGCAAAGTGTCGGATGCCTCCATGAACAACATCTTTCCCAGACTATGGTAGAAGGCAAGACCATGTTCATCAGCTGATACAATGGCGGTGTGCCTCCCAGCCACAAATCCAATATTGACGATCCTAGAGCCTTGGAGATGGCCTTCTTTTCGACCCGACCTCACAATAGAGAGTGTCGTTGGCGGTACGTGTCGTACAGGGTGTTGTGGATTCTTCAGTTCGAACAACTGGATATGGCCTGTGGAATGCCCCGAGGCAACATATGTGTGGTCGTGCGAAAGAGCAAGAGCAGTGACCGGTCCCACAGGTCTAGCTGTTGACGATCAGCATAAAAGTCCCTTTCTCATTCATTCAACATACCATTCCCAGACCCGCATACACACTTCAATGTTTGCTTGAAGTCGTATATAGAGGTGCAGCCTTCATCGGTACCCACACATATATACCCATTAGCAGCTAGGACTGTAGGCGACCCAATTGACGGTACGCCCAGGATGGAGGAAGCCTTTTGCTGCGCCTTCGACGAGAAAACGTGGTGTGTGATGTTCCGCAGGTCTGTCCACTTGAAAACGTCTCGTGGTGATAAATTTGAATTACCGTTAATTCGAGGAATGGCACCAGCTCCTACCATATTCGAATTTGAAGAGGCTCGGGACATTGAATCGAAATGCGACGGGGACGGAGAAGTTCCATCGAAGATATGTGAATGGGTACCGTAACTTCCGGTGGATGGAAGTGGTGATCCCTGCGGAGTGTATGAACGAAGACGTGATACGTTCGGGTGGAGAAATGGTCGTGCTAGTCTACTTTGCGTTTCGTTGGGACCAGGGGAGTCAAATCTGGGTGGTGTAAGGGCATATGATGGATCAAGAGAACCGCTGGACAATGCACGGTCTGAGAGTGAATCATTCAACTGAATGAAGTATGTGAGCGTGGAAGGGCACGGAATGCATATGGTTAACGTACCAGTGGGTCGTCGTCGTCATCTGGCGGGGATGTTTCGATGACGAGAGAGTGCTCAACCTCTTTCGCGTCGTGTTCATCCTCGTCGATTTCTGTTCCCAGGACTTCTCGAAGCTGGTTCTGGTAGTTGTCCGACAGGTCTACAGCGTCCAGACCGTCATAGACAAAGCCACCCTCGTCGTCTTCATCCACATCTTGCGCGTCGGCTTCGTCATCCCCCATTAATTCCTCCATGCGCGCCGAGTAATCGCCAGGGTGGTCGTCTGCACCTTCGTCCTCTGATCCCTCGCTGTCAGAGAAGTGTAGCTGGTGAATGGTACTTGTTCCATCATCCCCTGGATCACCGTCGTGAAACCCAGCATGAATGTCCGGAAACATCGAGCGCGGAAACGTAGCCCTTGTCGTACAGTAGTAGCCGAGCCTGTGGAAGTGAAGCACGAACTGTTCGATTTGTTTAACTCAGTGGTTGTAACCAAACAGAAGGGAGAAGCCCGTATTATTCAAGTACATTTGAAATCCTAAAGTTGCAAAAAAAAACTAATAGTAGTAGATATAATCTGAATAGAATATGTACCACAGTGATACAAGAAAGGGAAAGAGGTAATAAAGATGTCATGGGCCTACTGCCAGTCTATGGTCCCGGCTTTTTGCACCAGGGCCGAAGCGTTCTTGAAAGCGTATAAGATCCTCCATAAGTTCTTCCATCAGTTTCATTGTAGTTGGACCGTTTGGATCTCCATGATTTTCGTCAGCGACCTTTTCTTGTAACGAAGAATTTGCCACATGATCGCGATCAGCGATCATTGGTGCATCGCCGTCTGCATCCAGCGCAGCATCGTCGGCTTGCTGCTCAGCTGCCCGTTTGGCCTCATCCTCGAGCGCCTTTTCGAGTTCGCATCGCCGCCGCCGCCGATCTGAAGCACTTGCTTGTTCACGTCCAACCCACTCGAGCAATGCGCGTACTCTCTTATTCATATCGCCAACGCTCATCCGCTTGCTTGGCCACTTCACCTTTACCCCCCTCTCCACAGTCCGTTCCATGCTATCACCTCGACCGGTTGAGGAAATCCCATTGATACCAGGGCCAGAGGACACTTCTAGAGGCTTGGGAACGTTGGTAGGGAGCATTTGCTCAAGGTGTGCCAAGTAATCGGGAAGACCCCAAGAGGTGAATAGAGGTTGCTGCGAGACGACATATGCATGGGAGTTCTTATATGCTCTCGAGTTCTCCGCGTTGGAGGTCCCGGCATGTTGCCCAGTCGAGGCATTTGTCGCCTGGTTCCGTTTTGCACCGGCTTCCTGTGGACCACCCCCATGAGAAGCCGCATGGGATGCAGGTGGCTTCTTTGGTGCGGCCGAGTTTTTAGCCCGGCCATTGTTTTGGCGCTTGGCAACCGGAGCTGGGTGAAAAGTTAGACGTGAGTTAAGCTGACTGGGCGTAACTGACCCTCTTCTCCTTCTGCTAGTGGGGGATCTGCTGCAGGCCCCTTACGGCCACCCCGTTTATTTCGAGCTGATGACTTGGTCACAGGGGCAGATAGAGGTGTGGGCGCTTTCGTCGTGCTAATTGCCGGCGTTTCCTCTCTGGTTACAAGTGGCCGATCTGAAGCAGTAGATGCAGAGCGCGTCCGCTTCTTAGGCGTTCTGTTCTTGCGTTAGGACTCTCCACGTGCTGCATCATTGGTAGACTCACGGGTCTTCCTCTGTCCTCTTCCGCTTCTTGCGACTACTGACGTGATTGTCCACCACCTCTTCAGTGTCTACGTGACTGGCACCATTGGTTTGGGGTAATGTATTGCTTTGGTCTTGAGCAGCAGCAGCTTCTGCTGCTGTTGCTTCCATGATCTCTTTGAGACTCTCGTCAAAGTCTCGACTATTCATGGTGTTGCGCCGTTTCGAAGGTTGCTTGATTATATGTGAGGGTGAATGCGATCGGGAGGCTCGGGAGGATACTGGCGCAGCACCTCCATGTGAAGTTGCAGATGGTTGACGAGGCTTTTTGTTTAGTTTCCTATCGGGCCAATATTGGCACTTTTCACAGAGGAAAGAAACGGGGTACGAACTTGAGTAACTCGACATGAAGCATTGGTCGACACTGTTCACAGTAATAATCGTCGTCGTGGAGTTGATCCTCGGATTCGTAGCCCATACAGAGCCCATGTTGCCATACTTTGCAGGTTTCGCACTGAACCATGAACTCTCCAGCATCCGGGTCGTCCTCTCCTTACAGCGAAGATCACGTTAAAAAGTGTTGCACAAATAGTTGTGAGCGGTCACGTACCTGTACTTCCACATATGCATCGTGTTATGCCCTGCTCTTCCTCTTCTTGGCCATCCGCCGTAGAATCATCGGCTGGTGTAGCCAAAGACTCGGTTGTTGTGTCTGTTGAGGAAGATTGCTTTTCCTTGTCTTTGAGCTTTCGCTTGGTTCGGCCATTCGAAGTGGTGTGGGCTGGGCCGTTGGAGGTGTTGGAAGGTGTTGAAGCCCGTTTACGGTCATCAACAGTTTCGTCAACGTCTTCTTGCTTGGGACGCTTGTGTCGATTGTTTGAGTTGGAGGAGGAAAGGGATGGACGATGGGTCATGTCTTTTGTCCTCTGTGGTAGGTCTGAGTCGGGTGATTTGGAGTTGCTGGTTGAGGCAGAAGGGGCGGAACGCCTGCCAGAGCGGCGAGGCTCCCGTGGGGACATTGGGGGACCCATTGTAGCAGCCTGGGCCATGTCTTCGGGAGAAGGATACGAGGGGCAATGAGGAGGAGGACAAGGTGAAGACTTTGGGCCAATTTCCCTTTCCCTCACGAGCAAGCCCGTGCGCTTACTCGGCGTTTACCAGTGGCCCTTATCGCCGACAACGGGCACGTGAAGATCACATGACCCTGTTAGTTTTTCGGGACGGAAGTGAGCAAAATGGGAAATATGGGAAAGACCTGAAGACACGACAGAGATAAAACCGGTATTTGTATAGGATCAGGCCACCTCGTACTCTCAGAACTCAGGATTTGAGTTGCGCACCTATCGGAGAAACTCAAACTGTGCCAGATGATATCTGTGGTCACACCACTGTCACACCGCAATCAGCTTGTCGCACTATGTGCGCATGGTTCCTGTGTTCGTTCTAGTGAGGAGTGTTGAATCGCAATGCAATCAATGGAAATGGACGCTATATGTAGGTGGCTCTTGACCGATGTTCCCATTCTATGTCTCGTCGGGGATCCTAGTACTAAGTAGGGAACGGCTATCTTCCCATAAACATATATCGCGTGGCTAGCCATGGTGCAATTGATTCCGATTCCGAACTCCCACGTGATCAGAGGCGCGACGCGGCAATGTCATTGTTCAAACTGAGCCTTCTCACTGAGCTAGGCGTCCTATATACCTCGGATGACACCATCAGCGACTCTGGAATATGCTTCTCATGCACCGGAGCCTCTATCCTACCCGCGACTAGCCAAGCACCATCTATTGCCGTCAAACACACCCGATTATCTACGTCTCATCTTGACTGCCAAAGTATACGAGATCCTCAAGGAAACACCACTTGTCTATGCCAACAACCTAAGCTCAAAGCTAGGTAATCAGATATGGCTCAAACGCGAAGATCTTCAGGAAGTATTTAGTTTCAAGATCCGTGGCGCGTACAACTTCATGGCCAGTCTGACCGAAGAGGAACGTTGGAAAGGCGTAGTGACTTGCAGTGCCGGTTAGTGTGCGTAACCGTCAGAAAGCACAGTTTTCTCTTGTCTTCGCCGCAAAGCTAAAACGCAACCTCGTAGGTAATCATGCGCAGGGCGTTGCGCTTTCTGGTGCTCGGCTTGGTATTCCTTGCACCATTGTCATGCCCAAGGGCACACCATCGATCAAAGTGCGCAATGTGGCACGGCTTGGTGCCAAAGTTATCCTCCACGGCGCAGATTTCGACGAAGCAAAAGCAGAGTGTGCCCGACTGGCTTCTGTTCACGGACTAGCATTTGTCCCCCCATACGACGACCCACTCGTCATCGCAGGTCAAGGAACAGTTGGCATGGAGATTTTGAAGCAAGTTTCAGATGCGGACCGTCTTGACAGCATCTTTGCTGCGGTCGGTGGAGGCGGATTATGTGCAGGTATCGCGGAATACGTCAAGAGAATCGGGAGTCCCAACACCAAAGTCACTGGTGTCGAAACCGTTGACGGCGATGCCATGGCTCGAAGCCTTGAAGCGGGCCACAGAGTCACTCTGCGAGAAGTGGGCCCGTTCAGCGATGGTACGGCAGTCAAAATTGTCGGGGAGGAACCCTTCCGCATTTGCCAGCAGCTCTTGGATGGTATCGTCAAGGTTGATAATGATGAGATATGTGCAGCCATCAAAGACATCTTCGAGGGTCCGTTCATCCTTCGTAACAAAATGAATGATCTAACTGATCACCCAGAAACACGATCAATTACTGAACCGGCGGGCGCCTTGGCCCTAGCGGGGCTGAAACGCTATATCCTTTCCAACAATCTGGTGGGTGCACAAAAGCGGTATGTCGCGGTTATCAGCGGCGCCAACATGAATTTCGACCGTCTCCGATTTGTGGCTGAGCGCGCCGAATTGGGCGAAGGAAGAGAAGCCTTGCTCAGCGTTGATATCCCAGAAAGACCTGGAAGGTATGTTCTGTTCACCCACTCATCAGAGAATATTATCTTGATGAGCATCGAAGTTTCATTGCGCTACATTCCGTTATACACCCACGAGCTGTCACAGAATTCATTTACCGGTACAATGTCTCTGGGGATAGGGCCCACGTACTATTGTCGTTCAAGTTAGAGTCCTTGTCCCGAAAAGCTGAAGTCGATAAGGTGTTGTCGGACCTTGCGGCTGCGGACATGCAGGGTTATGACATTAGCGATGACGAACTGGCCAAGAGCCATGCACGATACATGATCGGCGGGTGTCAGATCGTTGCCAACGAGCGAGTATTCAGGTTTGGTCAGAGTTTTGACGCCTTGTTCTTGATTTAAGCTTACATTGGCAATTGTAGAATTCCCTGAGCGACCTGAGGCACTTCGGAAGTTTTTGTTAGGTCTGCAACAAGGTTGGAATATATCCTTGTTCCATTATCGGAACCATGGTGCAGGTATTTGAACCTTTCCTTTGGGTGTACGGTTATTTCTTACGACAACAAAGATCTCGGAAAGGTTTTAGCCGGAATTCAGGTCCCTCCAGACGACGACAATGCATTTAAAGCGTTTTTGGAAAAATTGAATTATACGTATGTAGAAGAAACAAACAACGAAGTGTACCGACGGTATTTGCGTGGGTAGCAGCTGAAAGCATGATCGATTGCATTACGACGACATTAGGTGAACGTTAACTAGGGAACGTAGCTAAAAAGCACAACAATATTATACGTACAAGTACATCTGTCTGCACAGTTACAAACAGCGAAAGCAAAATGAAAGTTCCTGAGATCAGTCCTACACCCAACCTACATCGGTACAATTTCCACCGACTTGCGCACCTTCCCCCCATGCCAGAGCCATTGGAGGGAGTTTTTGAGTGAGCTGTTGCGACGATGCCGTGACTTTGGCGAAGTGGGAGCATTAAGTTTGAAGGGGAAGGAAAGAGGTGACGATGATCGGGAGGGGGGTTGGGGTTGTTCGACGAAGCGTACCACAGGCTGTGCCATGGTTTCAATAGCTTTGATAGCCAGAGCAGTTGTCAATCCGCGATTGCCGATCTTGATACCAGACGACCCATACTTGTAAATCCAACCGATCTCCCAACCGCCATCATCGCACTGGAGCGGTAGCAGTGCGCGAAGGTCGATCTCGTCCCGAATGCCTACGAAATCGCAGACGAGAATGCGCATGGCTAGCGCTAGTGCGTCCCCCTCAGCCCCGATGCGCTCCTGTATGCGTTCTTTGAGGAGGGACTTTAGAAGAGCATGAAGGTCGGCGTCACCGTTGGTCGCAAGCAGGCGACTGATGAAATAGAGAAAACATTCCGCTGTCTCGTAGTAACGAGTGCCTTCCAAATAGGCACGATTAAACAAAACTTCGTAGATCCATTGAGACGTCCTGCTGAGCTCGGATCCACGACCGTAAGAATAGAAAAGGCTAAGGGCATTAACGCAAACCACAGGATCAAACCGTGGCCGCTTGTGGTCGAAATATGTCTGGAGGGAGCGGTATAAGTGGTGGAATGAAGGCAATAACGAAACCCAACATACCTGTATTATACCATCTGTATCAACGTATTCTAACATCTCGGTCATTACGGCCATAGCGACCTCCTTATCGCGGCGCAGCACGGTAAGGCCAAGAGATGTTGTGTCCAAATCAAATGGGAACTCTTCCGTGGTCAGCTGGCCCTTCCCCCCTAAAATACAAGGTATCAGCATAAATAGACGAGGATAGAAGTGTGGTGCATCACCGTGAAAGAAGTTCCAAGTGCGCGGATGCTCAACCAAATTAACCAGACTCCTGAAAACGGATTTAGAGACGGTATTAGAACCTGTAAGAAGCGTACGTACCGGTCGCCGGTTACCTCCAATATCAAAAGCTGAGCGAAATTTTCGTGCAAGGCAATAGGCTCTTGCTGCTCAGTACCGGCAGTCACTGATTCCAGATGGCCTGCATTCTGCCGTAGATACTCACGCCCTCGTGAGATCGGATCGCCAATGAGGTTTCGGAGAGCACGCTTGACAGGACCTGGGCTGTCGAAGACGATCCCGTACATGCCCAGTGAGCGGGCCGACAATACATTCTCCAACTTGTCGTCCACAAAGATTGTGCGTCGGGGGTCAATCCTTGTTGTGGCCACCACGTGTCGATAGAACCCGAGATGTGGCTTGCGCTCGCCAACCATCCCCGATGTAAACACCTCGTCGAATACCGACCAGTCTGCAGGCTTTGTCCGTAGGACGGCGTAATCTGGTTTCGAGATGTTTGACATGGCGAATACCCGTAGCTGACCCTCGCTCTGCTTCTTGAGCTCGTGTATTAGTGCGATGAGGTCGTCGTTGGCGACGAGAGACTCCCGAGCCTCTAGGAATGCCCGACGTATATCTGAAGGTTGAAGGGAATACTCCTGCCCGACCTGCTCATAGCATTCGTCCTCGGTCAACAGACCTCTCTCGTAATTGAACCACGTTGGTGAGGATAGGATCTTCCGGAGAGTCTTGGGGGAAACGGGGAGCTCCTTGGGGGCAGACCACTTGAATAGTACGTCCCCGAGATCAAAGATAATGGTGGTGAACTCGAGGGGGGCGGACATGGAGGCGAAGTGAGGAGTGACTAATTTCGTCCATAACACCAAAAGTCTTTATACGATTCGTGCTGACCTCCGACAATTTGAGGATGTGTACCTTGATGTGGTAAGGCTCATAAGGGCTGATCTTTTTTCAAACCATACCAACAAACCGCCTCGAGGCAGGATTAGTACCTCTACCAGTCCGGATGCTGAGGGAGGGACCGCATGATCGTTGCCCAGGTGCCGAGTGTTGGCCATATTGATGCGAAGTTACTTTCGTGGAATTGCGCAAAAGTAAAACGAATCTGGTCCGTAAAGGATATGTGAGATATTGGTGCGAGAGCTGCGATGGTGCCAATTCGAGTTAGGTCCTGGCAGGAGGGAATTTACAACAACCCTGGTAAATCGAGATCTGATGATAGCTCAACAGATTGCGCCCGGTCATCTAGAAGCATAAGCGAACTCATGGTAAACATCCAAGCAGATCCTACCATCCTGGATTAACCGACGAAAGCAAATCCAATGGGTTTGAGCGGGACAATTGGCGTGATGTCTGTTTGTCTAGGAGTGCCACCCAACCTGCCCACGGACCGATTACAACACTCCACTGAACTGTTCACCAGGGAGGCAGGCCGTGAGTATGTGAGTATAATCCCCGGGTTCCGACGAGATTCTGGGACCTGCCAGGGAGCCTCGTAAACTTGGTTGAATCTTGCGATATGGTTAGAATTCAGCCCAGTAGGCAGATTGGAACCCAGATAGCGGTCGCAGTCCAAGATTGACAACGCTTCAGGGTTTGCAGAAGTCATCCGGTCTTCGGTGGAGTCAATGGATTTGAGCAGGTAGGATGCCGAGAGCAGCTGGTGCGTGGCCCCACTGATCGTGCTGTCAAGACGGGGCTACCCAGCATGGCCCAACGTTTGTCTGGTAAGCGAAAGCGGATGGCAATTACATCATCCTAACAAGTGTGCAAAAATGGTTGTGCATCGTGAATTTCATTTAACTTGCGCAAAGGGTCCGTTCTGAATTCTCTGGGACTTCTATGGGGAATTGAATTCTCGGTGATCTGGGAACCTTTACGTGCGGAGAGTAGGAAAGCAGTCGACCCCAATGCTGACATATGGGGATGTAAGTTATCAAGTTTGATATGGATGGCGGCCGGTTTTTGGAAATAGCATCACCAACTTGCAATCGAGCTGGGCACCCGGAGGCACAACGCTAGTCAACACAGGTCTTTTTGAGAGACGCCGAATGTACCTCAGAGGTGGCCGTAGCTGCGGGGGTAATACGCAACTTGAACGGGATGCAAGGCGTACCTAGCACGATGGTGTAGGACAATGTACCAAATGGGGGAAATCCCAGAGGCGAGGCTGGCGAATGGAATCCCAATCAAACGGATGGATTGTTTGTCTCTATGGTTGTTTCCTCTGCGAAAATATTCTGGCGCCTACAAACCTCATCAATGCCAGCTCATGGCGGCGAATTTAATTCCCCTAGAGGTTCAGGCTACCAAGGACGCGCCCTAAATTCCACAGGAAATGAAGGGTGAGGAGATACAGATTGTGGCCGAGTTTCATTGGCGGCGGATACGCAGAGCAATAGAGTACAGTCTAAGTTTGCTATGGAGTGAATGGAGAAAGGTCGGTCGTGGACATAGGATTGCGCGTGCCGCTTTGCTGACTTGAATGCTCGCGAGGGACCGAAACTGAACAGACGCTAAAGTGACCAGCGAGATGGAATGCAGGTGATGTATAATGCAGTGATAAGCTGGTGATATTGAATCTAGTACGAGAACTTAGGCGCGCGAATGGCTCTATTTGACTCCAGTTAGTCCCAACACTCAACTGGATAGGTAAATTTGCAAGGATAATGAGCTTACTTCTCGGTCTAGTGGTGTTCCGAGGCGCTCTTTTTCGCACTGAAAAGGACATTGTCCGCGACAACGTAGACGGTGAAGGCAGCTAGGCCAATCCCGAACCCAGGGAACAGATTCCGGAACATCACGCGATTGGAGAAGACAGGGCTTTTGCGCCAGGCCTCCCTTTTAGCCCAAGGGTCTCTAAACAAAGGTAGACCGGACATTGCTATAGCGCATGGGTCGGCAGACAATGGGCAGAGAGGAGAGGCACGTACATTTGTTGGGCTCTGTGGTAGAAAGGCTCTATGTCCGGTTTCGGGTGTTGGGAATGATTCCAGGGGGTGTCGTGACCTGGCACCTTAGGGCCGGTACGGGAAACTTGTAACAATGAGATTTGATCAAACGAACCCCACGCCGCCTGTCAGTCTCTCCCGCTTTCCTCCTCTCCAAGCTCACCCTGTCCCCTGGTTTCACCTCTCGAGACGCCGCTGGTTCCGCCGAACTCGTTCCTTCCCAATTTGCGCCATGTCCAACGATACCACCATGTATTCTGACGACGATACCCCCTTGGTAAACAAACCCACAGCCAACGGTCGCAATCACAACGGAGCTGTCAATGGGAAGCATGCAACCAATGGCACGCACCACGATTCTCCCATGCATGAGGATGAAGAGTCTCCTCCGGTACGGTCTTTTGTTTCTCAACATCCCAGCCGCTTAATACACCACGCCACAGGCCCAGACCAATAAAGCTGCAAATTCAACTAAACCTCTGCGGGGGCAGAAACGGAAGAAGGCAGGCAAGTCGGAATCTTCTAGTGACGAGGATGTACCACTTGCTTCGTCTCCAAGAAAGCCGGCAACTAAACAACGCAAACCGCCAAAGAAGAGGGCTCGTGACTCCTCTGACGAGGAGACGAAGCCATCCGTTTCGAAACCCGCTGCGTCTCGAAAGAGAAAAGAACGCGGTTCAAATGATAGCGACGATGACACGCCTATTGCCAAGAAGGCGCCCAAACCTCGAGCAACGAAGGTGAAGAAGGAAGAATCCGAACCACCGTCCAAGGTTAAAAAAGAGACGAAGGAATCTACCTCCAAAGCTACTAAGGCCACCAAGGCGAAGAAAGAGGAAGAATCAGAGGGTTCACAGCTGAAAGGGAAGGGCAAAAATAAGGACGCCGAGAAAGAGGAAGACGACGAGGAGGTTTTCAAGTGGTGGGAGGGGGACGTCGATGGTGATGGGTCCGTCAAGTGGCAAACCCTGGAACACAACGGTGTTATTTTTCCTCTCCCCTACGAACCCCTGCCGTCCCATGTGAAGATGAAGTACGACGGTAATAGCTGGTGTTCATTCCCATCTCAACCATCTCTCTTACAAACTCTCTTCAGGAAAGGAAGTTACCCTTCCCTCCGCTGCGGAAGAGGTAGCTGGATTCTATGGTGCTATGTTAGAGACCCCTCACGCACAGGACAAAACCTTCAACGAGAACTTCTTTGATGGCTGGAAAGGAGTATTAAAGGACCATCCTCCGGTAATAAGTCTGCTGGGTCGTTACGCTAATCGCTGATGCGGTCATTGCAGCGGAACGGCATCAAGATTACCAAGTTCGAGCTTTGCGATTTCAGGCCGATGTTTGAGTATTTTGAGGCGGAGAAGGCGAAGAAGAAGGCTTTGTCTACTCAAGAGAAAAAGGAACTCAAAAAAGCTAAAGACGATCTTGAAGCACCATACACAACGTGTCTCCTCGATGGACGTAAAGAGAAGGTGGGCAATTTCCGTGTTGAACCTCCAGGTTTATTCCGGGGTCGAGGAGACCATCCCAAAAAGGGCGCTCTGAAGGTATCCATCTCAGTATGTGCGCATACATCCTTATTGAGCACGTTTTAGCATCGCGTGCGTCCCGAAGACATTACGATTAACATCGGCAAGGATGCGAAAATACCCGTTCCTAATGTACCTGGCAAATGGAAGGCTGTTCAACACGATAATACGGTCACCTGGCTCGCGAACTGGACGGAGAATGTTAATGGGAACCATAAATATGTTTTCCTCGCCGCTGGAAGCTCTCTCAAGGGCCAAAGTGACATGAGCAAATTCGAAAAGGCGCGTCAACTCAAGGTATGTCCTCTGTCGGAGTAAGCGAAATCGCTGATGTAACTGGTATTTTTAGGAACATGTCGACCGCATCCGCCAGAACTATAGAGCCGACCTAAAGTCTAAGATCATGGCCGACCGTCAACGAGCGACTGCGATGTACTTTATCGACAAGTTAGCCCTTCGAGCGGGCAACGAGAAAGGAGAAGATGAAGCGGACACAGTTGGTTGTTGCTCTCTTCGTTGCGAGCACGTCACGCTGGAAGCTCCAGACGCCATCATCTTCGACTTCCTGGGAAAGGACTCCATTCGTTATTACAATCAAGTGCAGGTCGAAACTCAAGTGTTCAAAAATATTCGCATCTTCAAGGAGAACAAGACGGACGATGACAACCTTTTTGATCGAGTGACAGTAAGGAATCTTGTGTATGGTCGCCAAGTGCGAGTTTAACGAGACAATGGTCAGACGACGTCCCTAAACAAGCATCTCAATGCTGAGATGAAGGGTTTGACGGCGAAGGTTTTCCGTACCTTCAACGCGTCCATAACCTTCCAGCAACTTTTGGATGAAGAGGCTCTAGACGGGGCGACGCTTCAAGAGAAGCTGAACGCCTATAATAAGGCGAATCGTATGGTTGCGATTTTGTGTAACCATCAGCGTAGCGTCCCCAAGACTTATGACCAATCCATGGAGAAAATGCGCTACAAAGTTCGTATCTCCGCCTTTAATCTCCAGACACCCAGCTCAATCACTATTTTGTCAGCTTCTCGGCTTAAAGTATGATCGTATGAAGCTCCGCCATGCTCTGTTCGGCATGGATCCGAAGTACAAGAAAAACAAGAAATACTCGGAGGACGAATCAGATATCGACGATGACTGGATTGCAACCCACGAGGCTCAATTGAAGGCTAAGGAGATCGAAAAGGCTGAGAAAAAATTTACGAAGGACAATGAAAAGTTACAGGAAGAAGACAAACCGGCCCTGAAGGAATCCGTGTTGAAGGAACGCTTAGAGGCTATAGAGGAAGAGTTCGAGCGCTTAGAAAAGGAACGTGGCACTAGAAAGGCCACGTTGAAGAGGGAAAAACCGGCTGAGAAACTTGAAGAGGGCATCGACAAGCTCACTGACAAGATCAAAGCTTTTAAGCTGCAAATAGACGATCGCGAAGAAGGGAAAGAGGTTGCTCTTGGTACAAGGTATGCATGCGCTTAAGTTCATCTGAGTAACGCTGACCCCTCTGTGCAACAGTAAAATCAACTACCTCGATCCTCGGTGCGTTTCATTCACTGTCTTGAGGACAACAACTGACCCACCCGACACAGCATCACTGCGGCCTGGTGTAAGATCCATAGCGTCCCCATCGAAAAGATCTTCTCTAAGACTCTTCTCACCAAGTGTAAGAGTTTCAGTATGTGTTAGTATCGATAGCTGATGCACCCTTGTAGTCCCTTGGGCGATGGAAGCTGAACCCGAATGGAAATTCTAGATGTATTGCTTACTAGACGGCTTCTCAAGAATAGAGCTGGACAACGACAACTCACTGTATCGCATTTAATCACTCACAGACTTTATTGCTCTAGCATAGATAATATTACGACCAGTATATAAATGTACTATTTGTAGTCCGTTTCGCCAACCCGTATGATTTTTTAAAGTGAGAGCTTGGCGTGTGTTTGTTTGGCAGGCGCGTCACAGCCATTCAAGTTTAAACTGCTGCGCCCTCTCCCATTACCATTACCACAACGATGTCCGGCCGCACCGTGTTCACCTCCAAAACCAGCTATGACGTTCTAGTTGTCGACACTGGGGAGAGTGACGAAGAGGTCGAGGAAGTCCCGCTGCCAGATGATGCAACGTGTGTTCTCTGTCTGGACCATTTTCCTTCCGGTTTAACCTATATATAGCCTGACCGAACCTCCCAAGCCAACGAAGTCCGCGCTCAAGAGGGCAGCAAAGCAAGCACGCACAGAGAAAAGACAGCGCCAAAAAGCACTGGCCAAATCACTCGCAATAGAGTCTGCAGGTTCCACATCACCAGCCTCGTCACCGGCGCACTCTGTTGTCAATCCAGTTAAACTTCTACCTGACGTTCCGGATACACCACCCATAATAGAGCCTCCCCTGGAGGTCGTCGAATCCGTCGAGGTTGAACCAGAGCCTGTACCGGAACCCAAGCCCATTACCACCCGAGCCGAGCGACTGTCAGCTCCCCCTCTTCCTCTGAATGGAAGACACGCTGAAGCGAAGGCTCCCCATACACTTCAGAATAGGGCTCCTTTGGTTGTCCGTCCGACCTTGCCGCCAAAACCTCAGGCCAAGGTGGAACCCGTCGTCAGTCACTCTCAGACTGAACAGAAACCTTCAATTCCCACCAAACCGGTCGTAGAGACAGAGCAGATGAAAAAGAGGCAGAATATGGTGACACGCACGCTCTGGACATTTATCATGATTGGTGGTTTCATTGGTATGTGATTTGCTACCCTGCTTGAACTACTACTCATCCTGGAGGTTACCAGTGCTACTTCTCCTTGGGCATGCTTATATGATACTCCTGATCATGCTTTGCCAAACGCTGGTGTACCGCGAAATAACTGCACTCTTCTCGTTAAAGCAGGCCACCCCGGAATCACGAGACAACGACGAACCGCCAAAGAAAGACCCATGGAGTAAAACCCTAAATTGGTATTTCTTCGCCGTGACGAACTACTTCCTCTATGGTGAAAGCATCATCTATTATTTCAAGGTATATCTCTCGTCTTCATCCGCAAGCCCTCGATTGAATGTCCATGTAGCACGTTGTTTTCGCTGATGCGCAACTCCTACCGTTCGCCACGAACCACCGTATCATAAGCTTCACGTTATATACGATGGGCTTCATGGGCTTCGTTATGAGTCTCAAAAAAGGTTACCTCAAGCAACAATTCAGCCTGTTCTGCTGGGTACATATGACCTTGTTATTGATTGTCGTGTCGAGGTGAGTCAATGACATCACCGTATTGTCTGGGATGCTGATACGTCTCGTCATAGCCACTTTGTCATCAACAACATTCTGGAGGGCCTAATCTGGTTCTGGGTCCCCGCCTCCCTTGTCATCTGTAACGATGTCTTTGCATACATATGGGGCGTTACCTTGGGCCGTACGCCTCTCATTAAATTGTCGCCAAAGAAGACAGTGGAAGGTTTCATCGGTGCCTTCTGTACGACTGTCATCTTCAGCGTAATTTGGGGGACATACTTTATGCGCTTCAACTACATGATCTGTCCCGTCCACGATCTGGGTGTGAGCGCCTGGAGCTCCATTCAGTGTGTACCCAACCCAATCTTTGTTTGGAAAGAATGGCCCCTGTGGAAGCCATTGGCTGTGTTCTTTTCGACCACGGTTCGTCTAGTTTTCTTTCCCCCATAAACCATCCTGATTTGTTCGTTTCAGTTGGGCCGTTCCGTTACAACCATACCATATGTGCCGTATCAATTCCATCTTCTGCTCATGGCCTGCTTTGCTTCTTTGGTTGCTCCGTTCGGTGGATTCTTCGCCTCTGGTTTCAAGCGTGCCTTCAACATCAAAGATTTTGGGCACAGTATCCCTGGTCATGGCGGCATGACTGATCGTATGGACTGCCAGTGCGTATTTAATGAACCCATCCTTGCCCTACTCATCTGCCGCGTAGGTTCCTTATGGGAGTTTTCGTCTATGTCTACTACAGCAGTCTACTCCGTGTCCATCACGTCACTGTCGGTTCCGTGCTGCAGACTATCGTCAGCGGGCTGACTGTTGAGCAACAGTTGGAGCTTATCGCTGATCTCAAAAAGTACTTAGGCCGGCAAGGTATCACTGTCCCATAGCTTTCAACTAATTGCATATCCGCGACACATCTCTAGGGTAGTCATCAGTAATTATTATACCAGCCTTTCACCCACGATGCAATCACTTAGTATTCTGGAAATCTTGACTAACTGTTCCGAGGTTTGTTAGCCCTGCTATACACATATGTCAAGATGTTGTCAACGAAATTTCGCTTTATATTCCAGTCCGATGAACCCCACACGGGGCTGATTGATTTGCTTCCGCTTTACTTCTTCTATCCAGTGATGATCAGGGACTAGTGCACCTTGAGAAGGCTTGTGTCAACCCAACAGGCTTCATAAAGGGTTTGATCGCTCAATTTAAGACTGAATAGTTTTCAGCAACGGGATCCCCACCCTGGAGCAGTGAGCCAACAATTCGATCAACATCTCAAGCCAGGATTCTATCGGGATTCAAGGCACAGCGTCAATTTATTATTTTTCAGGATACAACGCATTACCTCACTGGAGTGCCAAAACACGATGATCGGTTGTGTATGGTACCAGTTTGTTGGGCAAGTGACATACAAGATGCGCGATTGCATAATTTTATTGTACTTAGGGGAAGGCATGGTACAATACAGCTTGGACGTAGGATTGAGAATGCGAGGGTAGAACAAAAGGTATTCCAACAATATCTATGACCTTGGCTTCTCCTACACCAGATGTTAGAATTGCAGGCAAAGTAGCATTGAAGGGACTCGCCTTCTTCTCTTTCCACAGAGCCAACAGGCCAACACCAGAAACTTTCACGATTTTGAAGCGCACACCTGGAATATCACCTTTGGCTTTGCCACGTCGACCGAAACCCGAAATCAAAACTTCATCGTTCTCATCAACGAAGTTCAAGCAGCCATCATTCTACAGATTCACAGTTTGAAGGAGTAGAAGAAAAAGGATCGGGTTACTCACAGGTACGAAAGCCGTGACTTTCTTTCCGTTCTTGATCAACTGTACACGCACACACTTCCGAATAGCAGAGTTAGGTTGCTTCGCCTCAACACCAACTTTCTCGAGGACGATGCCCTTAGCGTGTGACGATCCACCAGTCGGTGAAGTCTTGTAGATGTTGCCTAGGGCACGTTTTTTGTAGGCTTTGTCCGCCTGGAATACAGCGCGTTTAGGGGGGACTGCTATGGTGAGGTGGTTACCAACGCACCCAGCGGTTATCCCGACGGTCATTGCGAAGTTTGCGAGCTGCTTGAAGTCCACGGGGCTTGTTCGCTATACGAGCAAAGTGTCTATATGAGCTACCATGCGGGAGGAGGGGCCAACGACGCTACGCACATCCCATTCTTGCTGTCGATGTCGGGTGGAGTTACGAAGGGAAAGGATTAGGAATTCCCCGGACACTGCAAACCTTATCTGCAAAACTATACCAGTCCTTTGACCATGTGACATGCCGAGACTGTTTGGATCAGTGATTTGCCTAAAAAGGTAAGTATGTTGCCTTTCTTCTCTTCCGTGGTTCCAAGATTCTCTGGTCCACTCACAGTGGGAGTCTTCTTATCAGAAATATACAGGATCTTACAGTGCATATGGCTGTGAGAGCACACATCACTGGTTTATAGGAGCGAGGTCGAGATTGTAGCAGGTTTTGTCTCCCCTCCTTTCATGTCTGTTCACAAAGAGCCCGAAACTCAGTACTATCACCACGGCCGTTTTCCTGTGAAGGGCGGTACACTGCCAGATGCTGTCACAGCATACCGCACTTACGGTGATCCCTCCAACCCTTGCATCGTGTTCCCAACATGCTATGGGGGAAAGTTAGACAGCAAGTGATCTTTTATGCGCTAAATCGCCCTTCTCAGCAACCTTTTTACAGGTCAGTCATATATGGTTGGCGTCAACAAGGTATGCCCTAGGGGGTACTTATTTTTGGCGTTACTCTCTTTGACCTTATCTTGTAGGTACTGGATCCGTCACGGTATTACGTCGTCACTTTCGCGTTGTTTTCCAATGGGGAGGTAGTGTACATTCTAGACCACGATCAGGATTACAACACTAACCCCCCTGCAGTCCTCTTCTCCTTCTAACACAGTAAGGCACCCATCCTCCTCGTTTACCGGTCGGAGGTGATATATGCCGATTAGCCGGCTCCCTACAATGGACCTTATTTCCCGGCCATATCTTACGAAGATAATATGTGAGTATCCTTCTCAATGTCTTGAAATCATCAACAAAGCGCCTTTAGACGGGCACAGTACAGTGTTCTCACCAAGGAATTGGGGGTTCTGAAGGTCTTCCTGGTGGTGGGCTTCTCCATGGGTGGGCAACAGGTACGGCATGACTCTGCGAATGGCATTGGCACACTTGATCCATGCCCGTCATAGGCATATTATTGGCCTGTGGTATACCCAGACTTCGTTGAGAGGTCATCCACTATCTAGGTACTAAAGATAGCCGTTTTAACACCTTCACAGATATGTCTGCATCTGTGGATCTGCTCGCACAAGTCCCCACAACAAATGGTGCGATGCAGATCTCCTGGATCGACTGGCCTGACGCTGATATCCCATGTCTTAGCTTCTTAGAAGGGCCTAAAACAGCTTTGATATCGTCTGTAGATTTCGAGAAAGGCCTCTATAAGTCACCGCCTCAAGCCGGGTTGCGAGCCTTTGGGCGAGTCTACAGTGCATGGGCATATGGACAAACGGTATCGTGACTGGTCTTTCCTTAGCGACAACTTGGCTCTGGCTGATTTCGATCCAGTGGTTCCGCCAACATGGGTATCTTCACTCTGGGCTGTAAGGCTATTTTCTTCGAAAAGGGTCCGTGTCTCATTTGGCCCTTGAAGATACCCAGACCTCAATAGTTTCCTGCGCGAGGAGTGGGAAGCGGGATTTCTTGGTTCCTGGGATGCGAATGACCTTTTGACCTTGCTAGAAACGTGGTATACCGGCGATGTCTCGCAAGTACGGGATAAGGGAGATCTCGCGAAGTGTCTTGGTTCTATCAAAGCGCAAGGCTTGATCATGCCTTGTACTACAGACCTATATTTCCCTGTGAGATCTTCACGTCGCCTAGTGGTCGGAGACTTACGAAGCAGTACGCCGGTAGCCGGAGGACAGTAGGGACGAATTAGCCCACCTGCAAAGCAAGGCCAAGCTCGTTGTGATCAATTCCGTTTGGGGCCACATGTGTACGTCCTTTCCTACTCGACAGCGTGGGAGTGCGCTGGTAAGATGCTCTAACTCACGAACGGCGACGGAATTTCAGCGGGTGGAGGATCAAATCAAGGAGATGACGAATTCATTCAAAAGGAAATTCAAAAATTTATTGAGGAGCATTGAGTATTTCTGTTTGGCGGGGCGTTTGCTGTACAGTTAATGGATTCGAAGATGTTCCAAGGTTCTGTTGAGGCTCCATGTTGTTATGTTGTTCAATTGTTTCTGGAACCCGATGTTTGCTCATATGTACTCCGGGTTGCGACTCCGTCACTAGCAGCTTTTTCGTCCAACAACCTGCAAGTCCATGCTGCTCTGCAGAGCTTCTGCCTATCAGCAATGCTGGCAACTTAACAAATATTTGTCTTGCAAAGGACTGGCACGCACGCCAAGCCGCAGGCTTTCGACTGATTTACTGGAGGAACTTCAAACAAGAGGTTTTATTCAGGATGTCACCCGGTTTGTTAATTCTTCGTCTAACCAGCCGGCAACTTATAACTCTGAAGGCCGCAGGAACTTCAATCTGCTCTGAGATCGAAGCAGCAAGCAGTTTATGCTGGAGTTGACCCAACGGCAAAATCACTCCACATTGGGCACCTGTTTCCATTGATGTGTTTACTCCACTTTCAAGTGCGAGGACACAGGATTATCCCTTTGGTGGGTACACTCGTAAAACAATGTCTGCGTCCTCACATGATGACAGATAGGAGGTGCCACTGGCTTAATTGGCGATCCTTCAGGACGGCTTGTTGAACGTCAACTAGCCGATCGTAAGGAGGTTGAAGCCAATGTTGTAAGTCTAAGCGCAAGTCTTGATAAATTCTTCCAACACGCGCTTCTCTACGCGAAAAGCCGTGTCAAGGAAGATCTCAACGACGTCCAACCCCCTTCTATAACGAGCAATCTCATTTGGCATAAATCTATAAGCATGCTGGATTTCCTCCGAACTGTCGGCGTACATGCCCGGATAAACACCATGCTGAACCGAGAGAGGTATGCACTCTCACAGACCATTCGGTTCTCAATCATAGCCCAATGCTACTCCAACAGTGTCCGTGCTCGCCTGAGTTCCCAGCAGGGACTCTCATTCACCGAGTTTACATATCAGCTTCTACAAGCTTACGACTTCTACCACCTCAATCGGTCCCATGGTTGCACAATTCAAATAGGAGGGTCAGATCAATGGGGGAATATTCTTGCGGGCTTGGAGTTGATAAGTCGCTCAAATCCCGACCAGGATGCGGGGAACAAGCCACCAGAGGCATTTGGGATCACCACACCCTTACTTACGACCGCTTCCGGGGATAAATTTGGCAAGAGCGCGGGGAACGCAATCTGGTTGGATCCTATTCTCACCAGCGTCTTTGATTTCTATCAGGTGAGCGGGCTTTCGTTCGTTCGTTGTTCGCATCATCTCATACTGCTCCACCCAACAGTATTTCATTAGAGTCGCAGATGCTGATGTGGAAAGATATCTAAACTTATTCACCCTTGCCCCGGAGGATGTCATCCAAGAGATTATGGCCGAACATAATGTACGTCGTTTCAGAGCTTCTCCATCAAGGGTTAGAGGTGACACCCCAGCAGAAACAGCCTGAAAAGAGAATTGCTCAACGGAAACTAGCCGCTGAAGTTACGGAATTGGTTCATCAAAGTTAGCTCCACCTTTACCTCGTGACCTTTCCTGACATTCTACAGCCAGTGGCGTGGAACGAGCCGAGGCGTTGAGCCAACTTCTCTTCGCAGCTGATTACTCTGACTTGAGAGCAGCACGCCTCGTTTCCGCTCTTGAAGGTGATCCCCGCCTGGTCATGCTCAGCCCTGAAGAGATGTTCGAATTTCCAATACCCAAGCTCGCCGCTAAGCATGGCTTAGTGTCATCAAACTGTGAGTAAACCATTTCACGTTCAACACCGCCATCTTCTAACACGAATTCTTAGCTGCAGCCCGGAACTTGGTTGTGTCCCGAGGGCTTTACTTAAATAACCACCCTGTGCAGGACGCCACCTCCAAGCTAGATGTCCATGATCTGGTTGATAACCGCATCGCGGTCATTCGTGCTGGAAAGGAAAAACTCTTGGTCTTAGCACTAAATGTGCAATGATCAGGGTGGGTTGCCCAACCTTCCTGGTTAAGAAGATATAGAGACCTGCTTTAGATTAACTGATATTAATCCGTATGAAGGGAGAATTAATCCACACGAATAGCACTATATAATTTTCGGACTGCCCAGTATGAAGCGAGGAATCCAATTGTTCCTGCAAACCGCATCAACAAAGTCCCTGCACGTGAAAATGGGAGCTTACCTGTCACAAGGAAATCCAAGAAGGCAAGTAGGAAGAGGTATCCAAGATAGAGAACGACACTGGAGAAAGAATCCAATGAGAGCCGGGATGCCCAATAAAACAAGCCGTATGCGATGAGCCAGATAGCGCTTCCACCACCCGTGAGGAAGGCTCTCCAATGCCATCTAAGAGCAACATGAGTGTCATACACGGGGTAGAGAGGAAGATTTACCTATATTCCTCCGCGCAAAGGATGAAGTATGTGAAGAGAATGGTCACAGTAGCCGTGGTCAAGCCTACGACTCCAGCGGTGAGCGCAAGGAAACCGAAAGCGTAATATGCTCTAGACGCAAAAAGACTGGACAAGACGAAGTACAGCTCCACGAAGGCGGCACCTAGGTGGGTCAATGTGAGGAGAAAAGTGTGAGACTGTTGATATTGCTTACCAAACGGTAGGATTCCGCTCATCAACATGGCGGACTAGGCGAAGTGTTCAGAAAATACACGCGGGTCCGAGGAAACAGGACTTGCCCATGGACGGAGATATTTGGGAGAGGGTGGTATCTGTCGGGGTATCTGGTTGACTCTTACCGGATGATGAATTGTCTGGGGCAACATGTTAAGAAATAAACCACGTAACAGTAAACGGACGTACACCGTGCTTCCCTCCGTAGTAGGCACCAATCGCGGATAGAGGAGCAGATATACCATACCAAAGAATGACAATGATGAGCATTGTACCTACAGAATCACGGGTGTCAATCAAATCCCTTGGGCGAACCCCTCAGACTTACCGAACGGCACAGCACCAGAGGAATCAGCCATAATGAGGAATAGATTGAGCAAGAAAACGAAAGCGAAAACAAGCCTGGAACAGAGTGAGAATGGCGTAGGTTTGAATGGTGACGACCTACGTTGGAAGGAGTGTGGCAGTCAAGAATGCGTTTTTCCGCCGATTGACCCCTCCTAGGGAGGTGTAAACACGGCTCGAGACGTAGCCGCCGACACTAGGGGGCTAATGGTGAATAAACGGTGAATACGCTCAATATCTGACCCACCATCCGAAAAGTGACCAGAATACCATCATTACAGTAGCGAGAGATCCACGGTTAGAAGGCGAAAGGAATCCCAAAAGAGCAAATACTGAGCGGTAGATTAGTTGAAAGGGGGGATGAACCAAGTCCTTCTCCCACTTACCGAGGGTAATAACGACCATTGCGGATAGCTGCGCGCCGTTTCCAACCATGACTGACAAGACCATGGGATTACTTGGTGTGCGGAACACTTCGCCATGCACAAGTTTCCAGCCCCAATCCTCTTGGACATCCTCCTGGGTATTGGATTGAGAAGGTTCTGGGGATACGAGGAAATTATAAAGTAAAAGAGACTCACACTAAGGTCACTGGCATTATAGCGGTATATCTAGCTTCAATGTTGAGTAGCGATCCCAAATAGAGTTCGTTACCCACATCTCGAGAAACACTCCGATACAAAATCATGGATACCATGACACAAAGGAACACCACGATGACCAAGGAGTTGACCAAGCTAAACCAGTGGATTCTTGGGTCGAAAATGTGTAAATAGTTATCCCAGCGAGTTGCCTGCAGCAGAATGAGGTCCGAAATTATTTACAGAAGCAGAAGCTTACCCAAGGGGTATCTGATTCCTGATGATGTATAAGAGCTGAAGAAAGTGCAGGTAAACATGAGAACATACGCTCCAAGTGATTCTGTAGGTGTACCGAACGCTTCTTGGTTCGTCTTCACTGAGGACTAAAGCCTTAGCACTATCTCCATCGCAGCTGGGGTTTTCGCCGAGAGGCTCGTCAATGCTGGAGTATAGCGTCAGCGCGGAAAGAAACATATACACTCGTATACTAACCTTGAAGGCCACACAAGTACACCGACGACGCGATAGAGATCAGGTGTGGGTTTATGGTACCTATAAACCCGATTTAATTCACGATGGATGTCAAGTATTGATGATATGCACCTCAGAACTATTTCGTAGTGATTGTTCAAGGCTGGCATCGTATTATATGGGGGTTCATTATTCCCTAGGTTAAAACCCATGTCGAAGAACATTTCTCCGTTTCGAGTGTCCATCTTCATTTCCGCAGCGGGTAATCCGTCCACCAGCCAATTGAGCGCGTAGTCTTCCCGAATTCGATCATTAAGGAATTTCGAGTCTTCTGGCTGCATGTCATTCACGACACACAGAGTTTCACATGAACGGTTGTTTTGAACCATTCTGATCTGAACGTATATTTTTTTGAAAAAAGAAAAAGAAAAAGATAGGAAATGTAGTATGAAAAGTCGACGCACGTCATAGGGAGAGTTGAATATCCGGTCACCAAACAAAATGGACCCCAATGACTCTCGTTGCTGCTTCGGTCCTCCCTTGGGCTCGCAAAACCGGAATTTGGGATTGTAATAATCATCTGCAGTGCGTAAGGAATAGCAGGTCAAACGGTGCAATATCCTCACAATTGATCATGGATTTCTATGCGTTGTGTTAGGAATAGTTCCTTAGTTCAGAAATATCGCTCACTGACCAGTTTGGCATCGTCCGTTCCGGCGAGCATTGGTGTCAAGGCGTTCACGAAAAGTTCAACCTTGTCACCTTCACGATAGTCCCGGGGCGCGGCTCCTGGAAGATAAAAAGCATTCGCGCTGCGTGCAAGAGCCAATGATACACCAGCTACGTATAGCAAGTACATGGTCCGAGATCACTGTTGTGTGCGACGCGCCGCAGCTGCTTGCTGTCGAGGCCAGTCACGTGTACAAACAGGGGTTATAAACTTAAAGTATCTTTTAATTTTAAAGCCTGTAATTTCAAGGACATTCGAACCCAGAGCTAGGTGTATGGAGATTGGCTAGAATGACCTGAGTGTTGCTATCCCTATGTAGACCGAAAGTACCAGCTTTCTGACCGATTGTATAAACTTTTTCGCATCTGCCGCCCAACCCAACATTGTTTGACGGGATCCTTTCAAGCAAACAAGGGCTTCAAGTTCTTCAGGGCTGCATCCGCCTTCTCTAAGCCATCCAGTATGCAGTTTGAGGTTCTGGCGAGATGTAAGACTACCCGTGCCAGGGTATGTCGTATGAAGCTTGCGCGTAAGAACCATCCCCCAGTTATGTTTTGGCTGAATTGGTTCAACTTGACGCAGATGGGGTGACCATGTTGCCGACCTTCATGCCTGTTGCGACACAAGCTGCAATTAAGGGCCTGACTGCAGAACAAGTAGATTCCCTCGGTGTTTCCCTTCTACTGAATAATACATATCACCTCAACCTCCGTCCAGGGCTCCAAGTCCTGAACGAAGCGGGTGGCGCGCATAAATTCCAAGGATGGCAACGAAACCTCTTGACAGTACGTCCTATTCCCGATTGCCACATAACCTATTTGATTTCACGTAGGATAGCGGAGGATTTCAGCTAGTGTCCTTGAGTAAATTCACGACTATCACCGAGGAAGGTGCTCTTTTTAGTAGCCCTTTCACCGGCGAACCGACGATGCTGACAGTGAGTACCATCTGAGGATAAGTCCTTTCATATTTTGATAGTGATCAGCCGGAGGAGAGCATTTTAATTCAACACACGATCGGGGCAGATATTATCATGCAACTCGACGATGTTGGTAAGTTACTCCCGCGAAACGTGTTTTTTTCGGTAAATCACAAAATTAATCGAGTGGATCCTAGTCTCGAGCCTGACAGTAGGTCCTAGAGTGGAAGAAGCTATGGAACGCTCCGTCCGATGGCTCGACCGATGTATCGCAAGACACGAGGCCTCAGGCAAAACCACTACACAAAATTTATTCGCTATCATTCAAGGTGGCTTAGATCCCGTATTACGGGACAAGTGCCTTGATGAAATGACCAAGCGGAAGGATGGAGTTGCCGGATACGCCATTGGAGGTCTAAGCGGTGGTGAAGAGAAAGGTAGACTCATTTCTCAATCAAGATGGCGTGGGTTGAATGCGGCATCATGTAGATATCTTTTGGAAGATGTAAAGCGCACAACTACCAGATTTGTGCAGGATGTGCTAATGAAGATTAACCCTAGCATAAAGCAGTGTGCGGAGAAGCTGCCCGAAGACCGTACGTTGGTTTGTCTCCATCCCTTCATATTCATGAACTCATTTCTCAAATTTCCAGGGCCAAGATATTCCATGGGAATCGGTTTTGCTGAAGGTATTGTCGCGTTGGCGCCACGCGAAGAATCATATTACTCATCCTTCAATCGTATATCAGATCTCCTCGTCTGCGTGGCATTGGGCGTCGACATGGTGCGTAATTACACTGCGGTGCGATGCGACATTTAAATGACACCCTGTTGCATACAGGCGGACTGTGTGTTCCCAACGCGAACAGCTCGTTTTGGTGTAGCCCTGACGCATGGAGGTCCTATCAATCTTCGTAAGTTATACTATTGCCTCGAGCCTGTTCGGTTGTTTACGATCGTCGCTCTTCTCGACATCAGGGCTAAGCAAACACGCGGTGGACTTGAATCCTATCGATCCGGATTGTCCTTGCCCAACGTGCAAGGATGGCACATCCCGGGCAATCCTACATCATACCGTAACGCACGAAACCTCAGCCGCCCATGGTAAGGGTCAAACTCCAGTTTTTAGCAACATTTTCTGATCAGAATCCCACCGACTGCACCTTTTAGCTCTTACCCTTCATAACATAACCTTCCAGGCCCAGGTCATGGGGAGGGCAAGAACTGCGATCATGGAGGGTACCTTCCCGGAGTATCTTCTCTCGTTCTTCAAACAATACTTCGGAGACAATGGATACCCGGAGTGGTGCGTCAATGCTTTGCGGACCGTTGGCGTCGATCTATTGAGGGAGGGCGGAAAAGTGATTTCAGGGAGTGGTGCCAAATGGGAGTATGCGGAGGATTGAGTTTCATAGAAAGTGATTGCCTGGTGTACATAATGACACACCAAAGAAAAAAATATGGACCCACAAACGTGATGATTGTGAAGGTGGCCACTTATCATCGTCGCCCTTTCTTGCTCGGCCGGGAGTTTTTAGCACGCCTTTTCTCCATGACCCTCCGGTTCTTGCGGATTTGGTCCGCTGTCCTCAGCTCGCTCTTCACCCTGCCTACGCTCTTTCCAGCATTTCTCCCCCCGAACTTGGAACCCTTATTGTGTTGTTGCTTAGTATCAGTTTCAGACCCCCCTGCGCCATCCTTGACCCTTCTTTCATCCGCCTTCTTCCCCTGCCTCGCTTTGCGGTCGTAGTCATTACGGAGTTTGTCCAAGGGTTTGGCGTCAATCAACTTGCTATGTTTGAATCGACGGCCATCAGCACCAATTGGCTTACGCCCCGGCATTTTCTGGTTTTCCGCTTCGCCCAGTTTGGGTAAACTGACTCGCGTTTTCGCTTTCCATTCATCGAAACGTCCACTGCGGTAGGTCGCTGGAAGCCGTGTTCCACTTTCGGTTTTGACAAGCTTCACGTTATCGGCTCCAACACCATCGCCTTTGATAAATTTTTTCTTCTTCTTATCCCAATTGAGTTGCCGTTTTTTCCGTTCGGCGACAGCATCATCACCGACTAAGTCGAATGTAGCACCTCGAGCTTGTTCAATAAAGGAGGCGCCATCCGTGAGCGAGTACCTATCACGACACAACCAACAGTTATGGTTAGCCCGAGAAACAATTTCATGAATTAACATACCCTTTTTCTGTAATGGCGTCTTTCTGGTGATAGGATATGTAGAATTCCTCATCACGATAACTATGCCCCTTGCCTGAGGTATCAAATACCGCCTGAAAACGTGTTCAGTCCGCAGAACATAGAACGGAAGCAGGGCTGCCACTGACTGCGATGTCCTCCTCGTCTGCCATCTCTTGGCGACTCAACCCGACATGGACCACATTCGCATCGACTCCCGAGGTATCTGCCGCCCTCGACCTGGATTTCTCTAGGGCTTTTCTGCGGTCCTTCATTAGCGAAGCTGTCTCTGCATTCGTCTTCCCCTTTGTAGAGATTTCGAAGACCGTTTCGGCCGGTCTGAAAGCATTTACTGACTTCAGCAGCGATTGCTTTTTTGATTCGAGTTCCACCGCACCCTTTACCCCTCTCAGCAACACCGGATGCACGCCGGGATTGACGCCAGCAAGTTGCCATTGACCCGTTGTATCCTTGGTCATCTCCTTTGCCCGTTTATAGCTCACCGGACTGGCTTTACCTTTGCTTCGTTCATACATCGCGTGCCCACGACGCATAACCTCACGCAAAGTGGGTAACGAGTGATTAATTTCGTCCAAGGACCGAACATATTCGACGTCTTCGTCCACTTTCTCCCGTTCGAAGGACCCAAGAACGAGGGTATCAATGTATGCTCGATCGTCATTGTCATTCTCGTCGATTCTGCTTCGCAGTGGTCGACCAAGGAAGAGTTGAAGGTCGAGTAGATGAGGTAATTCTCCATTAGTTATGAATGACCAAGCCCATCCTTGGCGACCTGCTCGAGCTGTACGACCAACTCGGTGAACGAAAACCCTGGCGCCTTGTGGAAAGTCATAATTGATGACGTTCTCGAGCACGGGAATATCGATACCACGGGCAGCCACGTCGGTGACGACGAGAATACTTGTAACGCCTTGGCGAAATTGGTCCATTTGGAACGTTCGAGCTGCCTGGTCGAGAGAGCCGTAGATATGGGAGACAGCATATCCTGCAGTTGTTAGTAGAATTGTCAGATACTCGACGTGATGTTTGGTCGCGGCGAAAACGAGGGTTTGATGAGGGGAGGTGGAGTGCTCTGGCCGCTTTCTTTTGCTTTTCTTGGATGATTCTGTGGGTCGTTCCTGCTGGGTGTCTTTGAGGGGAACATTGATGACGTCACGGAGGAGACTCAACAGGCAAGCATCCTTCTCGGCTTCTTTGACAGAGAAGAAGGCCATTTTGAGATCAGAACTAATTTTGCTCTCCGCATCCAATCGAACGAGTTTTGGATTTTGCAACCCGGCTTTTGCAAATTCGACAAGAGACTTGGGGAGCGTCGCGGAGAAGAGTAGTGTCTGTCTTGTGGCAGGAAGTCGTTGAAGTATTTCGTTCAAAGCGGTCTCGAAGCCCATTTCGAATAATCGGTCGGCTTCATCGAAGACAGCATATTGAACACTCTTGAGGTCCAGGTTCATTTCTACGATCAAATGCAGGAGTCGGCCAGGTGTTGCAATGATGCTAGGAGAGATTTTTAGTTCACAATATCGCACACGGCCCGAGTATGGAACGTTTAGAACGTACATGTCGGGGTTGTTTGTAATCATCTCAAATTGTTCGTCCAATCCCTCTCCACCCACGACTAAACCCCATCTCAAGTTTTGCCCCCTCCGAGCTGGATTGTCATCGGTAGGATCTTTGCGTCCTTTCCCCTTCCTATCACCCGCATGTTCGCCTTCGGTCTGCCAACCTCTAGCAAGCTCCTTCCCGACTTTGAGTAGCTGGAGGGCTAATTCACGCGTCGGGAGCAAAATCAAGGCGCGCGCGCCGAACGCTGTCGAATGCCGACCGCCAAGCCGCTGGACGAGCGGCACAATGAAGGCAAGGGATTTCCCTGATCCCGTACGGGCCATACCTACGAGATCCTTAGGAGGGTTGGCCAACAATGCAGGTATGGCAAGTCGCTGTATCGGCGTGGGTATTCTAAATCCCTGTAGAGTCAATGACCGCAGAAGAGATGGGTTTAAGCCTAAAGTCAGTGAGCAGCCGTTCCCTGGAGAGAGTGTTGTAGCTGCGACAGACCCATGCTCTGGAAGCTCCCCCCTCCGACCTCCCCCTTGGCAAGCTTGGTCTTCCCTTTGCCCTTTTTCATGACCTCTGTACCCTTTTTCTTGTCTCGTTTGGATATCGAGCTCTGGATGAAAGCACTCAGGGCCTCATCGTCGTCTGAAATTTCAATGTCCTTGTCAGTATGCAGGGACTTGCCGGCTAAGGCAGAGGATATGTCCAGTTCGTCTCCTGACCCATCCGTATTGAATTCATATTGCTCGATGTCGGACTCGTCATCTGATTCGTCGTCTCGTTTGCGTTTTTGCGGTGGCATTGGAACTTGGAAGGAATAACAAGCGACAATTCAGGAAATGTCACGCGCGTCACAATTCGCTCACCGGTTTCACGGTTCCAAAACTTCCAATCTGACCACCTCCGTGCCTCGGTCTTACGGAGCTCTCAGCCCATGAAATTAGCAATGGGGCGTCATCTGCCCGAGCTATGTCGCATCTTTGGGAGCGCCTATGTATAACACTGATCCTTGGCAGACTCACAAACGGTCGTTCGCTGCCGAATTTGTCGACACGAGATCTCGCTCTGGACAGGGCTAAACTTTGACTGGGGGGTTTGCGAGGCCTTTCGCGTTTATACTCCTCCCCGCAACAAACTGGATGCGAATTGTTTGACTTGATGACCTACGGGTCATGCGAGCACTGAGCACCCATCTCGGATTGGCGATAGCAAATCACACTCTTATTCTCCATGTTGACTATGCTTTTATTGCGTGGCCGATGGCAATGGGGTGATAGACCCGGTATTCCGTTCAGTGGGCCCGTCTGCGATCAGCATAGGTTTTGTCCACTGCGGTTCAGAACTCCACTCTGTGCGGAGTGGGGGTGACTCCGTTTCTCACGCCCAACAACTTAGCACCATGCCGAGCGTATATACCTCCCCCTCTGAATCTCTTTACATCACTATTACGGCCCCAGTCCCTCTACGCCATCCACAAACATGAAGTTCACGACCTCCATTTTCAATGCTGCTATGACCGCGTCCATCGTCTTCACATCCACTTATGCTCTCCCTGTGTCGACCCGCGATGTCTTTGTGCCACCAGTCCTAACACCCGCAGAGGGTGCAGTCTGGCCTATTGGCTCAACCCAGACGGTGACATGGGATGTTACCAATCCCCCGAAGCAAATAACCAATCCCGTTGGGAGAATTTTATTGAGGCAAGGGGGCCTGACCACCAACAGTAAGCGTTAACGCTCCTAGCCGCTGCCATTATTAACACGGTCTCCTTTAGTCACTCTCGCCTCTGGCTTTGACATTCTCCTTGGTACAATCGATGTCACAGTCCCAGACGTTACCCCAGATTCGGACTACGCCATCGTTCGTAAGTCCTCAGTTTAATTAACCCTCTGGGTTGCCCTCATTCTGGATAATAGTATTCGGTGACTCTGGAAACTTCAGTCCCGATTTCATCATCTCGCCACCCAACTGATTTGTATCATTCCTACATCACGGACATTACCACGTATCTGAACGAACCCGGATTAATTTACTCGCCTTTGCTTTTTGTTATAACTACCACATATCATACGACCATCCCTCTATTTTGCGAGTTTAATTGCTTTTGGATCATGCATTTGATGCCCCCTGTATCTGACATGGTATAATGATGTTACGCCCATTTGTTTTGCGAATGATCACGATGATGATACGATTCACCTTGAGACAACACGGATGCACTCTCCGAGCAGCTGAGCGCAAAAGCACTGCGCCACACTATTCGATGGTTATCGAGGTGCACAGCAATTGAACAAGTGGTAAATCCAATTACAGTAATTATGGGGGTGGAGGTACACTCCACAAGGGGTTTCGCAGAAACCAATACAGGAAGAAGGGTAGTGTGTGGTGCTTCATGCATCATGAACAAAGTGTACAGTTCAGACACGGGTAACAATAGTGTCCGTGATATCATAACATAAGAGTCCATAGGTATTCCTTCAGTGCTGCGTTTAGGCGACGGCACCCTCGGGGACGCCATCCGGGACTTCATACCCAGAAACGTCATCTTCTGCGGGGGTACTAATGTTGGCCACCACGATAGTGAACGGCGGGCTCCAGTTGCCAGAGGTACCGTAGACTAAGATAGAAACCCGCTCAGTAACGGAAACAAGGACGATTCCTTGACTACTTACGAACAACTCTGTAATCACTGTCAGGAGAAACGTAAGGGCATGTGATGTTCTGTGAGCCAGAGGTCATATTGAAGCCAGAAGCCAATGTATCTGAATAGGTTTATATGTGCTTAAGAGAGGGATGGCGTTGCAATGGAACGGAAAAATAACTTACCGTTGGAAGTTACATCGCCCTTTCGGAGCCAAATTTGGCCAATTGGGTTGGTGATTTGCGCTGGAGGATCTGAAATATCCCTAGGGATAATCGAGACGAGGATTAGTACGTTCCTCAAGTCCTCAAAGGTGGAAAAGGGACTGAGGGGCGCATATAGCGAGGGATGCGTACCAGGTAACTGTATAAATTTGACCGGGAACCCACGTATCGTTTTCTTGTGGGGTGAGGATTGAGGGCGAGTAAACATCCAGTGGTTTGGAAGATGCAGGCGTGATAGAGGGTAACAACAAGCTGAAGAACGTTGAGAGTGTTAAGGTCGAGATCGCCGAAAACATAACGATAGGGTTGAATGAAGCGGAAGCAGAAACAGGCTGAAAGAAAGTGGGACGAAAGAGGGAACGACTGGAAGGTTGCCAAAGACCAGTGAAGTGTATATATATGAGTCGTACTTCCGCTTTTGGTAAGAAGGTGTGCAATTGATTGACGCTTCTCCCTCTTCCTGAGGAGCTACGACACGCGATTGCAATTACTTGACGCATATAAGCTATCATTCGATTGCCACGATGACTTCGCAGTCCGTCTGTGGCCGCTGACAACGTAAACCCAGGAAACCAGGGAGCCCCGTTGCTTCTGATCTTCCTCGTTGTGTTTGAGAGGTATTCCAATGGCGCGAGCCTGCAAATGAGGGAACTAGACCGAATCATGCTTGATAAATGAGTAATTGGATGTTGGGTGTACCCGCCACAATGAACTGCGTCGGACAGGCAGGCGAAGGCCTCGCGCACCATACCGGAGATGGGAAGTGCACTTTAACTTCTTCGATATGAACTTGTCCCTCGTGAAGGAGCGGGCAATCCAGATGGACGGCCGCCCGCTGCAGAACCCGGTCGCCTAGTCCCGGCAGCACTAGGTCCACTACCAGGTTGGGACGATTGGGCGGTAGTACCGCTTGCTGAACGAACACGACCGGTACTCGATGTACCGGCATGAGCTGGATACGCAGTTTGGTTCCCATGATGCCGCAAGGTTAAGTAAATCGTACTTACAAACTCGTGCTGTCCCAGCCCCACTGCCTCTTACTCCACGCATGGACGCCCTTGTACCACGTACACCACGTACAACCCCCCTCGTGCTTGTACCGGCCCTCTGCTTGCGTTCGAGTTCGAGACGTTCCTTTTCCTCCCTTTCCTTGTGCTCTTGCTCCTCACGTTGTAGTCTTTCTTGCTCTAGTCGTGCTGCAAGTGCACGCTCTTCCGCCTCTCGACGCGCCTTCTCCTCTGCCTCCCGTGCTTCTCGCTCGACTGTCTCTTGATCCTAGATGCTAAGGTTTAGAGCAAGAATGGCTGTATAGTACGTCGACTTACTGCTTCGGCACCATGCCAATCTTCATCAAGAATCAGCCGCGAGATTTCTTCCGATTTCGATAGAAGACCAATGTACTGATTTAGCAGAGCCTCCGTTTCCTCGAGTTGAGTTGCGACACGCTGTATGTACCATGTTCATCACAGCAAGGCATCAAGGTAAGTGTAAATAAGGAACGTACTTCATTTGCAGATCCTACATCTTTCATTGCATCGTTGTAAACCGCAAAAGATGCGTTTAATTTCCGTAACACGACCAGGTCACTTTGTAACTTCTCCTCGCGTGTTCTGGTGGGAAGTCGGCGTGATTCCTTGAGCTCTCCTCCCTCGAAGAGACCCTCATCATCATGGGCTTGGACATCCCCAAAGACATCATCTTCTGCGTATTCTCCATTCACATCATGCCCGAATTCTTCATCTTCTTCGGTGGCCGGTTGTTGCCGCCCTTTGTGTTTGTCCTTGGCCTCAACAAGGGGGCGGGCAAGCAAGCTAAAAGGTTGGCCCATAGTCACAGTTCGATCTTCTATATCGAGTTCGGAAAGCGACAAATCGTCGCCTCCTGGGCCTGTACGAGATCCGGTAGAGAACATAGAGTCGTGTTGGAGTAATCCCGATGAGTCTTCGGACAGCAGGTGTGAGCTGCTATCATTGTTGGACCCTCCTCTCTTTCTCGTAAGTGTCTCGATATCGAGCGAGATGTCAGCGGATGACGAAGGCATGAGCGAAAATATAGGCTCGGACCAGTGTTGGGGAGAAATGACCCTGACCATCAAATTCCAAAGCCTCTGCTCAACAGATACAAACAATGATAAGTACTCCCCCGCCTTTTCGCGTTGATCCTCCACGGCCGCACAAGTTACATAAGAATTACAAAAATTCGAGCACTGGGCATGGTTGTAAGTGGGGGTTAGAACACCAAAACCTATCAAAGGAGAAAGAAAAAGGTCAGTTGCGCAGCATCTGCATCGCTCTTGCCCTAGCTCAAAAGCGACCCGCCGCCGGCAGACAAAGTTGGTAATTCCTTGGACTCGATAGTCGGTGTGAACCTGAAGGTCAACCTAAGGTAAGGTGGTGATAAGGTCGGCAACGGCAGGAAGGATGGCATACACCCACCTATTGACTGACTTCAGTGCCCTTTTGCCAACAGGCTCGCGAGGATCAAAACTAAGTGGCATGAGGCTTGGATCCGGAGTCGTAGGACTCTGGGAGGTGACTAGAAAAGTGTTGTCACACTGTGGGCATGTATGTTGCCAGGCCCCTGTTGGACTCTGAGGAGCTTCCGTCTCCAGTACTAAGCTTTTCTGAGGAGAAGTGCGAAAACTTGAGCTGGGGGATAGTTCTTGTGCTTGCGAACGCAAGTTTGGAGATACGAGCGGGCTCAATAACCTGAAGTGATCAGACGGTGTTGGCTCATTACGAGGGGTGGTCACAGAAGTGAATGCGGATCGTTGCACATTCACTTGTGGAACCCCCCCAGTGGCAACGACCTTCGGAGTTAATCGACCAGGGCTAGAAAAAGGCGTCAACACCCCTTCAGTGGGTTTCTTCAAAGGGATGTTCGACGGTGTAGAGCGTGCTATCGGTGATCGAACGACTCGATTTTTGGTGGAGACTGACGTAAAAGCGGTCCCCCAGTCACGCGGGCGGGTAGGAACAGTTGACGGACTCAAGATGGGAGATGAAGAAGGGTGACGTCTTCCGGTTGATGTGAATACATCCTGTTCGTATTCATCTTCATCGTCTGAATCTACTACACACACAGCAGGAGCTCTCGGTTGCTCTGAGTATGCGCGGTGTATAAGGCGTGTATTTTGTGTTCCGAGTGAACGAGGACTCCGAACTGATGTATGAGGAGAGGAAGCAGTCCAAATCGAGTCCCTGTCCCGAATCTGGAAGGAACCCGAAGGGTGGGGACTAGACCTTGTCATCCTGATAGGTGACATCGGAGGTCGAGACAGAGAAGAAGCTGGAGAGCCTGCAGGAGCCCTGGTGGGTGGCGTAAACTGACGGACCATTTTCGTGTGACCTTTGCGGTCCTCCTCGTCAAAGGCAGCATTTGCATCATCCTCAGTGGGGAAGCTCTCAAAAATTGCACCTGGGACGCCGACAACGAGTGGGGCGACGTCCGTCCTATGTGTCAGTGGTATCCGCAGCAGTCAGCGTATGTGACAGTGAAAAGTAAAAAGTTCACTGACCACTTTGGAAATACACCGATTTCGATGCCCACAATGACCGCGTACCATTTGATCTTTGCCATGGTCGGTTGAAAAGTAATGGGCCGCGTACCACACTATATAGTACACCCTCAATGAGTCAGAACAATCCTCGCGGCAGGGTGGGCGGTCCCGTCCAACTGAGTTACGGAGTGTGAACTGGGCCTCAACCCGAGTTTTCGAACATTTCTCCACGTGATGACTGCACCCTTGTTCCGATATCTAAAACCTTAAACAGTAGACTGATAACTGCAAGCGATACCATAGAGCACAATAACAAATAATCAGTTCTAGATGGTGCGGCAAAAGTACACGTTCTTAGCGCGATGGATATTGTACCGGTCGTAACGCGTGAAGATTAGTCGGGAGGTATCATATCATTCATGGATGTTCACCATACAGCAACCATACAGCAGTTTCAGGGTTTATACTGCGATATATCCACCACGATGGGAAGAGTGTCGTGGACGAACCGTCGAACATAGGTGTGAAACAACATCGCTGAGCATGTAAGGCACTTCCTTCCAAAAGTCGCGATGTCTGCAAGCCGGGATCGTCAACGTAGATCCACGGACATTGTCAATAAATTACTTACGGGATAAGATCGGCACCGCGAGCCCCATACGTCGTATAATTGTAGTATGCACCAACTCCAAAATAGGCCATAGATGCTAGTAATAGACTATGGGGTCAAGGTGAACTTTATTTACCTCTTGATCTTGAGGAAACAGCACTCACACGAGGAAGAACCACCCAATACCACTCCCAACCTTCTCCTCTTCTCCTGTTTTACCATTTCCTGGCTTTTCACCATCTTTCGATCCACCATCATCTTGCAATGGGCAGGCCTCCGGAACTGTCCATTTCAAGTTCAAAGAAGACCCATCATAAGACGTGATTTCCGGGTCTGATGTCTTGTCGCCATCGCAATTCAGGGAAATTGTTATCGATTGCGCAGTAAGCTCGGAGGTAAAAGGGTGGGGGTATTCGGGGCCGTGAAATACGAGGGAGAGGCCAGCTGGAATGATTGAACACGACTCGCGCATATCTATAGGTGCTCAAGACTTACAATCTAGTTTCTGGAACGACGGTTTGAGTAGCGCAGTTTGCGCAAGTGGCACAACAGCTACGACGAGATCTTTCTCTTCGGGTTTCTTATTCAGGGTTGTCAAACACGCTCTTGTGCCAGCTATACACTGGAAGAGTAGTCATTGTCGGCGAACGAGTGAATAACGACATTAACGACAACGAACCTGGTCATCGTCTTTCACGCCCTCCATTTTCTTTAGATTATCGCATAGATCAAATCTTAGCGTGTCCACCAAGGAGCTGGGTGGCGAACTACGTGTCCGAGAGGCAGTATGTTCACCCGCCAACTTGGTTAGATCCCAGGTTTTGCCATCTGTTGTGACGCGGCAATCGAAGGGAGTTTCGTCATCTGCAGCCGATACGTGGAGAGAAGGGAGGAGAATAGATAGCACAAGTACTGCGAGTGTTCCGGGCATCTGTACTTGGGGAAACATTCTGGTACTGTAGGTGGTGAATGGTTATCGGACTGCTGCGTCGCCTTGGCAGAAGACACAGACCAAGTAAGGATTTGTCAGCCACCCTTCGCGGCTATGGGCGCGCAGTTGGTCTTGAGCACGGCACTGGCATATGCTTCGACTAAAAATGTCGCGCCCAAGAGGGCAATGAGAGCAAAAGGACGCGCTTGAGCTCGCTCAACCCACAAATACGTTATTGACACTTGCTCACCACGTCCAAGGTTTTGCACAGGGCTGGATATCAGGGTCTTTCCTTTTATGGATGATCACTGACGCGTGAGCTTGATTAAGCCCGCGTACGCGTCACGGCGAGTCAGCACTTCGCCACTCACACCACCATGGCAGGCCTCGAAAGGTTGAGACCATTGATTTATCACGAAAAACAGCAAGAAGGATCAATGCTATGCGCTCAACACGCGCTAAATTCTCTCCTTCGTGCGTACCAATGGTGTTTTGCGGTCCTGTTCGAAACTTACAAGCTACCGTGCTCATAGAGGGAAACTATGTAAATTGAAACTGCACATCACCCTCTCAGTTCATATTAACGATGTTATTAGTTTGCCGTTACGGATCTATCAGATATTGCAGGGAACCTCGATACCTTGGAACGTGAACAGCGATACGACGACGACAACAGCAGGGCACCAAGGAGCATGAATATGGACGACACTGGTAGGTACTTGAGGATATTCTTATGACAATATTGACGCCTTTTCTCCAGGCTTTTTCTCCGTCCAGGTTCTTGATAGTGCTCTGAGGGTGTGGGGACTCAAGTGAAGGAACCTCCTCGAACATTCAGGGCCATTTACTGAATTATCGTGATCTAGTCTTCGTAACTGGCGCGCAGAGGAAATGCGCCCTTATCATGATCGGCCATAGTATGTCCCTTCCAGTTCTCACCAAAGCACCTATCACATTCCCTGCAAGTGTTCACCTCGCTTTCATCCTTAACTTGGACCATCACTGGTTCACACTGCGACGTTTCGGCCATCCAACATCCAACATTGACCTAGACCCGGGAGAAGGGCATTGGTTCAACCTGAATTCATTTTCACCACAACCCGAATGGGTCAGCAAACTCTATCTTGCAATGGTGCTTCAACAAGCCGAGAGCGACGGTAGGCCCTTATCAGAATTCTTAACTCGACATCTCAAACCGGACAGGTTACTCCGTATTTGTTGTGACTCAGGCAGATTCTGACGGAGCCCTGGCTCTCCCTCGAACAGAGGCGGATGACTTGGCAGCTACCCTACCAGAACCAACTTCAGCAGGCCAGTCAGGGTTCCAGTTGTCTTCTTACACCCTGAGTTCCGTACAGCACGCATCAGAAGCTGCTCTGCTTGGAGAACCGTTCGAAGATGAAGACTACGAATTGCAGATAGCGTTGCAAGCGTCTCTTGCTCAAGGCGGGTCGCATGATTACGCTTCCGTAGATTCTCAATCTCTACCTGAATCACCTCCTGTCCTCGGGCAGTCACGTATAGAAAACCTTCCTACACCGTCGACCTCACGGAGTAACCCTACTCTAACACCTTCTACTCCACCACCAATACCTTACCTCCCTCCACCAGCACCGCCAGTACCACCTCCACCCTTCCTTCCCGGTCATGCAGATCTCGACCCTGTGTCCGCGAGCCTGGAACGCAATAGGGTGATGCTACAACGGATGAGGGAGATGCAAGAGATGGCCCAGCAAGAACTTTGGGCGGAAGATCCCGTGCGAGGAGAACGGTTGCGAGAACGCGCCAGACAGGAGGCGGAAGAAGAGGAAGCCCTGAGACGCGCTATCGAAGAGAGTGAGGCCATGGCGAGACAGAATCATCCGCAAACATTACCAGTCAATAGCAGAAATAATCAGGAAGACGAAGACGAAGACGAGGATGAGGAAATGGTTTCGGATGACGATGTTGGAGGCGGGCCCCTTTTACCCCCACATCACCCCTTCTTCTCAGGTGGTTTTGCAGACCACCGTGTATACGACGACGACGACGCGGAATTACAGGCCGCCCTTAAAGCATCGCTGGAGCAGGTGCCCAACGGTTGGGAGCCACCTCCACCTCCACCTGTTCCCTCACACCCACAAATTCCGGTCACGATCAGCAGCGGCTCGTCGAACACACCTATTCCTGTGGCGAATACCCATTCCAAGCAGTGGACAGATGATTCAGAGTCTGTGATGTCAGAAGATACGACGAACTCGCAAATGTCTCCTGTTGAGGAGGCTCCCACTCTGGAAGAGATTCGGAAGAGACGCCTGGCTAAATTTGGACTTCCGGGTTAACTCAGAGGTTCTTGCCTCTAGTCTTATCATGCCAAGAGAAGTTCATCATACTGTAGGACAAATAGTGTATTCAATTCCGTTACGTTGAATCGGGATATTAGAAGTCTGTGAGATTAGGAAGGTCGTCAAAATCGAGGTGGGTTGCCCTGGCGTAGTACGTACATCAATGACCAGAAAACACGAAATGTGAAGACGATAGCTAGTGTTACAAGTAGCCTGAGAAGTCGTGGCGCAGAACCAACATAATCGTAGCGGAAATAATACGGAGGGGAATAAATAAGATGTCGACAGGAGGCCGATAACAAAATAACACGCGTCACGAATGTATGCAATGAAATGAAATGAGAAGCGAACAGAATGGGAAAAAAACCTTCAAATAAATATCACACTCCAGAGTACATCGAGGTCTCAGGTGCAGTAGGCATATAAGGGTCTGTTGGGTCATGTTCTTCCTGCTGTCGCTGATCCCGTCGGCGATGAGCAAAACGAAGGTACCGAGAGAAACGATTATGATGATGGCCCTCACGTCCCTGTCGAGGAGATGCAGGCCGTTGTTGATCCAGTTGGTCTAACGGGTTATCATCCTCTGTACTTCCTGATAGTATATTTTCAAGAGTTTGGAAGTCTGAGAAGTTACGATCAATAAGACCGCAAAAAGCCAAGACAAGAGAAGGGCAAAACCCACCTTGTCGACATAACGGACACATGCTTGATAACTCAAGCAACCATGGGTCTACACACGTCTGGTGGAATCTATGCTTTCCTTCGCAAGGAAGAACCCGCAAATCATCACCCTCTTCGAACTCAACGATACATATGGGACATATCTCCCTTCCCATAGATTCAGGACTTACGTCCTGACGAGTAGGGGGACTCCCTGACGAGGACGCGGTTCTAGATGAGGGCCCAGCTTGGCTCCCACCTGCACCTGAGGATGACGGTCGCTGTTCTGCAGCGGTGGGATTCAACTGCGGTGGGCTCTGATTTTGTACCGTTACGTCGGGACCGATCGCGTCTGATACTTCCTTGGCTAGTGTATTTTGGGTGGATCCGTCACGCACTTCGATATCGCCGTTCCGCGCTGGAGGATCAGCGGGTGTCGGGTTCGTCGGATGTGGTTCGCTCTCGTTGCTACTCCGCTGTTCTTCCACATCTTTTGGTGTCGTCCGAAGGACATAGGCGTCATTAGTTTGAGCACTTGAACCGAATTTGACGACTGGAAAGGTATCCAGTATGGCTCTTGTGAGTCCCCTAGCGCGACTTTGGGGCATGGTCCCATCTTCACCCATCCGGGCTCGGGGACCATAACGTTCTGGATGCCGGATAGCGCGGATCGCCTGTGGATAATGTCAGGGAAAGTCGACTAAAATTGCCGTGATTCACCCACGCCGGATATGATGACAACACAAAACAAGGCAGAAACACAGCCCGTTATCGCATACAGGATGATCCTAGTTAGGTAGAAATCGCCTGCTGTCAATATCTCCAAGGTGAGAAAGAGAGAAAAGCTGACATGGCTAAAGTGGTATTTGGAGAACTGCCAGGGTTCCCGCTTGGACCTGCTCCTCCGTTGTTCCCACCTGTACCGCTCAAGAGAGGAACAGTGGCGTTGTACGCTTGTAAAACGGCAAACATATAGCCAGGAGCGGAAGGATAGCCAAATTCGATCGTCGTCTGTATGTCCTTGTAGGAGTCGTTCAGGCGCGAAGAGTTGTATCCAGAAAAAAGCTGTCGGTTCATTGTCGATGCATCAAATTGGGCCTCTATAAGATTTGCGCTGATACGACTCTGCGTCGAGAAGATGTCAAAGACTTGGTCGAAGTGATCAGGATCGGCATATTCGGGGTTTATGATGCATGCTTGCGAATAGAGCGAATAGAGTAACTAGGGTGATCATGAAGAGTAGTCGGGAGAGAGCAACGACGATAGACTCACAGCAGCGACAGCGCCCTTATCCCTTGCAAGTGTAAAAATGTCTATGTCGGTAGACATGTCCGTTGCATTGAAGTCACAAGACACGAGCGCTATCCATGGGGTGTTCGCTGAGGAATCAGAAGGGATGAGAAATTAGTATGCTCAAAGGGGCTGGTGCAATACTGACTTGGTGGAGTATCATTGTTAGCGATTATTTCAGAGAAGTGGACGAGAGCTCCCTGGTGCGAGGTCAGACAAAGGCCGTATATTGTGAACAGCCTTCCCACCTTGCTGACTCCTTGACTGTCTGTACCAACAATCTGAAATGATACATTTTGGAAGTAGGACCTGTTAGAGAGATATACTGTCAATACACGAGGAGGTTCCAGACAAGGTAAGGAAGTTTCGACATACCCATTTGGATACCATTGCAGGTAAAGTTTGGATACATCGGTGACATTGAGACCAGCTGCAATAGCATCTTCTGTTATGTTTGTCGGCGAGGCAGGGACATATGCGGAGGCATGACGGAATGTCAGGACGAGCTGAAGGGCCAAGGCGAAGAGATGAATCAACATGGGAAGCACGAGGGACGAGACAGAGGGGTTAAAGGCCGGCTCGCGAGGCTGCGGCCGTGGCGATGGGCAGGAAGAGCAGCAAGAAAGCAGAGGGAACCAGGCGTCAGGATATCGTTAATGAAGGAGAGCAGAGGGACCTCCGCCAATGTTTCTCAGGCCGGCTTTCCTGTTATCTGCCTCGCGTGCACCAGCATGCTGCACTCAACACATTTTGATGGCAACGCTGCACAGTTCTACAACACTCTACACTACTCGACATGATGTCACTACACAAGAAGCATCCCACTCGCCAGATCCGAGAAACCCTTGCGGATGTCATACGCCAACCCGCCTCGCACGAATGTTTGCTGAGCACGGCCACGGAGCGTCAAGCCCTCGTACGGAGATATCTTGTTCTTGAACTGAAGCATCTCTTTCGTAACCTATGCCTTGTTACTCGCCTGTCCTTGAAATGAAAGCAGACGCCTGACCTTGAATTCCTCCTCGGGGTCCCATATAACAAAATCACCATCGTATCCAACTTTGAGTTGCCCTTTCAAACCCCCCAGACCAGCATGCTCGGCGGTCTTCTTGCTCGTCCACTCCACCATCTGTCCAATTGAAACACTCCGTTTCTGCCCTTCCGTCCACAGCAAACTAAGACCTAAACCCAACGTGCTAATCCCGCCCCAAGCTCCCATGATATCTCCTTCATCGAGTTTCTTCAGCTCAGACACACATGGGCTATGATCAGACACCACGCAATCAATGACGCCCTCTTTGAGCGCATCCCACAACTCCTCTTGATTCGATGGCTCTCGTATCGGCGGGCAGCACTTGAAGTCAGTTCTTCCCGTTGGTACATCGTGAGACGTGAGGCATAGATAATGGAAGCACGTTTCGACTGTCAGCTTCTGACCTGCAGATCGCGCAGCCCGAATAATTGGGATCGCTGACGAGGCCGATAGATGGACAACATGACACCGAAGAGAAGGGTACCTCGTTTGCAGCCTAGCTATGAGCGAAATAGCATCTCGCTCAAATCGCTGGGGTCGTGATTCCAAAAATGTGTTGTAAAGGGTGATCTCAGGTTTATCGCTTGGCACAGAGAGCGCACCAGGCAAAGAATCGAGTTCTGCATGGAAAAGCAGAACAGAAGAGGCGGCCTGGCGAATGTCACGACCCTGAAAAGGATAGCACAGAGAAGCTTGCGGACCTGCAATTCTGCCATAGCAGGGACGAGATCATCCTCAGAGACACAGGGGAACTCCTACTTACGATGTGTTGAGTAGGAGTTCTAGGGCTTCGGTGGGGAACTTACATCAACACCACTTTCGATGAGGAAACACTTGAATCCTTTGACGCCTGCCCCGACCAGAGGCTTCAGGTGGTTCTAAAATGTATGGAAAACATCATTCCAGGAGAAATTTGATTGGCAGGAACCAACCTGATTGCCCGGAACGACACCACCCCAAAAAGCTACATCAGCAAAACACTGTCCCTGTGCAGCAACCCTCTTTGCTTCGAAATTTTCGACTGTCGTGGTTGGTGGAATGGAATTGAGGGGCATATCCACGACTGTCGTCACTCCTCCCGAAACCGCAGCCCTGGTTCCGGTCCAAAAACCCTCCCAATCAGTCCGACCAGGCTCGTTCAGATGAACATGGGCACTAGAAAAGTCAGATGGGAGTTGAGTGTCGTCCTTGTCATGACCGGAGAAGAGAGAACCATGGCGTACTCGACTAGGCCTGGTAGGAGATATTTATCGCCCGCGTCGACCCATGTCATGCTACCTTCTTGTAGATCTGGATTAACATTGCGGTGGCCAAGACGCACGTCGGTGATCTTCCCGGTTGCTGAATCGACCAGAACCGTGGCGGGTTGTGGCTCCCTAGAGTCTGGTAAAAGAACGTTTGAACCCGTGAAGGCGATTGTTGACATCCTTGCCGCGTTTGTGACTGTCGGAGACTTGCTCGCTTAGGAACCATAACATTCCCATAATGGGCAAGGCCCATCATTGCAAGGCCCGAACGCGCCGCGAACTGCAACGCCCATCTTGCGCTGTCCATCTGGCAGTCGACGCCAACCTTTGCTCATTCATTTCATCTTGCAATCTTGGCGTTCAACCTTGTTCTCATCGCAGAATGACGATACTTCAGCTTCGATTCACATCTTATGAGAGATGGCAACAGATACACTCCTCGATGCACAACTCTTGTCTTGATGACCTTGGCAACCTTGAACCTCGAGCGCCCTTACGATTGATCATAATTCACCTTTTAACCTCATGGTATTGTAAGGACCTGATCGGAGTCCTGAGTTTCGACGTTCCAGTCGGTGTGTCAAACTTGGGTTTGAGGACAGTGCCAGTGGGAGATGAATCTCTTGGACAGGTCACAGGTGTGTCGTGTCTCCTTTTTGACAAGTACTGAGTTTGAGAATTGAGACGCCTGGGTCCATCGCTGCTGGCAGTGTTGGCGGATGTGATTGTCGATCAGAGCGCCATCTATCAAAGACCTTCACTGTGAGGGCATCGGGCCTTGGTCCTGAAATTGCCGAATACATAGAAGCGATCAGAGAGGTGTATGCTTGTAAATGGGGAAAGCTAAATACTTTGGCTTCGAACATCAAGCCACCCTGAACAGGGACGACTATCCCTATAAAGCCGCCAGCAGATTGAATCTGCAGCAGGCCCCCACCCTCGAACTTGGCTCTGTTTCTGCACAATGGACTACCTTCATCCTGCTCGAAGTGAAGGCCTTATTGCTCACCAGACCATGCCTCAACTACCGAAACCTCTGCATCCACTTTCACGAAGCAAACGTCCTCGTCCTTTGCCCAAAGTTCCACTGCAGCCCGTCGCTTGTAAATATTGTCGAACATGTATAACCTCAAGCAAGGTCTTGGTACATCCCGATTCCGTAAGTCGAGTTCAGGTTTCGAGCCTCGTCAGGATGGAACACTCATGGATCATTCAAAGTTCCCGAACAAATCTCGTCGAATGAGAGGCTTCAATGGGAAGGCTTCGCTCTTCACCGAGGTGTCAGTCATTTTTACCATCAGGGTTTGAAAATATAAATGCTTACTTCGATACCCAGATCCAACGTCCACTTATCTGCGCCCACCGTGCAGTTGATGACAACTGGAGCCCATACAATCCAGGAAATAACCTGCTCGACTTGCACGACGTACCTCGGTTGGAAAATTGTCCGCGCCCACGAGCGCACGGAACAATGGAAAGAGGGTATCTGTCTACTCGAGGTTGAAAGCTTATTCACGAGTATGGTCCCTCCACCTTCTCCTACGTATCCGATGGAAGGTCATTGGCGCTCGCCTAGTTCTGGTTCCGACACAAGTTCAGGATCTTCGTTCGACCACTAAAATTCATCCTTCACCCTCCTTTGCGTTACATCCTCTGTCTAGGCTTATGTTTATTGGTTTCTCAAAGTGACATATTACAAATTGTATCATTACATTCTGCTTCGTTCCTACTTTCTACATTTTTATTACTTTTAACTTATTTTATCTACCGTTCTCCGACTTGTAGTTGGGTCATCTCTCACTCCTTTGGGTTATATGCAGGTCTTTTCGTTCCTCCTTGGGATAAGAGTTTGTGCCACACTTGACTTGAGGGAGACTTGAAAAAAGTTGAAAAGGGGTCCCCGCCCGGGCCTAGTCCCCAGGTTCGAGGAAGATCAACAATATCCTCCACTTGAAATGCTTCGGTAGGAGACCTTCATCTTGTCATAACTACCCTTTGGCATAGTCTCCCATGAAGCTTGAAGTCTGTCTCCCTCATATAGGAAGAGCAGGGTGACCATCCGATGGATTCTTTTCGTGTTGTTAAGTGTCGCTACAAGTGGAGCATGCCTTTAACTCTGCTTCTAGCTATTGATCACCCCACATATATCCCATACCTCGTAAACTCCTCATCCGTTCTCAACCTCTCCATATCCTCGTCCCTCAAACAAATTGCAAGCGCGATCTCACCGTCTGACGTCTTGGGCATCAGATACATCAAACTCTCGACCGGCACGAATTGCGGTCTCCGCACAACATCAGGTTTCCCGAATCCAAGGTTGAAATCAAGACCACTGTCTACTTTCCCCCATGAACTAAGCATGATGTCTACCGATAGATCGAGTGTCGCTGTGACGCTGATAGTTCCCTTGTCAGCTGTACGACTGAGAAGGGTCGCGAGAGCGCGAGTCTTGTACCCTAGATTCGATGTTTTGGGGTCTACAGCTGCACGAAGCTCTGACGCGACGCAGCCCAGCGGCTGTGCAAGCAGCTCCTGAATCGTGTATGCATTATAGGTCATGTTTTGCACAAGTCCTGGGTACGTCTGTGGGATACCCAGATAACGTCGTGGATCAATAGCACGAGCGAAGGTCGCTTTAGTCGCGGAAGTCAAGCGAGGGAGGCGGGCGCGGCTAACGGATTGCCAGATCAAGGCGCTGAGGGCATCATCGGTAGAGACGTAGCCTGAGGATAGGGTCATGGTTTCCGTGGCAAGTGACTTTAAAATGGCGAGTGATGTAGAAGGGAAGGTGAAATAGGCCCAACGACATCGAGGAGGGGGAGCGCCGACCTGGATGGGATTGTTGGATACAGTCGGTCTCACCACCTGATGAGCAAGCCCGGAGTCCGAGTCGTCGAGTAAAGGTATGATGTTGCGACGGGGAAGGTTACCAACTGAGACTTCGTCGCTGGTGAATGGCTCGTTGCGGCAAGCTTTTGAGAGAAGGCGTTTACCTGGTCTTGGCCAGTCATGTCCATTACACTGTGCAAGGCAACGAAGGTGAGTAGGAGTCCCCCGGCGATGAAATTGGCTTGGAGGAGGAAGACTGGTGTTGGCTCCGATGCATATTCATCAGGGTTTCCAGGTAGGGTTTTGCGAGGCGCGACGACGCTTTCGTCTAGGCTACTCATAGGGAAATTAGCCTGTTTGAGAGCCTCCATTGACGGTACTAGGGGGTCGTCTCTGAGATCTTTCACGATCAGACGAGGCATTCTCTCTGATGATATGATCTTGAAGACGTCCCCATTGCCGTCGCCCGAAACTCCGTTAACGACCTGGCCTGCAACCCATGGAAAGCTCGCGGACAGCCGTTCGAGACCACCCGTCAAGGTTTTGATGATTGCTGGATGCGATGATGCATTGGATACCGAAAAGCAGAATGTTATCTGAGTATAAAGGCTATTGAGCGCTGGCTGTTGTCCGAAAACATCCAGCTCATAGCAGTTCGGGTTTGTTCCAGGAGCTGGTGTGTCCATGCTGATGCTAGGCAGTTGTAAGGATGTCGATGCAAACACTGCGTCCACGCTGGTTATGCTGAGTCAAGTTGTATTTCTCCGATGACTTGCGCTGCCGAGAGCTATTGCCTTCGAGGAGCAAGATCTTCTTCTACTGTAGGGTAGACACAACCTAGATTCCCGCGCGACCCGCCCATCCCGTGAAAGAGGTTTGACTCGTGAAGAGATCATGTACGGACGATTCTGTCTGAGAAAGGTCTCTCGCCGACGCGTTACTCCCCTGAATCTCGGTGGATTTACCTGGCTACATGCAAGTTGGAGAATGTTTGTACCGTCTTCGTGATAAATGTAAAGCTGAACAGAGTTGGGCAATGGGCAGGGCGGTTCGGAATCGTCATTGTCGTGCTGGCGGACTGTTCGATCACATGATTCACGCTAAACCGTGGCGCCGGTCGCTGGCTGCGACAGAATCCAGCTCAGCATCGGAATAGCCTCAGCGTACTCCATGCACATCCTATCCCGCGGTTTTTGAATAATGTCGGTCGACGTTAGCTCACCTCCTCACGTAGCACCAACACACTCAAAATCTGATTCCCTGGCTGCCCTCCTCTCGCCTCAGGACGCGAGCTTTCAGGCAGAACAGGCACGAGTTTCTTTAAGCAGGATATCCATAGCGGAATCAGAATTCAACGACGTTGCCCTCGATGAAGATGCCCTGTTATCTCCGATAGCACTTTCGTCGAACCATAGCCTTGATGGTAAAGAGGATTCCGACTCTCATGACGATGCAGCGACGGCCGTGGAGACTCCCTCGAGGATGTCCGCCCAGCAGGACTATTCCCATAAGAAGTCTGCATCGACGACTACGATTAGGTCATCGCATAATTTGGACTCTGCGACCTCCGATGATGCGTCGGACAAAAGGCGGTCGGATCGAACAAGTTTAGGCGGAACGCAGAGATTGCATGAGGAACTGGCTCGGCTGCAGAGAGCAGACGAAGAGGCGAGTGAGGAGAAGATAAATGCTGCTATTGACTGGGGTATGTGTATTACTTTGCACGTTTCACTGTTGCTCACCCTCCGTCGAGATTTCTGGGGGGCTGTAATTTCCGGTCTGTTGGATATTGCATTTGCGCGAGGCCCAGTTCATGCTCACGCATGAGTAGACTATCAGGGCTATGCTGCTGAGCAGCCAGAAAGACTCGCAGAGGCTATTTCGCAAGGTATCCCTCAGGCACTGCGCGGCATGATGTGGCAACACATGTGAGGTCTTGCGATACTTGGAACGTCATACGTGTTCATTCTCTCAAAGGGCAGCTTCCAAGGACCCAGAGCTAGAAGCTACATATTTACAATTATTGAAGGAGACCAGTACGCACGAGAAGGCTATTACCAGGGATCTTGGCAGGTAAGTAGAAACCCATCGTGGCATTCCTAGTTGCCCTTCATTACATCATAGGACCTTCCCTCACCATGACTTCTTCACCGACGGGCAAGGTATCGGTCAAGAAAACCTATTCAATGTACTCAAGGCATACTCATTGTAGGAAGTTATCCATCTCTCGAAAATACGCTATTGACAAGCATTAGGTATGACCCACAAGTCGGCTATTGCCAAGGCCTCCCCTTCGTGGTCGCGATTCTACTGTTGAATGTAACCGAATTGCTAACCTGGTCGAACCCAAACTCATCTAATGTCGCAGATGCCCGATGAAGAAGCTTTCTCCCTGCTTGTAAGGTTAATGCATGTCTACGACCTGCGCGGACATTTTCTGCCGGAGATGCCAAAATTACAGTTGCGCCTTGTGAGCCGTGTACCTTTTCCAGAGTGTTGTGTGTCTGACCGTTCTTAGTTCCAGGTATTGCTGAAATTCGCTCGTCAGCCGCAGGGGTCTGACCACTTCGGCTAGTTCGATCGCTTAGTCGAGGAATTACTGCCTGTGTTGCATGTCCATTTCTTGCGCCAAGGCGTCAAGTCCAGCATGTACTGCTCTCAATGGTTTCTGACGATGTTCAGCTACCGGTGAGGCCCCCTCCTTTTTTCATATAACTTCCACTTACAGTATTCAAGATTCCCTCTGGAGGTAGTTTTCAGAATCTATGATAATTGCCTTGCAAGTGGCATTGAGGCAATATTTGGCTTCAGCGTTGCCCTCCTAAAGAAGAATGAAGACGTGTTGCTGACACTCAAATTTGACGAAGTTTTGGCATTCCTGAATAATCGACTGTTTGATCGTTACAAGGTATGAACGATCATGTACCACGTATAGACCGATCTAATTCAAACTCAAGGTCGAATCTGAGAGCGAATATGAGGAAAAGAGACCTTCTGAAATCAAGTACAAAGTAGACGAGTTCGTTTCGGATGCGGTTGCATTGCGCATAACCCCATTCATGTTGGATTGCTATCGACACGAATACGAGGACATGATTGTAAGGCATCCATCTAGCCAAGGTTGTCACATTTTCTGATCACTTTGAATACCAGCGCGAGACGAACAAGCGTGCCATAGAGATAGACGAGCTTCGGAATAGCAATCGCGCCCTTTCAGCTCAGGTGTACGTCCAGCATTGACTCTTGTCTCAACCTATCTAAATTTTGTTGCAGGAAGAAACTAGAGTCCAGTTTATCACAGCTCAACACAGATCATGTGGACCTTCTTGTGAGTGCTGTCAACCGCGATGTGGTTCAACGGTTTAAAAAAACCCATTTCAGAATGAGTTAGTCAGAGAGCGACTGAGAAACGAAGAAATGGAAGGCGAACTCGTTCGGTACAAGCTTCTGTGGGTGCTATCTGTCGGTTTCTCCATGAAACTATGTTGACCTTTCTTTAGTTACGCAGAAGCGATGCACGAAAATCAAGACTCACAATCATCTCATCGGATTTCTATGCTGAGCTTCAAACGGGGCAGCAAGTGATAAACCAACGGACATTGTACATTATTTAGGATCTCATCACGTCTTGCACCTTTTTACACGCCATATATGTTCCATACCACTACCGCACGTCCCACTGGCACCGTAATCATAAACTTGTATCCATAGTCGGTTATATCGGCATCTTTGATTCCCGCCTAACATTTCGTACCAAATACGGCATGCGGTTATGCTCGTTGCAAAATAATTCCATGCTCATTCGTCATTGCAAGCTCTTTGGCCGGAGATCTTGCGGCCTTTTCCAGCTTAATGGCCAATTCACTAATCGACCGTGGCGAAGCATCCGAACATTCGGAAGACACCCGCATTCACTCCAACCGATAGCCCGGAACCCATGGATTTTGTATCCGACGACTTTCCTTGTAGTTGGTGGTGTTGGTGTTCTAGCGTATCACAACTATCAGCCATTTAGACACACTGTGCTTGCTGTTGTGCGTTGCTCTCGAGTTGCTCGTTAGTATTCTTCTCCGCCTTGTGAAATCCCGCTCACACGATCGTCCAGGTGCTGCTGTTCTGGGTGCAATAGACTACAAGCAGACGTTTGCCAAACAATTCGAGACGGAAGATGATAGGGTACAGGCCTATTCTGAATGTCATACACGAAGCGCGAAGAGGGTATTGGCGGCGCTGCTGGCTAACGGCGGTATGTGGACTGCGTTTGCTCTTTCTGCCCGCACACCTAATTCCTCCCCTGCCAGGTATATTTATTAAACTTGGACAGCATATGGCATCCCTCGTTGTGCTGCCAAAGGAATGGACGAGCACCATGCGACCGTTGCAGGATCAATGCGAACCGACGCCGTATGAAGCCTTGGAGCAGCTGTTCGTCATGGAAATGGGAGCACCAATATCGGAGCTCTTCGAGGACTTTGACCCAGACCCTATTGGTGTTGCTAGTCTTGCACAGGTGCACATAGGACGCCATCGGAAGTCTGGAAAGCGTGTAGCTGTCAAGGTAAGCGGATTATGAGGGGTTTCTTCCGACACGGCTTGACAAATTGTTCTAGCTACAACACCCACACCTCGCTGAGTTCTGCGACATCGACATGAGGATGGTGGAGGTTTCTATGAGTAAGTGATAGACATGCTACTCGAGCTTCGTATTACTGATTAAATGCAGGTTGGATTAAATCTTGGTTTCCTGAATTTGAGTTCACATGGCTCGGTGTGAGTACTCTGCGCTGTTCCTTATGATAATTCTAGTTTACCACTTTGATAGGAGGAGATGAGGACAAACTTGCCAAAGGAGATGGACTTCGTGCACGAGGCCGCAAACGCTGCGCGCGCAGTTGAAGATTTCCAAGGTATACGAACACCGCTATATATCCCAGAGGTGATTCAAGCGACAAAGCGGGTTCTTATTATGGAGTACATCCAAGGTGGTCGGGTGGACGACCTTGCTTACCTTGCAGAGGCCAACATTGACCGGAATACGGTTGCGATCGAAATATCCCGTATCTTCAACCAGATGGTTTTCATCAACGGCTGGTTCCATGCAGTGAGTCCCTTGCTTCAGTCAGAATCAGATGTACTCATCTTCGTTCAGGACCCTCATCCAGGTAATTGGTAGCTCACTATTTTTTTTTGGGCGGTCGTAACATCGAGCGCATAGGAAATCTCCTACTTCGACCCGCTCCTCCGGGATCTCATTCTCCATATAACTTTGAGATCGTCCTTTTGGATCACGGGCTTTATTTCGATCTTGATCCTCAACTCCGAGTCAATTATGCGCGGCTATGGCTCTCCTTGATCGCACCCGCGACTCCTAAAACAAGTTCAGACCGGCGGAAATATGCCGAACTTGTAGGTAATATTGGACCTGACCTGGTAGGTGCTGTCAAGCAGTGCGTGCACTTCACATCATTTATACCCGTTTTAGTATCCCGTGTTCGAAGCTGCTTTGACTGGCCGTGCTGCTTTGGAGGATGCAGCATCGCAATTGGGACCGTTGGACCCAGAAACAGAGTCTCAATTCCGCCGAGCAAAGAGTATGATTGATATGAAGCCCCAGTCTGAGGCGGAGATGGATGCAATTCGAAAGGCTGTCGTCCGTCAGGAGGGACTTTTGCTATCAGTTTTTGACGTATTGCGTCGACTTCCTCGGCGAGTCCTAATGGTACTGAAGTTGAATGATCTTACACGGTAAGAGGGATGCACAAAAGTCCATGTCTGTATGCTAACTGGCAGTGTAGGGGGCTTGACTATGCGTTGATGACCACGCACTCGAATGTCAGGATTCCTGTCGATGGCCTCCTCGTCGTCCTATCGCTTAATTCTTCGTAGATTCGAATATTTCTGGTTACAGCCAGGTACTGCGCAAAGGCTGTTTGGCGAGATGACCGCCAGAGAGTTATTGATACCATAAAAGACCGGGGACTTCTTTCTTGGGGTCTCTATGATTATTTCACTAGTTGGTGGTATGTTCTTCGGGCTTTTCGTGTCACCCGTGGATTGACTTTTCTTCCAAAGGAAATATCAAAAGACTAGTGCCCAAATGTCACTTATGGAGGCGCTTCTAGATTTCCAGGCCTGGTTTGTGACCACAAGGGCTTGGATCAGGGGATTGCGTACAAGAGGATTAGATGGTGCAAGGAAAGCTGCCGCAGGACTTGCGTGATGCAAAACACTAGAGATAACTTAATTGATATTGACTATGATACTGAATACCAATATACGGCCAGATAGCCAGAGCAGAAAGGATTACTTTGACTTCGCACTAGCGAACATCTTGTCAATATCACTCTGACATTTCTTGAGGAGTTCCCACTTCAAATTCGATAAGATGGCACTGAAATATGAAAAAGAGAGAACCTACTTGCTCTTGTGAAAGGGTAATACCCTTTTTCCCGGGCTTAGATTCTCCACTCGCTTCATAAAATTCTCGGATGTCGAGGAAGGTCGAACCTTTGAAGCTTCGAACTGTTCCGCGTCGTTTTTTACCTAGTTCCACATATTTGTTTCCATCGGCGTCTGACCGGATTGTGACCCCTCCATTCGTTTCCTGGTTGGCTTCAGCTCCAGAGTCACTCTAAAGCCGAGTCAACTTCACGCTAGTCAAGTATCGAAGTACGAACCTCCTCAACGATTGCTGCACTTTTGCGCTTCTTATTCGACGAGCTGCTTTCTGCTTTAGGTTTTGACTTTACTACCGTCTGTGACCGCGTCCGTGTGAGCTTAAGCCGAGTTTTTGAACCATTAGTATCATACCATACCTGCTTCTTTGCTTTTGCTTTGGATTTTGGAGAGTCCTCATATTCTTCAGAGTTGTATTCTTCTGACTCTTCTTCACTGTCGTGTTTATGCTTAGCCATGATGTCGAGAAGTATGTTAGGCGCGAGGTGAGCGGTGCGAGTGAGCTCGATTTTGAATTGGAGACGAGTCTTGCCGAGGCGCGAAGTGACGCGCTTTGCGTCACGTGCCCTGACACGAATCGGCAGCTCTGAGTGAACCGACTTGTCATCTGTCCAGCCTTTTCCCAGTCATTTCGCAACGCATCGGGACATCGCGTTCCCTCAGCATCTTTGTTCTTATACGCTTTCACTAGGCTTGGAAGGGAACTTGAACGAATTCATACGTGACAGTCGTGTGACCCAACCCTGATTTGGGGTTCTTGCGTCAGCGATTTCATTCGTCTGTGGCTCAAGTCTCCATCTTAATATCCACCTCAACCTTTACACCCCCCCGGCTCTATCTACCATAGGAGGGTGACTCTATTAGCTACAGTGTTTCCCGACAACGTCGCGGAACATGAAGATATTTCACAAGTCGAAGAGGGCAGTTCCGCCGGTAAGATACATTTTTCAAACTTTCGTGTTGTGTCTTGAGGCGATCTTCTGGAATAGCCACCACAAGTTGCAGAGCTTATTTCAAAGCTTTTGAACACTCGCAATGACGACCTCGCAGAAGTATTGTCGCAGATTGACACCTGGAAGTGGCCCAGGTCTGACCTGAATGCATGGACCAGAGTCTTAAACAAGTTCGACGCCGTCCTAGAGGACGTTATACGTGACTACAGCGTCGATAAGATCCAAATCAACGAATTTACTCCATCCACAAAGAAGACCGTATGCGAAATCCTCCGATTCGAGAGGTTATTACTCGAAAACTCGACGAACAGAAAAATGTTCAGTTCTTACGACGTGAGCATCTCTTTATACCATCGTCACTCTGACTCACAGTTATACAATAGCGCCTGAACAGCTTCCTCTACACCGCAGATCTTGATGTCTTGATTTTGGCGCTTAATCTGCTTCTTCGGCCTTCCCAGCAGTATTCTGCCCAACCTTCAGTTTCACATGCCCTGAGCATTTCTACGCCCCGTCTTCAATCACTTGCAAAGCGTTGGCCGCGGATGCACGAATATGGCATTGGTCTAGTCGAGCTCGCCACCGCAAAGGGGGTTCCCGAAGTAGAGGCATTACCCCTGGAAGCCCGAGAGGTCAACTTTAGCTTCTACAAAACTGATCCTACCCCGCAAGAAACAGACAAGAACATGGACTTGGATTCTTCTGACGTATTCCAGCCATCTCAGAAGTCGACTTCCGGGGCAACTCAGTTCACTCTCGATGAACAAACGTTATCATCTAAACCCGTCATGACGATCTTGGCGGAATTGGTTGAACAGCATGGGATACCCGAATCAGAGAGGTTTGAACTCATGTGCCGCATTCGAGCTGCAAAAGTTCTTTTCAAGGGTAAAGAGGCCGATCGAGAGAAGCTCATCGTTGTGCGATTGTTGGCTATCGCGATCTTTGGTCATACCCACACCGAAAGTCAAGCGTCGACATCTCTTTTCCTCTTTGAACCAGACCTCATCGCACATATCGCCGAGCTACTTCACGTCGATTACAACATCCCCGTTTTGGTTCAGACTGTGGCTATTGCTGCGTTGGACGCCCTTGCACGCTATAGGAACAAGATCCAGGAGGTTTTAACTGCCATTAATGCGGGTGTAAACCACGGCCTTCTCATGGCGTTATTCCGGAAGACCGTGACAGATATCGCCAACCTAGAATCTAACCTACCGCACTCTTTCGTTGAGGCGTTATTGTCATTCGTAACCTACATCGCGTCGCATCCTTCTGGGGGAAATATGATCGTCGGCGCTGGACTGGTACCCTTGCTCATTCAGATTATAGACAACAAGCTTCCCAACCGATTGGCCGTCATCTCGAAGACGATGCAGCTGGTGGACAATGTGCTATATAGTTTTCCGAATGCATTTCACCTGTTTTGCAACTCGCGTGGTGTGGAAACTTTGGTCGAGAGAATCGAGGCGAGTTACTTTCACTGTGACTTACTTTATGCTCATGAGACACTAGCATGAAGTTGATTTTGATTTGAAAGAGTTTGGGAATGAGGAGCGTTCTTGGGAATTGTATGGTTCTCATGGTTAGTCTCACACGTTGGGTTCTACACCCTCACTTTACAGTCCTCATCGTTTGTTCTAGCAAATCTTCCAGTGGCTCGTGCCTCTGTGCTTAAACATACTCTACGTTCCATGCACCGCATGATGCAGTCTTCCGGAACGGCCGAAGGTCTACGCGGTTTAATAGATATGTCTCTTCTCGGATCCGTCAAGAAGATAATTACGAACCGTGGATTATTCGGGCCCAGTGTTCTCCCCATCGGTACTGATTCATTTACAAATCTGCTCAATAAGGCTAACCCATAGACAGCTATCAACATCATGGCGACCTTTGTACACAACGAACCTACATCTCTTTCCATCATTCAAGAGGCAGGTGTACCAGAAGTCCTCTACCGAGCTATCGAAGTGGGACTGGAGCCAGCCATCGAAGTATGGTTTCCCTCCTGGGATGTGCGCTTTTACTGACTTCCTTTCAGGTCATTCAAGCGATTCCGAATGCTCTTGGGGCCTTGTGTTTGAACGAAGTCGGCCAAGCTCAGCTATTGAAGCGCCCGAGCATCATACCTGCGATCTTCTCGATTTTCACTTCAGAACAGCATCTGAAGATCCTGCTGGACAAGGAAAACGCGGTGCTCATTGGAACTGCCATCGACGAACTGATTCGTCACCACCCGACACTGAAAACTGTCGTCTTCGAGTCCCTCAGGTCGACTTTGAGCAAGATTGAAATTCTAGGGAGTGCCTACACTGTCCCAGAGAATCTGAAGAAGTGGTATAAGTTAACGGCCAGCCCGCCTCCGAGCACCGAAGTTGCTTCAGACCAGGAGGTGCCCATGGAAGGCGTAATTGCCCCTTCAATCGTGCCTCCCCCCATAGCCGAGCCCTCGACAAGCCGCGACGTTGACATGGATGACGAAGAAGACCTATCGACAAAGTCTCACGATAACACCGTTGTTTCGTTCATCGACATCATGGGCAGGGTAAGTCCCATTTCTAGATATATATTTTTCGCGCAAATTCACTCTGGTGTTCAGTTCCTTGAGGGCCTTTTCCAGCACCCTTCTCATTGCAAAGATTTTATCTCGACTATCAAAGGTTTGGAGTACCTCGGACAGTTCACCAGCCTCCCATGTCTACCATATGACTATGCGAACAGTGTTGCCTCGGATTCCATGATACAGGTTATGCGGACAATGACCGAGGTATCCACGAGCGAAACTCTCTTGCACCTCACGAAACTGGTAAAGGGATCTCTTGACGATACGAAGTCCTTCTGGGAGGGCTCCCAGAGTGAATCCAGGCTTTTGGCTCTCGTGGACCCCCAAGGTCAGCCTCCGTTTGATGCATTTGTATCCTTATTAATCTTCAAGTAGACTCCGCAGAAGAAGAGAAGGCAAACAAGCAATTTCGGGACCTCGTTACTTTACACATCAGAGTGACTTTGCTGTCGGATGTCTTCGCAACTGCAAGTTTCGCACATGGACGAGCCGCGATCAGTCTCCTTCAGACTCTGATGAGCAATACCTCGCCGCAAGTCGTCTGCGATCTTGGTGCCCTGCACCGTGCCAGTGTGTGGGAGAACATCGTGCTCAATGTTGGCCTTGCACTCAAGGGCATTGACATCCAACAAAGCCCGACAATATCACCATTAGACCGATCACCCGCCCTACAGAGTATATCCTTACCAGATGGTGAAAACCTTCCTGCGAATGGCGAAAACATAAATTCTGCGACGAGCGACGACGTTATGGCACTTTCGAACCCTCCTTCAAACGGCCCCTTAGGCCCTCGCGATCACAACGCAGAAGCTCTGAAGCATCTAACTCGCGGTTTGCCAACCTCCTTAGCACCGTTTTTCCAAGGTGTGATATCATAATCCGTCCCCAAAGCGTATGTCCATTAACAGAATACAGCCATTGTCAAGACCTTCAATGCTCGTCGGAGTCTGGAAGCGGCGCAAAAGAAGCAAATAATTGAGTCATCTGTTGTCCTTGCAAAGGTCATGCTTGATCACCTTAGTTTGCACACTTCAGGCATGTTCACTGCCTCTAAGCCTGCACAGTTGATTAAATTTGTCTAACAGGTGACAGTCACTCCTTGTTCACCTACTACAGCGTGATGCTTGGATTTTGCACCCTACTACTTGATGATGGTGCGTCTCTTGTTTTGTGCTTTGGTCTAAGTCTCACTTGTTTGCTGCAGAACGTTCGGCGACGCATACATTGCACACAATACAGTTATTCTCGTTTTACAGGGCCGGGGGCATTGACGCCATTCTCAAGACATGTCGGGAGTTCGTCGCATCCATTGAGGTCCTCACACAAACAAAGGCCGAGGACCGCACCGAGACTGAAAATTCTCAACTTGTTCATGCATATGGGGGTTTAACTATTGCCATGCATCTGCTTCGCCCTATCACATCTTCGAAGGCGCTATTTGAAACTCAACAAACAGCGGCCATCATCACCCGCGATAAAAAGGACACGGACCCGGCTTACTTCGAACCACATAATTTTTTGGTGAAGTTACGCCTCGCTGTTCTCCCTGTCGTTCGTGACATCTGGGAATCCTCTTGGGTTATATCCGCACCACTTAGTGTTACCAAGTCAGTAATACAAACACTCATGGAACTCTCCAACGGAGAAAATGAAGAGCCAAAGGGAGAGACACCTACCGATCCATCGTCTTCCACACTCCCTTCGGGATTAAATCGTTCGACTGGGCCAGACGAAAATCGAATTCAGGTGTTGACTGACATGGGCTTCCCGCGATCTGCAGCCGAACGAGCGCTTGCTCGCACACACAACAATGTGGCAGCAGCTACAGAGCTCCTCCTCGCACAGCCCTTCCCTTTCCCTCCAGACCCGGAACCCGCTGTGGCAGCACAGCCTGATCCTCCGGCCACAGACGATGGTGCTCAGCCTATGGATGAACAAGGTGACAGCGAAGACGGCGACTCGGATGCAGCATCGGAGGCGGAAGGCGCAGAACAAACGGCCGAACAAACGGCCGAACAAACGGCCGAACCTGAAGAGGAACTTCCTCCTGGCAAGTCTCACGAGGAGTTGCGGAAAGAATTGAATGAACTTCGTGAGCCACTCAGGGCAGGGATCAGTCGCCGAGCCCTCGATCTCATCGATGAACATATTTCACTGCTTTTCGATCTACATACGGCTTTTGTTCGTTTAAATGGACCCCATCAACAGGCTGCCGTCCAAGACCTAGTAGACGATATCGATAAATTCTCTCCCGCGGCCTATGACGTTCAGGAGCAGCCCCTTGCGAACCGATGCCGCCTGCTCGCTTTGGTGCTGTGCGAAGTCCCTTCATCCCTTTCTTCAGAGTTGCGGTCAACACTATTAAACCGTCTCGTGGCGTTGCTTCTATCAAGTCCCCTCGGTAGTGACCTGGCCCAGACCCCTCCTAGGTGGCTTGCTGGGCATCTACTTGTCACAGAGGCTTTGTTCACCCTATCAGACGAGCCTCGTGCCATTACACTTCCCAAAGAAGGCGAACCTATCAATGCAGAGTCACTGTCGGCAGTTCCCCCGTTGGTCGATGCACAGAAGGTGACGGTGGTCTTCGAGTTCTGCCTTAAATTGCTAGCGTTATCCGACCTTCAAAGCGAGCAAATGTTGTCTGTGTTGCGCTTGCTCGTTCTGTTAACACGCAACTACGATCTGGCGATACAATTCGTGAAGCGGGAGGGATTAAACTTACTCTTCACAAGGCTCAAGGCTTCTCCTGTCAACAATAGTTCCTCCTACATCGCTATAATACTGCGTCACACCATCGAGGATGCTAGCGCGGTTCACCTCGTTATGCGCCAAGTCATGAAACGATACTTTGCTCAACCTCGTACCCGAGTCGTCGATATGACTACGTATGTGAAGAACTGCAGTGCCATAGCCTTCAGAGATCCTGTTGCGTTTATGGAAGTTACAAAATCGCTTTGCCAGCTTGGTCAACCTTTCTCGCCATTACCTCATGTTAGCCTGAAGCCGGAGCCCTTGACAGCCGGTGATAGCGCTGGGAAGCCAGATGAAAATGGACAGCAAATGCAAGTCGAGTCTCCCTCCCAATCGCCAGCCCCCGCGGCTTCAAACGAAGTCTTGGACTCCGTAGTGCACTTCTTGGTGGGTGAACTTATGACCGCCAGCAAGCGCGTCCTAGAGCAATTGGGGAACCCCACCCAAACTCCAGGAGCCGAACCATCCGATCTCCAGAACAAAAATGGACCAACTGCCGAAAACACTGCAGAACAGTGCACTTATGCCTGCTTCATCATGCAGTGTCTTACCGAACTCTTGTTCTCGTACGACTCTTGCAAACTCGCTTTCCTTTCATATTCGAACAAGCGCAAGAACCAGACTCCCGCCAAAGACACTACCAAGCACAGAACCGTCACCCTCAACTTCCTGCTATCAGAACTTATATCGTTTGGGACAATCGCTCCACAGCCAAATGAAAAGCATCGCCACAGAATCAACCTTTGTAACTGGGCGATGTCCGTAATGGTTGCCCTTTGTGTGGACGCCTCCTCGAATCAGGAAGGTAAAGACGTATCTCCAGAGTTGACCTCTGTCCGGAAGTTTGTTCTCGAGTCCGTAAGCCGTGCCATTAAAGATCTTCCTACCCACGAGAACCTCGAGAATCGATATGCAAGGTTGCTCGCACTGGCAGATCTGTGTCACCGCCTCTTGACCGTCCGGTTCAATACCTCCTCACGCAAACAGCATGACGACACACCGACCTTCATTGGCAAGGTGATGTTAGAAAAGTCCTTCGTTGCGACACTCACTACCGCCCTTTCGGAAGTCGACCTTAATTATCCGAATGTTCGGGGTTTGGTGGCGTCTGTTCTTCGACCATTGGAGCACTTGTAAGTCTTGCCATCCTAGGTAGTCTCTCCTGGACCTAAAAGCTATTTCAGAACCAAAATCGCCATCAAAATGAGCCGTGCGTCGAGCAAGATCAAGGATGCGGCTGATGGGAACAAGGCAGAGAGTGTATCTTCTATACACTCCGAAGAGGAGGAGGAGGAGGAAGTGGAAGACGAAGGTCGTGAGGAGACACCAGACTTGTACCGTAACTCAGCTCTCGGAATGTACGGCGGCGTGAGTGTTTGCCTTTATTCTTTCTTCTTTCGCCTAAGGATTTACAGGAAATGGACGACGCTCATTATGGGGATGATGATGGCATGGACGAGGATGAAGGGGAAGATGAAGATGTTGAAATGGATTACGGTGAAGACGCCGGCAGCGAGGCCACGTCCAATTCGGAAGATGAAGCCGAAGAAGACGAATTGGAGACCGGGACGCGAGAATCAACAGAGGTGTGGGGCGAAACCGATGAAGAGGGTGAAGAAGATCTTGTCGAAAATGCGGACGAGGAGGAAGACCAGGAACATGACAATGATAACGAGGACGAGGAGGAAGGAGATGAAGACGAGGGAGATGGAGAACCACTTTGGCAGGTGGGTAAACTGTTTCATACGGGGATACGTAACTGATATATGTCTAGGACATCCATGGCGATGACGGTGCTGGAGAGGAGGCTGACGAAGAGGAAGGACTAGCTCGTAAGTTGTCATTGCCACCAGTCTTCTGTTTACTGAGAGCATGAAGACCCTATACAAATCCTACACATGGAGGACCAGGAAGAACCGGAAGCGTTGTCCGAAGCTGATGAATACGGTATCGACAACAATGCTGTCGACCAGCTTCAAGATGTATTCGGGTTAAGTAATACCTTCATCAATCGCGACGGTGCCGCTGGCGTCTTTGTTCAGCGACGACATCGCAACGGAGGCAAGTCCTGAGTGATCTGTCCTCCAGCGAACCTTTTTCTGACGGACTTTCCAGGAGATGACAACCTTCAAGTATTCGGTCGTGCCCGCAATGGACCGCCGCAACCCCGTGAAGCTACTACACATCCGTTACTCCTGGATACATCTGCTCCTCCAGCAGGACAACCCAGCCAGACAAGTCGTACGCGTCTACCTCATAGATTCTTCCCTCCTAATGCCATGGACAACATCCATCAAACAATCGAAGATCTAATCGGTGGTGGTGCTGTTCAGCTCTTTCAACATGTCATGAGACGCGGGGCTGGCGGCGCTGAGACTATCCGGCTCGACGTGGCACCTGGCACTCTTGTAAACTTCGAGCGAGGGATATTCCCACAAAGACGAGGGCCAATTTATTCTACGTCCCTCCGCATAGAAAGAACGCGACCTGGTCAAGATTCGTCGGCAGGCCAGACCCTGGAACCGCTTCTCACATTGCAACGCTGGGCAGAGGAAGTGAAAATTCTTCATGGAGATCTCGTTTCAGAACGCATCAACAAATTGATTAACCATGTTACGCTTACGCTCCTCCCAGATGCAGTCGAAGAACTCAAACGTGCTAAATTGCGAGAGGAGGAGGAGGCTGCCAAGAGGCTTGAAGCTCAAGCTAAAGAGGAGGAAGAGTCGGCAGCAGCAGCGGAGGAGGAGGAGTCTAAGCAAGATAATGCAGTGCCTGAACCCGAGCCAGCATCCGAGCCAGCATCCGACCCCACACCTGAGCCAGAACCGGAAGCAGCATCGGAGACGCCACCCGTCGAAACGCCTCCGACTGAAACTGCGATTCCTGTTGAAACCCTTTTGGAGACTACCACAGAGGTGCCAGAGCCCCAGCAAGATCACACAATGGGTGAAGCCGAAGTAGCGGCTCCCATTACTGCTGACGCGGAAATGGCAGATGCTACTGCCTCTAACCCTCCGGAACCAACAGAATCAGCTGAAGAACAAACCGGACCTACCGAGGATGCACCACCTGCAGAGGAAGAACCCCAAGCTGGGACCTCTTCGGCTGCCGCCCGAGTTACTGTTATGATTCATGGCAGCCCCGTCGATATCACCGACACAGGCATTGACCCAACGTTCCTAGAGGCTTTGCCCGATGATATGAGGGAAGAAGTTCTCAATCAGCACGTCCGTGACCAGCAAGCCGCACGGGTAGAGCGCCCTGCAGATTCACAAATTAGTACAGAATTTCTAGATGCTCTTCCGCCCGAGATCCGTGCAGAAATTCTTCAACAAGAATCCATAGAACGAGCCCGGCAAAGAGCAGAAGACACAGCTCCTGCTCGCGCGCCTGCTGACATCGATCCGGCCAGTTTCATCGCCAGCCTTGACCCCGCATTACGCCAGGCTGTCCTCATGGAACAAGATGATGGATTCATCCAAACTTTACCCTCCCACATGATCGCTGAGGCTGGTGTATGGCGCGAAAGAGCTCGTGCACGACCCCCAATTCCGCCATCATTCCCACCTCATGCGAATCCTCAGCCTGCTCCTCGCAAGTTCGCACCGCAACACGACGCCATTCAGCTGCTCGATAAGACTGGTGTGGCCATCCTCATTCGGCTTCTCTTTTTCCCCCAAGTCTTCAGGAAAACCTTATTCAAGGTTCTTGTGAACCTCTGCGAGAATGCGAAAACAAGGACCGAACTCTTTAATCTTCTTCTCAATATTCTGCAAGACGGTACTGGAGACTTGGTCGCTGTTGACAAAAGCTTTGCACAAATGTCCATGAAGAGTTCGAAACCTCCCCAGACTCCAAAAGCTGCTGGGAAGCAGCGAGCTGCCCCTGAATTCCTTTCCCTCTTGCCTTCGTCCACACCCCGAAATGAGGCCTTACCTGATCTAATCGCTCAGCGCTGCTTAGAGGCTCTCACATACATCGTCAGCGCAAATGAGCTTTCCTCGTTGTTCTTCTTAACGGAGCACGAACTACCTGCTGGACTGCGTCGTGCACCGTCCAAAAAGGGTAAAGGAAAAGAGAAGCAAATGCCCCAAACGCACTATCCCATCGTATTACTTCTCAGCTTGTTGGACCGCCAATCTCTTCTCCGCACTCCTGCGATCATGGAATCTGTAGTCAGCTTATTGGCTACAGTCACTCGGCCCCTCGCGAGTATCAAGGATAACAACAAGCAGGAAGAGAAGCTCTCCGCTGATGCTCTTGAACCCTTGACGGGCGACACACAACCTACTGGCGCCGATCCTCCACAACCTCCAGTGCAAGTCCCCCAGCAGACTGAATCACAAGCACTCGCACCCACACCCGCACCGCAAGCACCGCCCGAGGTTTTGTCTACAGGTAAGCTATCTTACACGCATGCTGATCAGCCGGCTTATTGCTCCGGATTTTTAGAGCCTCGAAGCAGTGCGAGTGGTGATGCCCAAGCACAACCTCCTGCGAACAAAGTTGACATGACTATCGAAGCAGCAGAGGAGAAAATTCTTCTGGCCAACCCTCCTCAGATACCTCATCCTGTTCTGCGGTTGATTGTCAACATTCTTACCGTCGGAGAATGTTCAGGCCGCACCTTCCAGCAGAGCTTGGCACTCATTCAGCACCTTTCATATATTCCCGATGCACGTGATGTTATTGCACAGGAGCTCAAGGCAAAAGCGCAAGAGTTCGTGCTAACTATCCACTCAGATCTCGACCAGCTCGCGGCAGCACTCTCGAGTCCTTCTGGAGATGCAATCGTCAACTCCGTTGCGTCGAAATTCTCACCTGCATCCTCGAGCCAGGCCAAATTATTACGTGTTCTTAAAACCATCGACTATATGTATTCCCCAAAGGTCACAGCTACGCAACCTAATCCAGTTCCTCAAGACGCAGAGAAAGTTCAGATGATCTACGAGTCCTTCCGCTTCACGACGTTGTGGCGTCGACTGGGCGACTGTCTACTGGTTATCGAAGAGAAGCCGGAAACAGAACATATCGCAACGGTCCTCCTGCCGCTCATGGAGGCCCTCATGGTGGTTTGCAAGTATGTTGGGACCAAGATCACATCGACTGCTGCTGCTCGTGCCTTGCGCGCATCTGCCTCTCCGCGGTCTCCCACAACACCTAGAGAAAGCATGGAAGACTTATTTGTGACGTTCACAGATGCACATCGCAAGATCCTCAACCTCATGGTCCGTAATAATCCATCACTAATGAGCGGCTCCTTCTCCCTCCTCGTCCACAATCCTCGAGTCCTCGACTTCGATAACAAGCGGAACTACTTCAACCAACAACTACACCGCCGCCTACACAACCGAGAACACTACGGCACTCTCCAATTGAACGTCCGCCGAGCCCGTGTGTTTGAAGACAGTTTCCAACACCTTCAACGCAAGACAGGCGAACAAATCAAGTTCGGCAAACTCAGTGTCCGATTCTACGACGAAGAAGGTGTGGATGCGGGTGGTGTTACGAGGGAATGGTTCCAGATCCTTGCTCGACAGATGTTCGATCCCAACAACGCACTGTTCCAGCCATGTGCGGCAGATAAGCTCACATACCAACCGAATAAGAACTCGTGGATCAACGCGGAACATCTGTCTTTCTTCACATTTGTTGGGCGTGTCATTGGGAAAGCTATCTACGACGGAAGACTCCTGGACGCCTACTTTGCTCGCAGTCTCTATCGCCAGCTTTTAGGAAAGCCGGTGGATTATCGTGACGTTGAATGGGTTGATCCAGAATACTACAACTCCTTGTGTTGGATTCTGGAGAATGATCCCACTTTGTTGGAGCTTACTTTTAGTGTGGAGGCTGATGAGGTTTGTTCATTTATTGAGCAGCTGGCATTTTCTGACTCCTATTTGTGCAGTTTGGCGTTAATCGTATCGTACCCCTCAAGGAAGGTGGGGAGACAATTGCCGTTACTCAAGAGAACAAGCGAGAGTTTGTGCAACTCTCGGCGCAATACCGGCTCTACTCGTCAATAAAAGACCAGATTGAAAGTCTCTCCAAAGGTTTCTACGAGATCGTTCCAAAGGAGCTCATCACTATCGTAAGATACAGTTCTAATCATGAGCTCTCCCGACTGAAAGAACGCTAGTTCAATGAACAAGAACTCGAACTACTGATTTCTGGCACGCCTGATATCGATGTGGATGAATGGCGAGCAGCTACCGAGTACAGTGGCTATACCAGCTCTGATCCTAACATCGTCTGGTGGTGGAGAGCTCTCAAATCATTCAACAGGGATGAACGAGCTAAAGTCTTGAGCTTTGCCACGGGAACTTCCCGGGTCCCTCTCAGTGGTTTCACTGACCTTCAAGGGGTTCAAGGGGTGCAGCGATTCTCGATTCACCGCGCCTACGGAGAACCTGACCGCCTACCCCAAGCACATACTTGTGAGTGCTTCGTCGTCTCTCCCTCATTCTATCACTCACTCACTTTTTTACTAGGCTTCAACCAAATAGACCTTCCGCAATATTCATCATACGAAATGCTCCGACAGCAATTATTACTTGCAATTAATGAGGGTGGAGAGGGGTTTGCTTTCAGTTAAGATGGACAGATGGTTCAGCTCGCAGTAAAACACGCATATAATCATGTAGAACAGCATCACACTTGTATATATGATACAATAACCAACTTGAATCTCACTCCAAGTCTCGTCGACCCGGCTCCGGACACTCGATTACCGACCGAAGTTGAACGTCCTGTTCGTCCTATCCTTCTGCTCACCACTCTCTCCAACACTCACGTAAATTAAAATGCGGGCCTTCGTCGTCTCGGAACTTGCCCATCCGTCCAAGATTGCCATGACACAAAACGCCCCAGAACCAAAGCTTAAACCCAATGACGTCCTCGTCGAAGTCTATAGCGCCGGGCTAAACTTCTTTGATGTACGCATTCTCCTTAATTGTCTCATTCGATTTCACACCACAACCACCTATAGATCCTCCAAGCCCAAGGAAAGTACCAGCACAAACCCCCTCTACCTTTCATTCTGGGTGCAGAATTTTCCGGAAAAATCGCGGCGCATTCACCTATCCCCAAAGGCTGTCCTTATAAACCTGGACAACGAGTGTTTGGGTCTGCTCAAGGATCGTATGCCGAGAGGGTGGCAACAGACTGGACACAGATACTCCCTTTACCGGATCCTCTCACTTACGATGAGGGTGCTGGTGCGTATAGCCTGTTTGATTCTGGCCCCATCACAAACCGTCTTCGTTCGCCCAGGGTTGTACATCACTTGGCCGACGAGTTATGAAGCATTAGCCGGACGTGCAAATCTACAGCCTGGTAGGGCAATCCTTCTCCATTTGTGAGCCTGGTGTGTTAACGTTCATAGGTGAATGGGTTCTCGTCACTGCAGCCGCTGGAGGTGTTGGAATCGCGGCTGTTCAGCTTGCCAAGGGTAATGTGTGTTTCCCGCTGTTGAACTCTGAAACTGACCTTATTGTCCCTTAGCTCTTGGTGCCCGAGTTATCGCGGCAGCAGGGTCTGAAGCCAAACTGGACATTGCAAAGAAATACGGGGGCGCAGATCATGGTGTCCTTTACAGCAAAAAAGGATGGCAGAAAGAAGTACTCAAACTGACGGGAGGAAAGGGAGTGGATGTCATTTACGACCCCGTTGGCCTTATTCAAGGTTTGCTGGCCCAACTGGTGGCATTGTGAACGAATTAACGAGTACTCCAGATTCGTTAAAATGCATCGCCTGGAGAGGACGCGCTCTCGTCGTTGGCTTTGCTGCAGGCACAATCGAGAAGGTGCGGAGGACCAACATATATCCGATACTCATGTGACATTGTGGTTATCGTGGCGTAGGTACCTACGAACCTCGTACTTCTCAAGAACATCTCCATAGTTGGATTGCACTGGGGTGCTTATACTCGTCGGTCTCACATCCTCCGTTCAACCACAAAATGACGTTTTTTTTTCCCAGAACACGAACCTGCCAGAAGGACAGTCGTATGGCGGGAACTCTTCGAGTGAGCTGACATTCTTCTTCTTCCTCGGGGTGTTTACCGGGCCTTCCCAAGCTTGCTTGCGTCAGGAAAAGTGAAACCGCTGCTGTATCCCACGACATATCCACTGAAGCGCTTAGCCGATGGCCTAGGTGCCATAGAACGAAGGGAAACTTGGGGGAAGGCCATCGTCAAGGTCAAAGAAGAGCCTGGCGTGAAAGCGAAGCTGTAGTGGATTTCTTGTCATGTACTATTCTACATGTTGAATGTGTGATTTAAGGGTAATTACGGGGGTTTACGCTATTTATTGCGAATTTGGTTCCACAAGTCTTCCTCATAACTCGATGCGACCATACTATCCCGCCTGTCGATGTATTCTTCATCCTCTAACTCTTGCATAAGTGCGTCTTCGTCTGTATCCAATGGAATCAGCTCATCCTCTTGATTTGGGTGTTGTTTCGGCTGAGCAGGGTTGACTCGACTGTTCGGCAAGACAATGAGAGGTGAATAGAGTTGCCGGTGTAATGTCGAAGCGGGCTTGGTCGTGACCTGCTCCTCGGAATTCGACTTTTGAACACTGTCAGCCAACTTGGTCTCACTCTCAGCATCGCCACTTACGTCGCCGTGACTGGATAAATTTGTTTCAGAATCGCTCATGTTTGACGCCTCCGAGGATGAGTACCAGTTTGAGTTCACGCCCGTCATCTCCACAGCACGTTCGACGTGATCCACGGACAACTGAAAATGATATTAATACTTGCAGCAGATACACAGTACGATTCGCTGACCTCTTTGTTAGGTCTTGATCGCCAAACCTTGATGTCACCTTTCATGCGAATATCTTGCTCGAATAGTATCATAGAGCGGTGTAGAACCTCAGTGACAAATTCAACCACGACTGCCTTCAAGAGCCGTATTGTTTCTGCAGATATGGCCTCAACAGGGGAGTCAGATGACCTGTTGTATACATTCTATTGGTTCCATCCCAGCAAGTAGTTGATAAACTTACTCAAGAAGCCGGCTGAGCCTCGAAAGATTGAAAAACTCCAAACCAGCATCCTCGAGGCCATGCCGTGTGAGACCACATCGAGCTAACAATGACTTCACTTTATTAGCTTTTGTGACGCCTCCAGACCGTGGGTGTGCGTAGACCGTTTCGTCGTGAGCGGGTGGTAGTTCCGAGGTGTTTTCCGGAGGAGCTGGAGACCTTATAGACCGGTCATTCTCATCGCCTTCATCATCCTCGAAGTCGCTATCAATAATCTCTTCTTGCAAGAGCCTTCTCTTTTTCGTGTTATATGCCTTCGGGCGTCCTTTCTTCTGTACCCTCGTCTTGAGTTTTCTTCCTGGACGGAGCCTTTCAACCGCGTTGTTGACAGTTTCTCCTCGCGCTTCGGCACGTTTGCGACGCATATACAATCGCTTTTGCTGTCTGCGGCGAGAAGCAGGACTGAGCTCTCTGATACGAGGGTTGGCACCGCCTTCCTTATCTTTTTTGGCAATAAACAGTTGCGCGTCCTCATGGACCGGAATGTTAGAGGGTTCGGGGGACAGTCGGTCGGCGCCAGAAGCTTGTCTGAGGACGAAATTAGATCCAAACACCCCATCTACAGCACCATCCGGCGCACGATGTGTTGGGGGGACATCACCATCGTCGACGACGCGGCTCGCTTGGCCCGGGGGTGCGGACACAATGGGGAGATGTGAATCGGGGACGGCTTGAGTTTCGGATAAGTGACGGACTTCGTTATCGTCAGAATTCGGTTGAACGATTGCCCCATCTCTCTCCGTCAAAGTGCTATCCACGCTGCGAAGTATACTTTCCATCGCCTTCAGGTAGTGCCTATCCAGTCGGCTCATCACGGCGTCCAGAGTGACGTCGTCCGCGCATAGTGGGTCCGTCCACTGGTTATCTACCAGGGCAGATGCTTGTTCCTCTTCCCAGCCGATCAAGGAATCAGAAACCTCCAGCGCCCCTTCAAGTTCCTCTCTCAGCTGCACATTCGAAGGATCCATGGCCGAGGCCTTGTCCAACATGTCCGTATACACACACACGTCGATGATATTTTTTGTACCAATGTCCGCAGAAATGAGGTCGGGTCGAAAACGAGAATGTACAGTGATTCCATGGAAAAAGAGGTCCTTCTCCTCAGGCGACCAGTCGTTGCCTATCGGGACAAATGAGGGAGAAAGATGTTTATCGTGAGACCCACTGAGATGAGCTCGAAATTGTGAGAGGTGTTCGCGGAACTGCAGGGCATAGTCCACCATTCAGAAGTTCCATAAAGATTGGGTGAGAGTGTGGTTGGGAATGGTCGTAGTTTGCCGATTATGGTAATTAGTAAATCCAGGGTTCTAAGTAAAGGGGGCTACATAATGGAGAGTGCAGTAAATGTGTACAGATGAATGTTGTCAGAAACGAGACCGATATATAAAATTCCAGGACGCTAAAGGTTTGCAAGTGCTTCCCGTGCCGTACCAGCTCTGAGTCTGGCTTCCCAGTGTCGTCTGGCAATTTGACGAAGCTCCCCCTTCACAATTTTACCCGAAGGGGTATGTTCTGAATGTGTGTCAGATGGTCATTTTCTCGATGAATTCACTTTTTTTTACGTACCGAACGGTTGATCTAGTAGTATTATCATCACGGGGACCGCGAAACGAGGAAGGCTAGGCGAGATGTGAGCTTCGAGAAAAACGGGGATCAATGCTAAAACCTTTTTCGTGCCAAGGCTACCAAACTGGCCTCTGTAACCCTGCCTTGGAATGCGGGCTTGACGGAGACAACAGCAGCCACAAGCTCTCCTAGTCGTTCGTCTGGAACTCCTACGGCCGCGGCTTCTGAGATCCGAGGATCAGCATACAGTGCATTTTCTACTGACACTGAATCCTATTACGGGATGCATTTATCGTATCGAATCATACGTTTTGGAACATGACACTTACCACATTCTCTCCTCCACGAATGATAATGTCTTTCACTGGAATGACACATAAGTCGGGCGCGTGGAAAATACCAGGGATGTGTGCTCACGTCTATCTTTAATGTAGAGGAAGCCCTCTTTATCAAGATAGCCAAGGTCACCAGTTCGGAGCCAGCCATCAGCAGTAATGGCCCTCGCTGTTGCATCTATAGATACCTATCAATATGTGCATGTGGTGATGTTCCAGATCACTCACCACTATCACCCCAATAGCATTTCATGATATTGGGACCCCGCCTGGCGGTAACCGTACATAAATAACGACCAAGTACGTCACAGAAAAGAAGACGACGTACAACCAGACTTCTCCTACGGTACCGGGAGGAACACATATATCGTTGTTTATGATCTTGATGTCATTTACTGGAGATGCCCTCCCTCTAATCAAGATTAGGGTACAAAAGGTCAAAGATCAGCATCGGGCTTACGTGCTCGTAGGGCGCGCTGTATAATCTTCACCAGAAAACTTGGGAGGAAGAGTGAGGCGTTGAAGCCAAGCAAGAAACGCAACTTACCGATACCGCAATGGAATTAGTCTCTGTCAATCCGTAGGCCTGGCTCCTGGTGCAAATTAGTGTTGTGCTATTTCAAGATGGACTTTACAAACATAGTTGCCGTAGGGAACGCTTTCCTAGCCCTCGGTACCAGCGAGTCCGGGGCTGACGAGCCACCAAACAGAAGTCCCTCGAGTGGATGGCCAACCAAAGAACTTTCTGCTAAATCTGCAACCATGGCTGGGACACTATCGTACTGTTAGATCGTACGACGGCAGCGGGTGCCCAAAATCAAGGTTCACTCACCCCCCAGCCACACCCACGTTTTCTTCCTTGATCAACCTATAGATATTCATAGTCATGTCACCGGTGTTGATACAACATCTCGAAAAGCATACCTGACGGCTATACGGATAGAAGTCAGATCCAAGGCCGCCAGCTGGGCTAAAACAAAGGTGCTCACCCTCTTCAGAGATCCATTTCTTCATCAGCACAATCTTCATACCTGTCATGGTGGCCATGATCTTCTTGGATCAGTTCACAATCAAACCCTCGTTCTGTGATTACTTACAGAGAAGCTCGTGGTCCCTGTCACATGGAAGAGTGGAACAGAGACGAGGACCCCTTTTTGAGGAGAAGGTGACTTGAAACTGGGAATAGCTTCGCCGCGTCGTAATGCTGCCCTAGATCCACCGACAAGAGTCTGCAACGAATGTTATCAGCTGTCTAAATGGAGGCGAAATGACTTACATTGACCACGTTAGTCAGGAATTGTCGCTGAGTACTAAGAACGCCTTTTGGGAGCCCAGTCGTACCTATTGCGAGCCACGATCAGCAGACACTTCAGCATGAGAAGGCGGTTTGCACCTGATGTGAACATAATGGTGGAATTGTCCTCAGGTTCTATTTTGAGACCTGGGTTTAAGATTGATCCGGTTTCTCCGCGATAATTGGCCAGTGTCGAAGGAAAGTTGCTCATGCCTTTCCAGCTACCTTTTCCCTCATGGCTGTCAAAGACCAGAAAGCCTGTGGTCCCTATCTGCTCCTGGAAACCGAGCGTAATCGGTTCCAATAGGCTGGCTCTCTCTGGATCAAGCAGTATGAGCTTGCATTCTGTATGTGAAAGGCAAAATCGAAGGGGGTCAATGGGAAGCCAACTAGAGCTCGAGGAAAAATTAGAATTAGTGTGCGCCATGACAGTATGGTGACACCCACGCGTTTGCGAGCACCGATACGGCCCCAATAAGGTCTAATAAAGGCGACTTAGCGACCACGGTGACGGATAGCCTCGACCTATACTTACGACAAGCCCAGAAAGCGACAAGGTAGTCAGGACAATTGCGCGAGCATATACCGACACGATCACCTATCGACTAGGGGGTAAGTGGTAATTTCACAAGGTCGGACAGCAACTGACCCTTCTTTACTCCAAAAACATGGCGAAACACCGCAGCCGTTTTTACTGCACGCTCGTGTACCTGTTGGTAACTCAACCGTTGGCCTTCAAATACAATATAGGCCTGTTGCGCGTATTGTTCGACAGCTGATAGCCAAAAGGCGCGTAATGAGGGCCAAAGATTCTTGTAAACGCGTTGTAGCCTTCCGTCAACCAGGATCGTATCGATTTCATGGATATTTCCAGTCGTACATAGGATGGCGTCGGCTGAAGAGGGATTAGACCTTCATCAGCAGAATTGATTCACACTTACTCTCAGCAAACGTCCGTGCAGGTATCCAAGTCATGATAGAAGAGCAAAAGGCAGCGAAAGTAAAAGTGAGATACGCATTTACCCACTGCTCTTTATCAAGCTGGCCCACACACAAGGAAAGTGCTGTCATCCTACGGAACTCTCCCCTAGTAGCACGCTCAGGGCTATAACAAAATTGATGCTTTGTGAACGCGAACCTTGTATGTCCGCGGGCTGGTGGTAATCCGCGGTTGTTCGAGAAAATATTGCCGATTACAGGCACCTTCTGTATGTCCAATTGCCGAAACTTGTCCTTACTTGTCGTCCTTCAACTCTGTCATCGTGTAGCGCCTAAAGGATCTCAGGAAGATCAGGCAACCACGGTTCGGTCAACCTCGGGAGGTCGAACAGGGGTAGGTGATAGTATTCCTTTATGCCTGCCTGGATCCGTGAAGAAGGCAGTATTTAGGGCTCTTCGCACCACATGGGTCGATTATACACGGAGGCGGGTTACATGGTGGACGACCGGACTACCATTAATACTCTACCTGATGTCCCGTTACGTGGTGGTTCCAAAGGAGTTGGAACAATGCTGAACCTTGTCTACTGGCATTTTTAGAAACCAGAGCGCGGATATGGCCATTCTGTCAAGAAAAAGACGGTGAGGTAAGGACCATAACTCACGACGTGAAAAATATACAATTTCCACATGAAGACAATCCTATCATTGCGGGCTCTGTGATCAACTAACCGGGCTGGGAGGAAGCCCGGCTGGCACCCGCAAGATAGTCTGGTGTGGCTATCAAGTTGATAGCTTAAAAGCTATGAATAGGGATGTCCAATAGCGTCGAAGTGAAGGACGTCTTGACTGGCGGGAGTTGGATACTCGAAGACCGAAGGTTGGCGTCATTCAGCAATTCGGGCTAGTCAAGCGAGAAATTTTCTATGGCGCGAAGGCGGCTGGAATGCGATGAAGTGCCATGATTGAACACTTCGACGAGGGAAACAAAGGTAAAGGTAGTGAGTATGGGTTGCAAATTAACTTGAGCAACGTCCTTGCCAAGAAGCCGATCCCTTTGCCCCTTGTTTGGCTCTGTTAAGAACGGAAGTCTTTGCTTGCCATCCGCTTTCGGTCCTCGAACCTCCTCAACATCGCATACCGCTTCAAATCATCATCCTCATGCAAAGTCACGATGAATTAGAACCCACCGTACGAATTCGTGAAGTCAAACGGGATAGGGTCAACTTTGTGCTCGAAAATGTTGACCTTGCGTATGCTGTGGTGGTGCTTGACGCGAGGCTCAACATGCTGACTTATCTTCAGTTTCGCAAACTCCTTCAGGAGGGTTATGATGGCAGACATACCGACAGTGGGTACGTAACATCTTTCTGACCGATTGTATTATCTCTCACTCTACTCTCACAGCCATTGATATGGTGGAAATCGAAATCAATACCACTGTCCTTCCTGATGAATTTATTGCTCACCGGCTCGGCATGATACCATTAGTGAGCTCTAACTGCGAGGAGGCCATTCGTTACACACGAGTAGATTTAATTTCTCCTCTGTCATACGCGTGTTCTTACAACACCCGAACAGGACTGTACATGTCTTGCGGGATGCCCATTCTGCTCAGTCCGGTTAAACCTCAATGTCTCTTGTCACGATAGCCACACCCTGGACATAACAAGCGAACACCTTGAACTCATTCCACCGAATGATCGTGGTCAATGGGATGGAGAACAAGAAGAAAATACTGACGGTGATGAATTAACAAAACGACCAGCAAACTTTGGACAGCCTGTTGGGAAAAGTGAAGTCCTTCTTCTAGGGGACGCAATCCTTATTCTGACGTGAATACGCGTAGACGAACCTGGAGCTCCCCCTGTGTTGATATGTAAGATTAGAAAAGGGCAGGAGTTGAAGGTCAAATGTTATGCAAAGAAGGTGCGAGCCATCATCCTGGCATGGTCAATTCAATGAATTTAATGTTCGGCTAGGGCATAGCCAAAGAACACGCCAAGTGGTCCCCATGTTCAGCTGTCGCCTTCGAATACGATCCTTACAACAAATTACGGCACACGACATATTGGTTCGAAACCGACAAACGGGCAGAATGGCCCGTCGGCGACAATGGGAAAGAAGAGGAACCACCACGAGAAGACGAAGCTTTTGACTATATGGCCAAACCCAATAAATTCTACGTCGAAGTTGAAACAGATGGCAGTTTGGGTCCTCAGGAAGTTGTCATGAGGGTATGTCTTCCGTCGAACTGATCCTTCGCGTTTGAACTGTTCCGTTCATGCCGCTGCTGCGCCTGACAGGGTCTCGCCGAACTGCAAGCAAAACTCGCCAACCTCATCCTCGGCCTTAAGCCTCAACCAGAAGTTGACCATGCCGAACAACACGCAAACGGTGTGTCTCACGAGGGTGGGTGGGCTAATCCCGCCGGAGGTGCGGGTGCGGGTGCGGGTTGGGGTGGTGGTGGTGGTGGTGGTGGTGCCAGTACGTGGGGAGGGAACGAAGCTTCGAGTTCTCCTACAGGTTGGCAATCCACAAGTCCAAGTGGGGGCGCGAGTTCGTACGGTGGAGCCACGGTAGCTTCTGGTGGTTGGGGAAGTCCTGCAGCGCAAGCGAGTGGCTGGAGTTTGTAGTCTGTACCAAAAAAATATTTATTCTGGTGCATATGCAAGATACGAGAAAAAAACGAGGGTAATAGCATGTAATAGCTTGGGAATAGTATGGTGAGGTATGTGCATCAAAAGGGTATTCCCTGCGTGAAATCCTTCAATCGAATTGGTTCCACTATCGACGAGTGAGCTCGATAGCTTCCGTACTAGTACTGTAGCCCGGCGTTGACGCAGATGAAGAAACAGGCATCGTGACGGCCGACGGCATGTCCATGAACGTAGGTCTTTGGGGTTGATGCTCTGGAAGTCCTCGACGAGGACTAGTCATATGCAACTATAATGGCGACAACGGCGGTTAGCGAAACCGTGTTTCCGAGAAAGATTGCCCAACACTTACCTGATCTGCTTCACCGAACACATCCCGCGAGTCATCGTCTGTCAGAGTTATAGGGTGATGAGGTCTGGTATTACAAACCATAGATAGAGACTTACGCAGTACCATCTTGCTGTCCGTTAACTGCCAGCCACCTGCTGGAGCCGTGTCAGGTTGTGCGTGTTCTGCATGTCGATCTTGTGCTTGAACAGTGGACCAGGGGACCTCAGTGTATCGTGCAATGTTCGGCGGTGCTGCAGGACTTCCACCCGTTCCATGGATATGCAATTCTGCCAGGGCTAACTTGAGTGCACAAACCCACTTATTTCGGCGTTTTGCTGGGAGGGTCGGCATCGAGTTGTGTGAATCGGGCGTACTGCATACTTCGGTAATAAAAAAACGCACACTTCAGAGCTGCCATTTGCGAATTACTCTTGTACTTGATGTCGGCACTGAGAATCATCTTTTCCTGGTTAGGGAAGTCTTTCGTCCACGACTCATCAGCCACAGTCTATTAAGTCCGAAAGGCATGATACATACCAACAACAGAAACATCGAAGACAGGTTGATAATCTCGACGCTCGGCCTGGACAAACTCCAACATTTTCTGTCGTAATTTCTCAATGTCCTCGAATGAAGTGGAGTAATTCACGTCAAAGGTGAATTTTTCTGACATCTACGAGAATGAAATCTGATAGCCATCTTAACAAATTGTAGACGAACCTGTGGACTCCTTCGGTAATTGTAGATAAACTGTAATATCACCGTCAACATTTCAAAACACATGAAACAGCATTTATAGCTACCTGTCCGTTGAGAACGAGATTTGGAGCTGAAACGCATGTCCCACCGCTATCCAAGAAGATAGTCGTAAGGAGGCGAATTTCCTTGACAGTGTACACCTCCTTCGAAATGGCAACGCGATCGCCCACATCGAAGGGGTGCTTCACGAACAAGAAAATAATACTCGTCAGCACCTCCTGCAGACTTCCACCGATGAGCCAGCTGAGACCTGGTGTGAATTACAGCACGCAAGATGCATTTATTAGGGATATAAAGCACCAAAAGGAGGCAAGGGACGACTCACCCAGAATGAGCGTGCCTGCGCCTGTGATCAGCGCCACAAGTTGGGCTTCCTGTTGAAAGCTGTCAGCTATGTTTCGCAAGGAACTACCAACAATGGATACGAACCAGAACGACGGCAATAACCAGAGCAACAATGACTACGTAAAGTGTCATAAAGATGTTATCCAACCGTCCTACGGCACTATCAAGGTCTCTCATGGAGTTCTCAATAGACAATTGTTCGCGGTGAAATTCCCTGGGAGAAAGCACGGTCATTCAACAAATCACCAGAGAGGGAACTCTCAACAAACAAGCAGGCTATTTCGATTTCTTCTCGAGTGGCATCCCCGTTCGAATCTTTATCAAAGAGAGCGAATGCTGTATCTGCTTCGTCTTTGTCTGAGAAATATGGTTGAATGTCCTCCACAAGAAGGTAATGAGCGCCCTGCTTCGCGAAGGAATAGAATAGCCTTCGGGCGAGCTAGCAGGGGGTTCAGAACAAACAGGACGGATGTGAGTATCGGCCATACCAAGCGAGACTTGTTGGCGGATTCCAGAGCAGTTTTGACGATGGCCTGAGGTGAGTTAGGTTGAAGAACCGAACTTCGCACGACCGTCAATTCCGAGCAGAAGACAAAAGGAATTGGATTAACCTTCCAGCGATCTCCGAGGCGACATTGCCTAATGCGGTCGTCGTTGTCGTAGCTGCCACACGGACGCCATGTCGGATGGCCTTTAGAATTTTGGCAGGGTTCATTGTATTGCGCTTGTTATTGCCATCCAAGAGGGTATCGGTACGGTCTGGTATATCTGAAGAATTTCGGTACAATGTGACGAGAACCTTGACGGCCAATTTTTGATCGGCAATTCGTTCTTTCAATGTGTTAAGCGCCCAAACTGGCATAAAACCGGGGGAAAGCCCACCTGCGTAGGACCTTTCGTGGAACTTGCCCGCTATCCATTGAATGGCAAACTTCTCGAACAGCAGTATGAGAATGCACACGAGAATACCAAACAACAGCCTGCCAAGTAATTTGACGACCTTTTGGCTCTTGTCAGACGCATCGGCGCTCTGGTGAATATCGATTATGGGGTTCCAGGATATCCATATTGCCAAGGACCAGGCGAAGAGTGCAATATACCTGTTGACTTTAGTGAGACCAACCTCGACGAAAGTGTCCGATAAATAAACCCACCGATGAAGAGCAGAAGCCCATTCGATGTACCGTCGTGAAGCAACTGCAACAACCCCGATAGTGGCCTTCATGACAACAGGTAAAAGTCGTCTATCGTCCCCATGATTACTCCGAGCATACTTTGGGAAAGGTACAACAACTTACGATCCAGCTAACGCCGCCCACCAACCTGCGCAAAGGATCCAATCGATATCCGACAAGAACTATCACCACTTACCTCCCCAAACCACACTCAACCAGATACTCCACCAATGAAGCTGCACACCCCAAACCTATATCTTCGGTCAATCCCTGATCTCTTGGGGCACGAAGAATACGAACCTGAGCATTAGGAAATTTCGTAAAATGAAGGATACCCGGAATCCAAAGAATAGCAAGAACCGGGGCAATAAACAAAATCCATCGCGTCACAATAGAGACACTGAGGAGGTAATTATAAAGTTTCGATAACTTTGGGAGAGGATTCTGCGTCTCAGCAAGAGTCGGAGCGGTCATTAAGCAAGAGGTCCGAACCTTATTCTTTGGGACGTCGCCATCAGCAAATACCAAATGGGCTTGGCTCGCGTGGCGTGAATCAAACCCTTCATACGAGCTTTCAAGCTTCTTCAGCCCAGCCATGAAATCCCAACTATTAGTCCTCTTCTTAAGATTCGGAGAGTTTGGAGAGGTCTCTCCTGGAGACAAAGTCGCGTGCCCAATTTCGGGATCGGTTTGTGCGGGTCTAGGATCGGGCGCATGAATTTTGACCGCCCCCGCCATGGTTGGATGGGACTCGGGAGATACAGGAAAGGACAAAGAAGTGGAAGAGAGCTGAAGGTGAGCTGCAGGGTTGTTTGGGCGCGACAGGTGGCTAAAATGCGATTACACGCCAAGATCGGTACAAACTCAACACCTCTTCATGCTGAACTTACCTTGGCAATAACTCTACGTCTTCAAATGAGTCCTTCCCGGTCTGTCCCAGCGGGTAGCGAGAAGTCCAGCCTTTTAGAGGTTGAGGGGCATAGGTTGAGAGCCTTCGAATTGGTGGTCAATTTCTTGGCTAGCGCTGCTCGGCAGATGGACCACTGTCCCACGAAGGTATGGTTCAAGCTGTCTACAGAACCTATTGCCCACGTAGCTTTCAATGCCCGAGCTATTCGCTGTTGCTCCAAAGCGACGTCGATGGACCTTTGGTTTTTCTTGGACCAACGCGCCAAGCACGGCACCAAGACCACGATGATGATAATCATCTTTCGATTCACAACTGAGGTCATGAAGGCGGCGGTGGATCGTGTCAATGACATTAGACCTTTCAAGATAAAAGATCAAACGCGTTCTCGGAGATTCTCGAAGTCCAGATTGTCGCAAAAATTACTTATGACGTCATTGAAATGCAGACGTTTACAGCCACCACAGTCCACCACCCGGATCAGACGGTATCAGTAAGTTCCACTCCTATGATTGTGCTGCTCATGACTTCTTTGCATTTATTGATAGTATGGACCAACTCCGAAACCCTGCTTCGAATTCGTAGCACCTCAGCTGATACACTATCACCCGAACCTGCATGCACCTGCAAATGGTTCCATCCGCTATGACCGGTTGCGTCATTGTTGGGATATGGTGCCCAGCATAGTGTGGATGAACTTGTCAAGATTAACGGAACGTCGGTGATCGCAACAAAACACAACGTTCACAAGTGCATCCGCCTCAACAAATGATCCCAGTCCTCTACGATCGGTGGCACATTACTAGCCGCCACCGCTACCCGCTTGACTGGCGAATGGAAGGTTACTGCAAGCGGGGAACCTCAAGAATCAAAACTACGTCCGCGGATTAACGTACGGCTTTCCGAGACTTTCATATCGCGTACATGGATAACCCTTCCCCTCCTTCAAGTTCATCGAAGCATGAAATATTGCGATACCTCCATTGTTCACCTACTGACATGCATCCAAATTCCAGTCAAGCTCCTTGAAACACGCGAACCACACAGTTCCTCCACCCACCTCTTCCGTCAATCCTTCTACTCCCGCGGAAGAACCACGGTGAAGTAGTCGCATTGAACGCACACGATAAGCCAGGCTCGAACCTGATATCGGACCCATAACCCCCTAACTTTCCACGGCGCTTGTACACCCCTGGCCACGGTACAACGCTGGCACCGGCAACTTAAACCACCATCAGTCACGTCCTTCGTGCAACTCCCCATTCATCCGTCGATTCATTCGACCAACTCAGCAATGAACATTTTTCCAGGCCACGCCCTCACTTGCTACTCGGTCAAATTCTATTGTCTTGAAGATCGCGTGCCTTGACACAACACGCGCCTCACCTGCACACTCCAGTGCTTGCCCTCCCACATGATCGCCAACCGAGGAAATCCGATTATATATACCGATGATCTCCTCAAAAACACTATTTGAAATTCCAAGAAAAGTATCAATAATTATAATAACCGTGATCGATTATCGAAATCTTAAAAGCCCGAGTCGACTCGGGGCTCGTCGACGTCATCGACCTCGTGGTTGGTTGGTCTTTCAGCTTTCTTCAAGGGGAAGTCGAACGTCGGGCGGCAGGGGTTTGGTTGTCCGGACGTCCATTCGTACCTGTGTCGCAATCATGATCACCCTCACGTTTTTATCGATGTCGAATTCGGCCGTACGCATGCAGGTCCCCCTCCTGTGTGGCATTCAAGTTAACTGCTCACCGGATAAGACGAAGCGCATGTCCGCCTTGCTTTCTTTTAGCTTTCTTCAGGAGGAATAAACCCACGACGCGTCGAACGTCGTTCCAATTAATATTGTCCGGACGTGCATTCACCTAAGTATGCAATTATGATCATCCCGGGCCCAATCACATATCCTGGCTAGGCCTCCCCACCCTCCCAGTTTGAATTCAGATCAAGAATGCAGGTTAACATTTATCCGAATCAAACCGTATGCATACAGATCAGGCATTCACGTTAACAAGCGCCAGCCTAAGTTAAGACGAGGCGCGTGTCTGCCTTGTGTCCAATACCGTAATGACCCCCAGGTCGTACCTTATCATTCCGGCCCCAAATGCATCCTGTATCAATATCCCGAACATCATACAGCAGATCCAGAAATAGCAACAACTGGTTCCACTCAAAAACCTCAATGCTAACGCCGACCCAAATAAATTAAATTTCAACCAACCCAACATGAAATGAAAAATGAAAATGCGTCAAGGTTAACATTCTTAATTACTGCTGCGCCCTCGTATGAGTTATGAGTATAGATACCTATATCCAGTAAAAAGCTCCATAATGAATCACCATTCCCAAACGAAAAGACCACGAGGAGTCGATCTAAAAATCTACCGGAAAACAAGAGGTGACAAGATAGACATGGGTAGTGCTGTTGATGACGGCGGTGGTGGCGACAAAACATACATAGTTTGAGTATGCCGTTTCGGTTTGAAAATAAGGACGACGACAAGTCCAAATATAATGAGTATTAACAATAATATGCATTTCCGTCTTGCAGTATTCTTCTGGTATCTTCACGTAAAAGGAAGCCAAGTCAGCCTTCGAAGACAAACCGCAAAAATCGACTAACCTTGTGGCAATATCCAATTCTTTTACAGCCTCACCTACATGCGCCGCTGTTTGCTCGATATTGTATTCAATACTATCCAACAGTGTACCCTGATCAATCACAAGAACAGACAAATCTTTGAACAACTCCGCAAGAGAGGCAATGCTGTTCGCAATTTCGGTCAATTCGCGGTTTCGCATTCGAATGTCCAGTGAGGGTTCAGCTTGTGTCAAGGATTGTGACTGAGATCGTGTGTGCGTCTGCAAAACACGAGGAGCGAGGCAGTGAAGATCGATGGTCCAAATCATGAAGGGCGAACGAATAAAAACATATGGAGCACAGATGGCGATCAGTACACGCATGCCATGAAGAGATGAATGATAGAAACCCACAGCAGCTGCCACATCGTCGTCCACGGCGTTCAATCCCTCAGTTCCCTTCAACGAGACGGTCCCTGAAGCGATCAGAAGGTCCTGATTCTTGATCGCATGACCTTGGAGTTCTAGAACAATCAGGTCAGTATTGCGGGGAAATACAAGTTTTGCCTCGTGTTGGGATGCATGTATGACACTCACTCTCCATGTAGACGCGTTGCTTTTTTCGAAAGGCGGCGCTCAGCTGCTGAACCTTGGCAGCCAGAGCTCTCTGCACGTTTTTGGCTGTGAGGGAATCATGACCAGCAGGTGTTCCATTTGACTGAGATGGCGGAAATGCATGTGAGTCGGTGCCAATTTTCTGGATCAAGAGCTGGCAGCGTCGAAAGTCCTGGTTGATCCGAGCAGCGTAAGATTCGGAGACCGAGATGAAGAAAATAAGAGTTAGCTCTGTGACACACACCCTTGTAATGTCCGTCGTGAAAGCCTCGATCTCGCGTTCTTCTTGAGATCGGTCCGAGAAGCCGGGGAGAACGTGCTTCGCGTGAAGCTTGTCCAGCGAAGTGACTATGAGGAGCAAGGCAGGTGAAGTAGAGGGATGGAAGAGAGAGAGGCTTACATACTCTTTGCGTGCGTATCGGCCAGAATCTCGTCGACTTGGTCTGACAGGTCAACCCTGGGGAAGGTGAGTACTGAAACAGGAATGAAATGCTCGGGGAATGACCATTTTGGAGGTAGATTGATATCTAGGGCGACATGACTCTGAATAAGGCCCTCGTTTTCGTCCACAGTTGGATCTGGATCGTCGTAGCGGGAGGAGCGAGAGCGAGTAAAACGCGTGGGTCTGAGGCTTGATTCACGGTAGGAGAGAAATAAGCCGGTCCTGGAGCGTGTTGTTGGGTGAAATGAGGAGGACGAGGCGGAGGCAGAGGACATTGGGGGCGCGTGGCTTGTTTGGCGACGACGAAGGCTGACAGGCCGGGCGATGACGACAGTGGGCTGGAAAGCGCTGATGGGATGTGGGCAGACACGCTGCTGGGCTGTGACTCGGACATGGGTGGTGGTGTTGTGGAAGTAAACTGGTGAATGGCGTTCACGAGCCAACGTAACAGGCTGGGCCAGGGCAGAACATATTCCCAATTAGCAGCTGATCTCATTGTTATCGGATCTCGTTTCGTGCTATAAAATACCAACCAAATCCGCCCCGACGCCCATCAGAACACCCGCCGTCATGTGCAACCTCGACACGTCAGTCCTGTCCTCCCTTCCCACTTCCTTGCTGACTCTCTCACAGTGAAGGTACCAAACACGGCTGTGGCCACTACATCATCGTCCGTCGTCCGCTCCTCGTCCTCGCCGTCACCAACCCTCCTTTACAGACCCGCAAACTTGCAAAGATCGACTGTAGAAGCCAGTATTGCCTGCACTCCGTGAACCATGCAAGTAACTGCCCCCACTGTCCAAGCTGTGATAGGGTCAGTCGTCCCTCTCTCAGTTTGCCTCGCTCACACTTGCCGTAGTATCTCGGTCCAGACCACAGCGAAACAGTAACACAAACCACCACCGAGTACTGCACCGCCTGCGCATACTGGTACCAGGGCGCGGGCTCTATTCCAAGACGATGACGCTCCCCAATCTACTTTTTACTTTTCTCTCTCGCATTGCTTTGTTGTACCCCGCATCGATGCCCATGTCTGCTATCCACAACCGCTGTATTCCTTAATATCTTCATATCACGACATCTACATCAATAATTTTACTTGCGACAAACTTACGACATTTACCATTGAATGGCAATGCCAACAGTATCACTTTCGACCGCGCGGTATTGAGTCCGAAACAATTGCCTTCGTAAGCTCGCACTGTCCTTTGTCCCCGGCTCCATCGCACCGCCCAATGCCACTTCATCTAGTACCCGAGTGACCAACGAATCAGCATCCTCCAATAAGCTCCTTTGCAACCCTTCGGTCAGGCTCCTACGATCCGCTCCTGAAACACCATCCACCCCATTTGGTTGTCCAGGGAAAGCTCTTGATCGCGTTGTTGTCGTTATCATGGCCTGCGGTCTTGATGCAGATGTCCAACTCGAGGTCCTGCAAGTAGGTTCCGAGGAACCATCCACGTCCTGCCAATACATTTCCTCCACCTTTTTTGTCCACTCTCGATCCCCCCATTTAGGATTCAACATACCTCCTCCTTCAGTACCAACCACATCCATCACGCCACTCTCCTCCCAACTCCGCTGATAACCTTCTTCATCCCGATCTCCTCCTGTAACTGTAGCTCCAGCCTGATTGCCCACAGTCACATTGTCCCGCGGCGGTCTCAACTGTCCTCCACCATTTACACATCCCCCAGGACATGCCATCACTTCCACATAATCATACAACCTTTCATCTCCTTCAACCGCATTCTTCTTAGCGCTCCTTCTAACCGCGGCTTTTCCAGCTAATCTCCCCGCTGCACCCGTTCCAACCCTGACGCCACGCTCCCGACCAACCTTCCTCACCACGTTTTGAAGGTTTCGGAACCCGTAACACTTGGCACCCTTGAACACGATCTCCCCTTCACCCACGCGACCATCAGGACCCTCTTCTCTCAAGATATACTCTTCAAAGTCCGCATTACGAATGGTCTTCACCGAAACCGTAAGAGGCTTGGTAGACGTCTCCTTCAGATGCGAAACGATCGATTGAAGATAAGAACCAGATGATGTCCCAGGGTGCTGCACAAGCTCTGGCAATGTGATGTCGCCAGACACCTTCTGCGCTGGTCTCGTGCCTATATGCAAGTCCAATTCTCCGGCCACCGGTCGAGAGAGATCCCAGTTCTTCTCTTGCATCAAGAGTTCCAACTCCCCGGTTGTTATGACGCAGTCGACGTCTCGTGTTGAATAGACCTCGTTGTAGAAATCCTGTCTCGACGCTTCCAGTTTCTTGTCGTAGCATGGCATCACAGAGACGTGATAGACTTCGTGCGGTCTGCATGGGAAGTCCAGGGATATAGTCCAGTCCAAATATAGGGATTAGTTGCGTTTACGCAAGCACAACGCGCAACCACGTACAATTTACCCAATCGCTGCCCAATCCAATTCTTCGCCAGGGTACCCATGACCTGCTGCGGACTCTTTGTTTTCGCGATGAAAGGAATCATTTCCGGATGAGCCTTTTCGGCATAACAGATCCAACCGGGACATGCACTAGCAAGCATGGGAAGACTCTGTCGTTGTTGGTCTCCTCGCCGATCCTCTTCCCTGCGTTCCTGGAATTCAATTACATGTTCTTGTAGAGCCAGATGTCGAGCAAAAGTCGTGTCAAACACGTGAGTGAACCCCAGAACTTGTGTAGCAAAGGTTTGAACCCTTCTGAGAATCTGTCTTGGTGTAATAACCCGCTGAGAGGCCGACAACGTGGACAGGGATGTTGCAAGCGAAGAAAGGGACTGAGGTGCTATAGAGAGTATAGGAACTTTGTATGATGCAGAGTTCTGATCTGTATTGGATTGGAGGAATGAAAGCACCTCAGTGTGTGATTGAAGAGTAATAAGAACAGATTCTGCTGAAGTGATACAGCCGCTATGTACGGAATTCTCTCAGCATCAGGTATAGAGCATCCAAAATGAGATATAGGCTAACCTGCAAGCAAGGCAATCGTTTAGATTGATTTGGGCTTGTTCAAGCTTTCGCTCAGGTGCTGTAGTATTATTCGTACCCGACGTCGATGGTCCAGAAACTTCATAATAAGACCCGCTAGAATCGATTCGAATCTCAGTCTAGTTCCATGCAAAAAACTGCTGTTAGAACCGCAGCATAACCCAGTTACCAAGAACTCACTGATGCACCTCCTGATTCCGAGATATCGGGACCCTTATCGACTTGCTCTACAGGTTTGATACACGCCTGTGATGGTGTTATGAAATCGTTCAAGTCTGTTAACCTCTGTAGTCATTTGATATCAGATGCGAGGAGCGCTTTCGTCGATTGGAGATACACGTACCAAGGTACCGGAAAATGTCATGGTTTAGATGCAACGTTGGACCAAGAGGGGCGTGTTGTTCGTAGCAGAGAAAGGACCACACCGTTTTCCATAGGTGACAGAGCGTCTTTCGCAAGCAGTGCTGACATCAGCCGGGCTGAGAGCATCTCGGCAAAGAGTTCCGATCATTTCGTGATTGACCGCCGAATGGCTCAGACGGGGCTCGCTGAATTCTCGAGACAATATTTACAACTTTGGTACAGATTGGATTTGAAGAGAAATGCGAATATTCAAATTTGAGAAACCAAGATACCTGCCATCACTTTGGGACCTTGCCTTCTGAAGTTCGGGACAAACAGCATCAGAAGCGTATCAACGTCCAGAACCTTAGAACTTTTGACCAAGGCATATCCAAAACAACGACACATTGCGCCCTTAGTTCGTCAACAACCTGGAGAACTTGGCTGAGAGGTCCAGCGCTAACCGTTCAACTTGCCTGAAGCGAGCGACCCCACAAGCTTCGCTTTCTATATGTTGGATAAGAGCAGAGATGAGAGTAAACTCCTTGTTGCATCGACGATTCGGGCACTTGAACTCGTCGTCGTCATGAGCAGCAGAGTCGAGATGTGCATTTAGAGCACGCAATTGCTTAAACTGCTTGTGACACAGGTAGCATTCAAAGGCAGTTCCTGTGAATGCTTGCTCTGTCGCAATGTAGGAAATAGCAGGCTGCATCCTGTACACCGAGCTTGTGGGTCCAGTGAGCAGCCTAGAGGCCGAAATACTTGGGATGATCTTCATGTTGTGAACGGCAGCGGTGACGTGGTGACGAGTGATACCCTCTTGACAAGCACCTGACTCAATATGCATCGGGATGGAAGATGGAACTTTGAACCCTTGGCCACACAATGGACAGCAGATGGACCGATCACGATGGGCAGCCGAGGCCGAGTGCTAGGCGGCATGTAGCAGCGGGTCCAAGAGATTGGAAGTGAAATCCTACCTGAGCTAGTGCACTCGGGGACGAAAAGTCTCGTGAACAAATGAAGCACCAGTTATGCCGACTATTGTTGGCCAAGTGCAGATAGAGGCTCATCGTGTCGTTGAACCGTCTATTGCAAGATAGGCAATAGGGTTCTACATCGTCCTCTTCACTAGTTTCGGAGTATGAGGTGGAGGCATCTGATAGGTCTGGCTCGGAGTCGGTATCGGATCGTTGGTGCACAGCTGAGTTATGCTACAACGATGATGAGCCTTTAAATATCGAATTTGAGGACCTTCATACCTGTTGGAGCGCGTGATTATCAACGAATCGCCTGTTGCAATCCATGCAGTAATTATGATCGGGACGGTTGCGAATGTGCTGTTAACGAGGTTATTTTATCGTGACCTGTCGTTGCAACATTACGTACCTGCTCCAGGGCGTGCTCATCGACAAAGGCACGCCTGCATTGGGTGCAATACACATGGTCTGAGTCATCTTGATAATGCTACTGACAGGTTAGAGACAGTCTGAGCCTCAACGTCAAATTGCACCTGGTGCAGTTCGTCTTCATCTTCGAAGACTAGTTCACAATCTACACAGCAGCTATGACCCGAACTATCCCGACAATGCTGTTACGAGAATACGCGCATCAGTTACTGTTCCATCGGAATCCATCCAACTTACTTGGAATAATGCGAAGTCATTGGCGAACATACGGTTGCACCGCCTACAAGGAGCTATTGGGGCAAGAGCGGTAATGCTAAGCACCAATGAGATCAAAGTCCTGTAGACCCATTGAGGTAATGCGCACTTGGAGCAGATCACCCAAACTGAGGAAACGACACTCGCAAGGCGTACAATATGGGTGATCAGAATCAGACCGAGCCCTATAATGCTGCATATTGTAATGTTAACAAGGTCTGAACGACTATTGGGTTCAAATGTTCGCATAACCCACCTGATTGATAGCCTGCACATTTACGAACATCCGTTCACATTTAGAGCAGTAAAAATGGTCGAGGCGAACTCGACAATGCTAAGGAGAATGTATGAGGCGGTAAGTTGAAGCAATAAATCGGCATCGCAAGCCACCTGATGTAACCCTTCATCCGTCGCGAAAGGTTGTTCACATTGGCCACAGTAAGGATGGTCCCCGCGGTCGCGACAGTGAGCGTTGACCGCTTCTTGAGAGCGAAATTTCCGGTTGCAAGAACTTGAAGGACAGTGATGATATGGCATTGTTGGAAGTAAACGCAACAGGCGGTTGACAGCTTCGTTCTTATTTATATGTTCAGACATGTGTGGGAGAAATGTGATTGAATAATTCCCACATCGAAGCGACCTGGCCTAGACTTTGCATCAGCCATCATGCAGTTCTTGAGGCGATCTAAACGGAAAGAGACGGAAACCTTTATTCATGGCGTGTAGCGCCACGGCGCCAGACGCTCTGAGTTCAGTATCTCTGCAAATAATACGGATCCCCCAAGTGGAAAATTGGTCGACTGGACGCATCTGGATGAGCGACGTACCGGTGTACTATGGTGAGCCAGAAATCGGTTTGCATCTTGCCGCAAATATCTGGCTGTTGCCGTGTTGACTGACCGAAGCCAGGTACGTTGGGAGCATCTGAACATACGATACACATACAACTGTATGTCTGCAAAGTCTCGCAGGCGAATTGTTCATTGGAGACCCGAAGCAATTTACAGGTTTTGTACAGATTGGACGGAGAGAAATATTCATATTCATATTGAAAGCAAGATACCTGCCACGCCTTGCGTGATTCGATGTCTTGGCCCCTGGAGTTCAGGACAACATGGCGTCTATTCGCCATATCAATATCCGGAACCCCAGAACCAAGACGCCACTTAGGATGCCCAAACCCCTTTCCTCGAACTGCGTCTTTAGTTTGTCAACAGTCTTGAGAATTTAGCCGTGAGGGCGAGCGCCAAACGTTGAACCTGTCCGAAGCGAGCAAGACCGCAAGCTCCACTTTCGATGTGTTGAACAAGACCAGAAATGAGAGTAAACTCTTTATTGCACCGACGGTTCGGGCACTTGAAATTATCCTTGTCATGGGCTGCGGAGTTGAGATGTGCACTCAGGGCACGCAATTGCCTGAACTGCCTGCGACAAAAGTAGCATTCAAAGGCAGTTCCTGTGAATGCTTGCTTCGTTGCAAGGTAGTAGATAGTAGGCTGCACACTGTACACCAAGTTTGTGGGTCCAGTGAGCAGCCTAGAGGCAGAGATACTTGGGATAATGTTCATGTTGTGAACGGCAGCGGTGACGTGGTGACGAGTGATACCCCCTTGACAGGCGCCTGATTCAATGTGCATGGGGATGGAGGACGGAACCCTAAATGCTTGGCCACAAAGTGGACAGCAGATGGGCCGATCATGGTGAACAGCCGAGGCAGAATGCTAGGCGGTATGCAGCAGTGGTTTCGAGATGTATGAAGTGAAGTCCTACCTGAACCAGCGCATTTCGGCCGGATGAATATCGATCGATCTGTGGGTGCACGGCAGAGATATGCTAGAAAAACCGTGAGCGTCGCTATAACGGCTTTGAGGGTTTTCTTGCCTGTTGAAGAGAGTAATTGGTTATAAATCGTCTGTTGCACCTTGCACAATAAATCCGATGAGTGCTGCGAATGTGCTGCGAAGGAGGTTATCAGTACAGGAACATCACCAGAACATTACGTGCCTGCTGCAAGGCGCCCTGGTGAACAAATGCCCGCTCGCATTGGGTACAATAGGCATGCCTTGGACTGTTCTGATAGTGCTGGGGGGAATAAACAGACTCAACGAGTTGAAACATCGAATTGAGGTCATAAACATACTTGGTGTAAACTTTGATTCGTTGCGAAAGCCCGCTCACACTGCCCACAGTAGGGATGGCCTCTGCTATCACGACAGTGGGCATTGACTGCTTGTGGAGAGCGAAACGTCCGGTAGCAGGAACTTGAAACACAGTAATAGGGCATAGTAATCGGAAGTATATGCAACGGGGTAGTTGATAAACCTCTTGTTTATATGTGGGGAGAAAGGTGATTCTCACCGAGTGGAACCAAGTCACAGACGGCCATGGTGTCTTCCAGAAGCCCAGACCTTGGAACGTAATCATACGAGCTCGTCGGAACCCATCACGCAGATCTGGATGGAAAGAGACAAAACCTCTGTTTATGGTATGTATCCCACCCCGGTGCCGGACACTTGAAGTCCCATGACACAGTGTCGGCCCCCCTGGGATAAATATGGCCCCCCGAGTAGGTAACCCCGTGGATTAAGCGCATCCGTGTGAGCACTTACCGGTAAGCAGTGGGAAATCTGAGGAAATAGTTTACATCTTGCCGCGAATTTATCTGGCTGCTGCCGTACTGACTGACCCAAGTGCCAGTCAATACGACAGAGCCAGGTACATTGGAATCATACGCAAAACAGCTAAGATCAGAGCATACAAGGTACGTACAATCGGAAGTCTTCATTCTGTTTCACCTAACCGGTCAAAAGTCTGGTGAATTGCGCAGTCAAGTCTTGGGCGAAGTGCTCGACCTCTGCGAGACTTGCGACCCGACAAGTCCCGCTTTCAATGTGTTGTATGAGGCCCGAGACGAGGCTTGTCTTTTTCTTGCATTTTTCCCCCGGGCACTTGAACTCCACCCTGTCGTGAGCTGCTGAGGACAGGTGTGCATTGAGGGCACGGAGGGTCTCAAACTCTGCGCGGCACAAGTTACATTCATAGGACGTGCCATTGAATGACGCTTGGGTCGCGATATACGCCACCAGGGGAAGAGGGGTTTGGAGTGAATCGCCTCCGCGCGAGATTGAAATTGCGGGGATAACATCCAAGTTATGAGCAGCTGCAGTTACTTGATGTCGATTGAATCCGTGGCAGCCAGACTCGAGGTGATGTGCAACACTTGACGGAGAGGCGAAAGTTTGCGTGCACAAGGGACATTCAGTTTTCCTATTGCTGTGCGCTTTCGCCCGGGAAGAAAGATGCTATTAAATAGTCTTCAGAATATGGAATAGGAAAAGCGGGTAGGCTGCTTACATCTGTTAGGGCTTGGACGCTGGAAAAATCCTTCGAGCACAAGAAGCACCAGTTATGACGCCTATTAACTTTCAAGTGTTCGTTCAGTGCTGTCACACTTCGAAACACTGCTTTGCACGGTTTGCATTTTAGCATAACGTCAACTGTGGCTGTATCTGGAAGGGCATTGTTGATCGTGCCAGTCGCGACAACAGCGCCCCGGTGCTTTGCCCTCGTATGCTACGAGGTATTCAGCTTCGTTGTCGACGATTAGTCGGGTAAAGAATGGACGCACAGTTTGTAGGGCACTTGTTTGACCGAACACCTTATCACACATAACACAAAGATGGTGCTGTGGTGTGGAAGAAGTGTGGCTCACGAGGAGCTCAACGCTGTCGAAGAAGAGTCTGCACAACTTACAGTAACGTTGTGCCATGGGGGAACGAGGCAGGGAGAGATGGCTGTGGGAGGTCTTTATATGATCGCCTCCTTGTTTGCCGTGGTTTGTATGTGGGCTAGCAGAAACCGTTTCGCACAAAAATCCGGACATGTGTCCCGGGAACCTGGCTTCAAAGGCTGCTCCTCGCCAACCTTCGGTTGACTCCTCACAGCAGACTTGCCAGTTGTTGCCGTGACCTTTGCCCCAGTCTCAGATCCCAAATTTAGGCGGGCTTCATGCTCGATTGGGAGTTGGAACCAAGCTAGGCACCCAATGAAAATGCGCACCAAAGACTGTCGTCTTTTGTAATATAGATTGGACCAAGAATCAAAGACAAGATCTAGGCTTCGAGGATGAGGGAGCAGTGCAGCCTACGACCCTACGCTCTGCAGTAGATTTCCCTAAAGAGGAAAGGAATTGACCGTTCACATACCGGGCAACCGCCTCACGATGGGCATTACCTAGTCTTGCCGCAAATTTAACTGGCCTTGTCATCCTGACAGGCAACAATGCCAATCAACACGACAATGCCAGGTATATTGGAGGCAAACGATACATGTGAATTTTCAACATATAAATTCATACCGAATGGGACCTTCTATGTCTTCAAGTAATTCGAGAACTGACCGGTCAATTCGCGGGTGTACTGCTCCACTTCTGGCAACTGAGTGATCCTGCACGTTCCACTTTCAATGTGCTGCAACATACTAGAAGCAAGCCTCGACTTCTTGCCGCATTTCTTTCCTGGGCATTTGAACCCTTTACGTTCGTGGGCTCCTGATGTGAGGTGTCTGTTCAGGCTGTGAAGCCGTTCAAACCTGGCGTTACACAAGGCGCATTCGTAGTGAGTTCCGTTGAAGGCGTCTTCTGTCGCCTTGTCGATTTCTACTGGGGGCAGAATTTTGCACGCGCCCCTGCCACGGGCGGTAGAAATGGAAGGTTGGATCTTCAAAGAGTGAACCACCATGGCCACGTCCTTCCTCGTGAGCCCAGAGCAGCCCTCTTCGATATGGTGCACCATCGCGGATGGCGTCGGGAAAGCCTGAGAGCATAGCGGGCACCCGTGATCTCGTTGTTCATGAGCTTTAGAAGATAGGTGCTAGAAAAGGCGTGTTAGGTACATAGCTTGATAAGATAAAGGGTCTCTCACACTCTCTAATGCAACAGGGGTAGCAAAGTCCTTCGCGCAAACCATGCACCAATTGTGTCGCTGATCTGACCTCCGATGTTCGCCTAACGCGTCCTTGGTCCCAAAGGTCGCGCAACAAACGTCACAATTGAAACGCGGTCTTGGTCCCGCAGAGGCAGCAAAGGAGGCTTCCTGTGGGGAACCCGCCGTTTGAGCTTCACCCCTGAGGGTTTCCGCTACTATAGGGCTACAACCTTTTGCGGTGCAATGCTACAAAAGCGGGTAAGCCTGAGCTCAGAACTTAGGATGGAGAAGAAAGTGCGTACCGCGCGTATTGCATCTTCAGTACAGAAAACCTTGAAGTCGGGGCAATCCGCACAGTAATTATGGTCCGTTGAAGTGGTCAGGTGGGTTTTGAAAGAGTTCAGACTGGTGAAGGTTTGCTTGCATGCTCTGCAAATGCGCTGATAAGCCATGGGGAAGGGATTCGACAAGTCGCGAGAGGAGTGACATTCTTAAAATAGACTTCCCACTTTGTGATATTTTGGAAAACAAGCCAAAATTTAGCCGCGAGAATTTTCCGTCGGCACAGAGCGGTCCATGGGCTCTGCGTAGCTGGTAAGTTAGAACTCTAAATTCCAATTCCAATTAGGTTCGAACAGTGATGGTGCTAGAGATGTCCAATACCTGCACGAATTGCAATACAACAGATATTTGTAATTATTTAAACCGTCCAGACAGTCTTGCCCAATAGTCATAGAAGATACACAGTGAATAGGGTAAATGCGGCAATTCCAGAAAGCCCGCCGTAACCAAGTGTCTGTGAACTTGCGGCCGACTTGACAAGTGAACCTGTGAGGTTCGAGGGTGCAGATCCCGCCCATAGTTGGAGGTTCCGGAAATAGGTATGCGTTGTCTGAGGTGTCGCCCAACTTGGATCATCACCTGAAAATTGTTCAACTAGACGGCCGCGCGATTATCCTGAGAGCTCACCTCCGAAAAACGTTCTGAGGAGCCAAGATGAGTATTATGGGCAACTTGGTAACAAGAGGTACGTACGAGAAATACATTCCGTTGATGGACAAAGATGAGGCACTTCGAAACTGGAGGTCTCCTGTCGAAAGAGCTTGGATGTCGTTAAAGCTACTCGCATTAGCAAGGAGAATGGCAAGAACGGCGGGCAGCGTACAACAAACGGACATTGCCATTTGCAACGTTTGGAGGGTCATTCATCTGGACAAGCATGGTGATTCGATTCCATCTAGCGGACGGTCAGAAGTTTGTGAAAGAGAGTATTTGCTCAATGCTCATACCTGGCACTCTCAAAGCCGAAAGAATTCCGTGAGATACTGGTACCAAAATCTGGGTTGCAGATGATATTTGAATCTGTACACAGGTGGTTGGGTGTTGGGATATATGCGTAGACTGGACGTTCATTAGGGGGATGTATCAACTCTGAAGGAAACGAGTTTGCGTACCTTCGCCGTCCCCGCTTTTTCTCCACATAACTCTGCTACTGAAGCAAGTTTGCCCGTTAGCTTGAGAACCCCCGCTGCACCCAGTCGTGTCCAACCCCCCTCTTAAGCCAGGTAGCTTCCCTCCTTTGACCCAGTTGAAGCCAGAATCAAAGGCTACCTCGTACGAAATGATCATGGACCCAAACGAAGTACCATCCGAGGTATTCCACAAGTTGATTAATTGGGCACCACCTGTGTCATGAGAGAAACTGCCAGAAGGATAAGTGACACGCAGGACAGGGCCAGTCGAATTATTTGATGGGATTCCTGTTGGTGGTGGCGCATTGGGAAACGGGTCGCTCACGAAGTCGAGGTTATTTGGACCATCTTGAATCCGCCCTTTGGCGAGCGACCACTTAGAAGTGATCAGGGACTGGGTATCGCCAGTACTCTGTGTAGCGGTTGGAAATGGGAAGGCCGTACTGGTCGTCAGAGAATACTGGGCAGCTAGCTGTTGAGCAGATAATTGGATCGCGGCGGAGACCAGGTTGAGCCGCGAAAGAGTCGTGCATAGACTGAAAAGGAGGGTAGCTGCGGCCACCATAGGTTATGAAGTCGAGGGAGGATGTCGTGAGTGGGTAGACTGCCTTGCAACTGACCAGCAGTGTTTCTTTAGGTATAAATAGGAAGACTGTGAGAGTAACAACGTTAAGTCGCTGCAGCAGGCGCTGGACAACAAGCGGCTTGTCACCGGGCCTACGATCACAGTGACACGTGAACCTCTTCACCACCAACACCACTAATGACCTGATCCAAGTTATGTTCGGACAGCACAGAAACCGTGAACCTGATGACCATAGAGAACCTCTCCTTGGCGGTTCTTCCCTTGAGGAGGAAGACACCGTGTTCGCTATAACCGATGACGAAGACGACGACGAGGAATCAGCGCTTACACCAAAGCAACAGCACACAGTAAGATTTCAAGAAACTGTCCAAGTCATCGCGCCCCCACTAAGGTCGACATATGCAAGTCGTGAAGCAGGTGCGCTTGATACGAATCAGTCGGGTTAATTGGCGCTGATATTGTCACTAGAATACGAGCTGGACTCGGACGCGCTCGAGGATGATTCTATTGTAGAACCAACGGTTCGTCGACCTCGGGGTCGGGGTGACCAGTCCATGCCATTGCTCGTGGGTCTCATGGATGCGTCCACTCGTCGCAGTCTGGAGGCGGCGTATCCACTTCGCAACGCCGAAGATGGGGGTTCTACACTCACTCAGGCTGAGTTGGATGAGATGGTCGCCAAAAAGGCCAATGGCGGCGGCATGATAGACTCGATAGCCAATATGGCCAACTCTATTCTGGGTGCAGGTGAGCCATTCTGCTACGTTATTCTATCATTTGAAGCTCATACTACGATCTTGAGGTATCATTGGTAAGTTGTCTAATACATCCTTTAACCTAGGTCGTCATCTATGTCTCATAGGCCTGCCTTATGCCATTCATCAAGCGGGGTTCGTGATGGGACTTTTTCTCTTGGTTCTGTTGTGTGGAATTACCGACTGGACTATTCGGCTCATCGTGGTCAACGCTAAGTTGAGCGGCCAAAGTTCCTACATAGGGATTATGAACCATTGCTTCGGTCCAAGTGGTAGAGCTGCAGTTTCTTTTTTCCAATTCGCTTTTGCATTCGGAGGTGGGTCTGGCTCGATCTAGTCTCCTCTTGTATGCTAATACCGCCCAAGGCATGTGCGCTTTTGGCATAATTATTGGGGACACTATCCCCCACGTTATTCGCTCTATATTCCCCAAATTACCAACAATACCCGTCCTCTCAATCTTTGCAAATCGTCAATTTGTCATCGTCCTCTGTACTATGTGCATTTCTTACCCCCTTTCCCTCTATCGCGACATCCACAAACTTTCGCGTGCCTCCGGCTTTGCCCTCATCGGCATGCTGATCATCGTCATTTCCGTTCTCGTAGAAGGGCCCCACGTAACCCCAGATCTGAAGGGCGATTCTTCACAAAGGTTCACCATCATTGGTTCAGGTATATTTCAAGCCATAGGTGTTATAAGCTTTGCTTTTGGTGCGTATTTGGACTTTTCCTTCAAGAGAATGCTGTCTGATATCCCCAAAGTATGTCATCACAACTCCTTGTTGATCTATGGCAGCATGCGAACGCCCACTATGGATAACTTCGCAAAAGTGACGCATATATCGACCGTTGTATCCCTTATTGCATGTGCAACCCTCGCCGTCTCGGCCTATGTGGTGTTCACTGACCGGACACAAGGCAACATTCTCAACAACTTCTCTGCAGTGGGTAGCGTTACCTCTGAAAATGGCCCAATCTCATGAGCACCGTTAGAATGATACACTCATTAATGTGGCGCGATTTTGCTTCGGTATGAACATGTTTACCACCCTTCCGTTGGAGCTTTTCGTGTGCAGAGAGGTTAGAGATTGTCGATTCTCCCCGAAGCTTCGCCTAATTCGCGTCCGTATAGGTTATCGAACAATTCTTCTTCTCACACGAAGCATTCAATATGCAACGTCATGTCTTCTTCACCACCACAATACTATTTGCGGCGATGCTCGGTACGCCTATTTGATATTCTTGGGTGACAGCTTGCTTACGTTTCTATAGTGTCGCTTGTTACATGCGATTTGGGCGTTATGCTTGAGATAACAGGGGGAGTTTCAGCAACTGCATTCGCTTTCATCTTCCCAGCGGCCTGTTATCTCAAACTATCTGACCAAAGAGCCCCTTGGTATAGTCGCACCAAACTTCCTGCTGTTGCATGTTCTGGATTTGGACTGGTCGTCATGGTCATTTCTCTTATTCTTGCTCTTGGGAAGACTTACACTCCAGAAGGGGACGCGAGGATATGTGTATAGAGGGGAAATGGACTAACGGTTTATCAGAGTACTCTACTAGAAAACAAAACTAGACATTTCGCATGAACCACGGTCTATCTACTAATATCCAACAATATAATAACTACACCACGACAATGATATCCTTTAATCCTGGTATATCGTCGATATTCTCTTTTCTAGCACCTCCAGCATGGCTCTCTTCTGCTGACAAGGGTGATAGCTTCAATTCATCGTATTTGCTCCATAGATACTCCACACGTTCGACAGGAGGCAGTTCGGGCGAGCAATCGACGGGGTTGCACACAAGCAACCAAATAGCATCATAACCGCCAGCTAAAACCACGCCTGAGATAAACGAGGTGCCTACACGCTGGATCACTCACCTCCAGGAACTCCACCGCCTATGATACCAGCCTGGGTGACACATTTGTCGAGAAGACTAGTCTGCTCTGGTGGTTCAATAGGCACGCCGGCAAGTTCACCCATACGCTTCATGTTTTGCCGTATATCCTATGATATAATATGAAAGGAGAACTCCCGATGAAACATATCAACGAACCTGTGTGATACGATGAGCACCGTAGAATTTCTCGACGATGGGAATCTCTTCAGGAGGTTGCCAGGGATTCGCAGCCCACTGGAACAGAAATCAACATACGCCAAGGCGGCAAGAACGGCAGGAATACCTGGACTGGTTGAAGAGACGCTAGGTACTTGACGGCACTAGCATAATTCTCGGGATCCTGCTCGCTCAGCCTTGTGAGGAGTTGAAGGTTGGTTGCCAGGGATCTATTATGTTGGTGCAACGTCTCCCAAAGCTTATCCGACGTTTCCTTGTTGGCCTTCCTCCAACTGAGAACCTTGCCAACTAAAGACGGGGTATCACTTCCGGCGTTTACATCTGCGAGCATAATTCGCGTCAAAGGCGGGAGTTTGAAGGGTTCTACCTTGTAATCCCACGCAGGATTGGACGGCGAAAGAACAGAGTATAGTGTTTGAGAACTTGGCTGGAGAAGACTTAGTCAATCACCGTGAAGGAAGGAGTTCAACTCACCGTGTCACTACTAAGCAAATCCTTGAGGACAGATGGGTCAAATCGAGTATAAATATGCGTTCCGAAGGCAGCGGCAGCAACGTCAAATCCACTTCCGATTTTGCCTTGCGCTAAGCAGTGAACGTACTGCGCAACGTTGTGTGCAAACCGTCGGTCTGCACTTGCGGCGTCCGCAAAGGTTGTTTCAGTTATGAGGCCGAAATGCAGAAGCAAGGCGGAAACAAGGGCTGTAATAAGGGCAGCAGAGGACCCTAAACCCGTCTTATGTACATCGGCGAGATGAACGTTTAAGGGGTTGAAAGGCGGTAATTGACTGAGGGACTTGAGGGTTCGAGGTAAATTCAAAGAGGCTAACTGCCTGATGATGAGCTTTGATAATACAAAGAGGCGGAATAATGACCTTGGCACTTTGTGAATAAAAATCGTTGTCCCCAACGATGGTGATGTTGATGCCAGTGGATAAGAGCTCCTGAATGTGCGAAGGAGCCTTCGTTCCGGCCGCAAGAGAAAGCACGGTCCGCAATGCAAGATGGACGAACTTGTTCTTGCTTGTGCTGATCCGTGAATGAGGGTATGCTCAAATGTTGAAAAGGCGGGAATATGGGGTAGATACGCACTTGTGAGCAGCAGGGGTCACCTCCAGAGGAGAACCCGTCCCTACATCATAGGTCCATGTCGCCTCCAAGAACTGGGGAGATCGTACAGTGATTTTCTGTGATTCTTTACGAGCCTTGGGAGTTACGACCGTGTAAAAACGCGACGAGGTCGATACAACTGTCCCGGAAAAAGCAGGTTCGAGAACCAAGTAGCCACCCGCAACCAAGACCTTTCCAGGAGCAGATACTACCGTTGATTGAGACATACGGAAAACGGGGCTTCAAAGTTCGAGAAGGATGTCCTGCGTTTAAAAGTGTAGCAGCATTTTAGCGTAGTGCCGGCTGAGTCAGCCCTGGCAACGTGAATGGACTGAGCCCTGCTAAAACAAGAAAAATGGCCGAAGGTACCCGCAAACCACATAGGAGGGGGCCGTCGTCGTAGCAGACGATGGGCAGCATGCTTGTTGTGGACATACTAGGTCATAAGTGATAAGATCTGGCTGTCAAGCGCGCCCAGATGGGGTTCCGAGTAAGAGTGCAAATTCAAATTTTCGGAACGCCGGACGGCGGTGAAGCGAAATAAATAGACGGGGGAAACAAGCCCAGTTCCAACCAAGAAATTTAGTCTGGCAAGGACGATGCTGCGAATGCATGGAAGCTAGCGCTGCGGAAAGTCCCGACAAGTTGGTAAGGTGCATTATATTATAGATGATGAGTACAATAACTAGGGGCTTATCTCCCACCTCTGGCAAACCAAGCCTTTTGTTGGCCGCATGTTGCGTTTGTGCACCCCGGACACCGCAAACCTAGTTGTACACTCACAGGGCCCTTTCCTGCTGCCAGATCTCGGAGGTGCTGCGCTGCGATATCGGCCAGCGCCCGTATGAAGACGGGTGAATCGTTGAGGGATTCAGCCCTATGGACCTCTACCCCATGCTTCATTTGGCAAATGAGAAGGACATCTGACGTTGAGGGTGCGGACTTACCTCTCTTGCTTCCTTGGCATACTCCAGGTCAAGTTCGTACAACGTCTCGATATGATCGCTTGTGAATGCAATCGGGACCAAGACGACTTGCTTTTTCCCCTGTCGAGCTAATCCTTTCAATGCATCACCAGTTTGCATTCCCATCCAGGCGGAGGGTCCGACCTGAGATTGCCAAACCAAGCGATAGGGATTAGAATGCCCTAACCGCTGCATCACTGCAGCCACAGACGCAGAAACTTCCAAGACGTAAGGGTCACCCCTGTTCACGACAGACATGGGCAGCGAATGCGCTGAAAAAAGCAAGACTGTTTCTGAACGCGTTGACTCCGGGAATTTGGAAAGTGCTGCTTCGATGTTTTGCGCGACAGCCTGAGAAGAGCTGCGTTTGTGAAAATACGCCTTGCAAGAACAATCACCAAACACACCTCGATAAACCCAGGGTGGGTACCCCATCTGTCAATGACGCTCCACTCTAGTTGGCCTAGTTCACCGGCTTTCCCTCGTTTGAACAGCTCGTTGAGACTGCTTCCAGTCGTGCTGCAGCTATACTGTGGGTACTGTGTGAACGCGATAGCTCTTGTGACGCCGTCGGCTTTGAGCTGCCGGGCAGTTTCTTCGGTCAAGGGACGTGCATAACGGAAGGCAACATAAGCCTTATGAGGGGCTGTCTCTGGATGCAGTTCGTCCAGGAGCTTGGCCATTCCCTCGCCTTGAACCTGTGTGTAATGAAGAATAGGTGAACCACCGCCTATATCCTCATATTGCTGTTCTATTTGTGGCGTTCGGCGGCGAGCAATCCATGGGGCAAGCTGCTTTTGAAATGGCAGAGGAATGAGGTCGCCGTCCGAAAATAAGTTTTTGAGGAAGTCATGAGTTTCGGCCACCTAGCGAGGCGAATTGATGAGCGTCAGACTTGGCAAGTATGTTAGCACATACCGTGGAAGGTCCGCCCATATTTAACATTACAACAGCTGGTTTTGGTGTTAGCATTGCTACCTGACAAAGTCCAGCTATATACCTGTAGGACTATGGGATAATATTAGCTACTGGCGATGACGTAGGTGACTGAAATACCTTCTGCTCGAGGTCGACGCGCATCTCACTAGTGCATTGGCGCGGACAAGTGTCCCTGAAAGGCGCTTATTGCATAAGTTAAACATGGTGGATGGTGAACAGGTTGGGGGGACTCAAGCCGAATCCCGGAAGCAACTCTAAATTCCCGCCATTTCAGGTGGGACCGTGCGAATACGGGCACGGGAAACTGACCCAAGATTCGGCCAATCAAATCACAAGAATTGGAGCACTCCCAGGTTGATGAGACTCTGCCATTCGGTGCGCAGTACCACCGACAGCCTAGTCCGCACGCCGGACGGTAGAATAGAGGAAAGTAGAGTATGCATAGAAACAATCCGGTCGAGTATATGTCAAGTCATCAAATGCTACGTGTCAAGAATCTTTAATCGTGGAATAAATGCCCCAAAGTATATATATCCTGTCAGCTCTTTTCCTGGACTTTGCGAAAAGCTCTCGGGGTATATCCCCGGCGGTAAGCCTGGACTAGTGGCAATGTGGTGCAGGAGATTAGTATCCATACCGTCAGAACACCGAAGTTGAGGCCCACTGTGATAAGTTAGTCGTTGCAATCAAGGAAAACGAAATCCACTTACACTCGCTCTTCGTGTTGAACACGATGGCGCGAACGCCGCGTGATAACTGGTAAAATGGGGCCACACGGGCATAACCATATACTGGCGGCAGCATTTCAACGGGCCAGAGACACACGGAGACGTTACCTGACCTGAAATTAGCATATCTAAGACGTGGAAGAACTGGCACGTACTGATGATCCAGAGAATTAAGAATAACTGGACGTATTTGGTAGTAAGCACGGTTATCATAGTCTCTAGAGCTAGTCCACTACACGCTGCTCGTTATCATTGATGTCAACGAGAACAAGACAATGAACTTACGCCGCCATCATACCGAACCAAGATAACATCCAGAATAGCACAAAGCCAGCTGGCCCATAGCTTCAGGTTGACGAGATTAGCAATTGTCCAGAGTTCTCCATCAATGAACTTACGTTCGGGTAAACGGCAAGTGGAAGGCCAAGGAAACTAGGGTATAGAAGAACTTGAAACCCAGTGAGTATATTCTCACCTATCCGAGGGATAAAGCTCACCGAGAGGACGAGGTATATGAAGATCGGCGTTATGAGACGGATCCGTATCAATGAACCTGTCGTCAATTGCGTTTCAAGATTGGACTCTGCCCGAGCCAAAATGCCCGAGTTCTATGGTAATCAGTCGGTCATTATCGGCGGTAGCACAATGCGAACCTACGTACCACAACATAAAATGCCAAGATCAGGAGGTAAATTAGACCAACAAAGGTCACCGCTGTCGCTCTATTTCATCACTCTATCGTTAGGGTCAACACAGAAGTCAATCGTGGGGGAACTTACACAGGAACATCGAACGGTCGAAGATTATCGACTGTGTACCAGACCGGCCGGACGATAGTTGATGAAGCAATAGCGCGGAATCCCGTAGAGTTTGCTTGAATCTCTGCTATAATTTCCGTCGACAAACTAAATGTTATCTTTTGTAAGGCGGTTTCTGTCTGAAAACGGAAAGCACGGCGTCAGTAATGAATTACCCCACATGTCCTCAATTTATAAGATACCTACAGCAGGTCTCAGGAAAGTGCGACTGTGTGAATATGTCAGTCATGATAATCATCCATAGTATCGAAATTTTCATACTATGCATTCTCGTTGCGTGCCTCAACGCCAAACGCGGTGATCGCGGTTGAACCATTATAAGCCTGGTCATCAGACTGTAACGCTGCATTGAGTCGTGCAGTGGCACCTGCGTTGACTAAGAAAGATTGATTTCAGTGCACGTAACCCACAACCCCAAGAAGCGACTGACTGGCAATAGCAACCCAACACTGCTCTCCTACAACAGCATTCTCTAAATCAACAACACCGTTTGGAAAGTTGCTTGCGGGCTGAACAGTCCATATTATGTCGGGACAGGTCAAGTTGAGTAATTTCGTCGTCAGCGATTGACCGACTCGATCCCCATCAAAGTCCTAGTCGCACAAATGTGTGAATATTCCCAGCGAAGCTTCAGCACATGGAAGAAAAGCGCGGTCCATACCACTAGCCACCCAGTCACCCTTCGTGCTGGGACCTTGCATAGAGCGCCCCAGTATATCGAGAACACCGCAAAAACAACAGCAATCACCAAACATGTGCGGAAGAAGAGAATTTTGAAGTATGTCCACCGGGCTTTCCTTGCGACGTCGCTTCGATCGAGAAATTGGAACTGGTGAAAGGTTGATGGGATGCTAGCTTCGGTATCGTCTTGGGTCGTTGAACCCGAGACGGCCATGGAACCTTTGTCTACAGTGTCCTCTGCGCTCATGGTAGGATGAAAGAGTGAATGCGCACTTAGGAAACGCGGTACTTTAGAGAGATTGACATCGGTAAGTCCCATTCATCCAGAGTGATGTAAGGGAGCTTGATCGACCCTCTGCAAACCCTCTGCTAGATACATTCCAGGCGCACATGTGACACGAACATAGTGCAAAGGAGGAAATAACTCCTAGTGACCAACCCAAAACCTCACAAGTTGCCGTCAATCAAAAAGGTAAAATTGTCGGTATGGCGCGGTCGCAGATAGCACTTTGAGATTTAGAAATCTCGAAAAAAAGGTGCCAACATGCATGTGGGAACTAATGAAAGGAGGAAAAAATAGCGTTTGAACAGAAACTTGATCGTGGTGCGTAGAATAGGACTGAGCGGAGTGTAAACGGCGATTGCTCGCAGGGATGAACGACATGAGTTCGGGGTGGCGATGCTCCAGAACAAAGGATGCGAGAACGGTTTGAAAGGTAATTTGGTCATCGTCATCGCCGGGCAGCCTACCGAGGTCGTCGTAGTGGGTGCCTGTGGACAGAATCTTTCAGAGACGCGAAACTGGCCACCCTTGGAAGGTCCTGGAAAAACGCCCCTGCACATCGGCCTTTCGTGTGGTCATTTGTGAGTGGAGAAACCAGATATTGACGCGACTGGTTTTGCTCGCAGTATAACGGTTTGAGGTCGTTGGCCAGTGGTCCTGGAGGTACAGGAACAACCGGATTAGGCGAAGGATTAGGCCCATAAGTTTATCCAACCAGATGTTGCCAAACAAGCCGGGTACTCGCAAACTCGAACACCGGAGGCATTTTCGAAAACTCGCATGGTACCCATTGTCAAGGAACATGAATGTGAGGCCATGCGCCGCTGCCACATCCTACCAGGAGGACCGATAAGAACTGACAGCAACCCCTGCGGCTGGCCGACATGAGCAGATCCGTAGTACCGAGAACAACAAGGACGACATGAGCGCTGGGTTGATGACGTTCTGGTCAAAAACATCCGCGGAAAGCCTAGTTGATTACGTGGACCCTTCTTCGACCACCTTAGCCTCCATACGGAAGTGAATATTTCTTCGATATAAGGCGAAAGACTGCTTCGTGATACGGTAAGCCAGAACAAGACCGCTAAGGGATAGCTTATGTGCGATGGAAGTCGTTAGGAAGGGGGCTTCATGTCATTAAACAATCACATATTCTAAGGGAGCGAGTAGTACAAAGAAGGAATGTAGATTAGGGGTGCAGTACTTCTACACTCGGTCCTATAATACAACTTGGGTCCTACCTCTCCATGGTCCAGTAGTGAAAAGAAAAGCTATGTCTGTCTCAGGTTTCTTTGTCGCGATTTTTTCGGGGGTTCGGGTATTTCTACGGCCCTTTGGCAGACTGGACACCTCCCCGAAACATCCGTCAGCCAAGGGTCCAAACAGGTTTTCTAGTAGGATGTTTTTAGTAATCACAATGGATAGCAGGGTGAACAACTCACATGGAAGACATGTCCACAAGCGAGCAGTCGGAGCGGTTGCGCGCCCTCTCCGGCATCGGTCAGCTTGAGCTCTTCTCGATCTTCTTCGGTAATTTGTTCAACCGGGATGGTCTGTGGAGTTGAAGACGAAGGGTCGGTGGGGCTCTTGGGGTCGGACGTTACACTGTCGCTAGTGGCCCCGGTGGTTGTTGACGGAAGTGGGTCACTGATTATTCGCTTTGGTTCTTCAAAATCCATCAAACAGATAGCACATGCTGCGCGGTTGCCTTCGAGGATAACGAAAGGATAGCCTGCATGTTCCCAATGGTCCTCCCAAGTTTCTGGCGAGGGTGGATCTTTTTGTCCGGCATTCTTTTCATCCCCGCTATTTCCAGTCCCGTTCTTCGGTGACTTTCGACGTATGCGGATAAACCTGAATCTTCGCTTTGGAGGAGATGGTGTGGGCTTCGGTGGGTAACTGTATGCCACGGGTGGAGACGCGATCTTGATCGTGGCCAGGGATTCGGGGGGCGGAGGGATGTACATAACCAGAGGAATCTTATCTACGATGGTTTTGGACAGCTTGCCGATTTCAGGTTTTATCATCGTGGGGTTTTGTAGCGGGTGTCTTCCAAAACAGATCAGGAAGATATTCCAGATTAACTGACAGTAGTGGTAAGGGCAACTCGGTGATAAAAGAAGTTGAAAACTCACAAAGAGAATAGGGGCTATGATAAAGACAACGAATCCCAGGAGTAGGACTTCCAAGACCATCAAGTACATTATACAGAGAATACCGAAGATAAGCCACCAGAGGTGGGGAGCAGCAAACCGGCACGTATGGACCGAAGTATACTCCAGAATGTGGGCTGTGAGGAACCAACTGAGGGTCATTAGTGAAGAGAGAACTGTGAGACTAATACGAGGTCAATCACACCGTCCCCTTGAGCAGGGATAGGCGTACCGAGAATAAAGCACGGTGTGCGGCAATGGTGTTGTCGGTTGCTCAGGATTCGTCCCGCCCTCATTATCCGTGTTAATCGCAAAGCCAACCCCATTTGGAGTACCACTTTGTGTAGAGGTTCGTCTTGGAGAAGTGGGGAATGATCCTGAGGGACGCGGCTCACTGGATACAGAGTTGTTCTCGGCATCAGCGATAGCATGTCTAAACCACGAAGGAAGTCAATTTAACCGGCGAACATCTGGGAAGCAAACGCACGTCTGCCGATCCCTGAGATACCCCCAATACGTTAAGCCAGAAGCAAACGCGACTCGAACGACCCATAGTGACGCCCAGACCCCAAGTGGCCTATTGCAAGCCTGCCATTCGGTCAAACCTGGCGTCGTTGGGCTTTTGAATTGCGAGCCTGAGAGCCCCAAAAGTGTCGAAATCACAACAATCTGCGAGAATCGGGACGTTAGCCGTGTTCACGATAATAAATGGAAGGGTCGTACTTGAACAAAACCCCATGCTATATTCCAAAGCAATGCGACAAGAGACCTTCGGGCACGCGAGGCGCCGCGGCCATACCCGAAAAATGCCATCGTCCGACTATACAGGGACCTGTTATGTTGTCGTAAGGGGACTCTGCCTTGAGTATCTGCAGACGCCGTGGTAGGGCGTGGGGTAGTCGTGAGGATGGCGTTATCGTCCGGATGTTCCGCTATCGCAGGTTGCGGTGACCAAACTCGTCCAGGAGTCGACCGACCACTTTGCGAAATTCTTGGAGAGGTCGAGGGATGTGCCGAGGTTGTACTAGGACCTGCCCCACTGCCTTCACGAAATGACGACTGTGTGTCATGACTTTCTGACAATCTTGAGGGCAAAAGAGCTCTGGCAGGACGAGTTATGTCTCCAGCCGACCGAGTTCTGCGAATTGCAACATCATTTGGGCGAGATTCAGAACTGCTTGACATGGGAGATGGCGATCGCAGCAAGTAATGACGAGCAAGCTGGAACTTGGATGGGCTGAAGGAAGTTTGGGGAAGAGGGACGAGAAGCCGGAGATGCTGTGAGTCGTTGAGGTGTGGCGTAAGCTTTTGGCCGGTGTTGGAACGTCAGATAGAGTAAACTGCTGGTAATGGTGAGGTGTCAATCAAACGGCGGCAATTGAGCGTCGAACGCTGGGACCAGGAAACGGCGAGAAGGCCTACCCGGAAGACGTTGAGCCTGCTGCGGCCACTGTTGAACAGTCTCGGTTGCACACAGCCCCAACAAGCTCGCTTTGGGCCTGGGGCAGCCCCGCATTGTTTGCACACAATTACACCCAGACAACCACTATTCTTACAGCTACTGTACATGGCATAAAAAGAGCACAGAGCACAGCCATTATATCTCCAACTATCATGCCATCACGTATGACCTCTGTTGACGTCGACGCCCCACTATCGACCCCTTAGCTCTCTCCAGATCGGTGTCAGCGCTTGTGCAACTGTATTTGCAGCTGTCCACGCCAGGTCAGCCTCGGCTATCGCAAACATGCAGTGGACACGAGGAGCTTACCAACTTCCATGCACCCACGTTCAGCTTCATCCATGACGCTCTTGAGTAACGATCGGCTGCGCCACCTATCAGGATGGAATCGTCGATGGCTCTTCTCGACAAAGACCTTAAAGTCCTGTGCCCGCATATGTGGCTTTACGGTTTCGAAGAACTTCTCCACCGCCGTCCAATCCACATCCTCGATAGAGAACCGTGCGGGAGACTGGAGTACTGGCCATGGCACAAGATCGGCGCTTAATGGCTCCTCCACCCCAAACTTGGTATTGTCAAAGCTCTCACTCAGAACCCTGTACCGTTCCAACGCCCGTTGTGTTGTCCATGGGCCAATCGTCCAGCGTTGTTGGCGCGCCCGTCGCTCTCGTTCGCGCCTTTCATTCTCCTGCTGTGTGCGTAGTGCCTCCTCCCTTTCGCGTTCTCTCTGCATTCTGCTTTGCCGCTCAGCTGCCGCCTTAAGCTCCGCCTCTCGCCTCAGCTGCTCCTGCTCTTGCAATTTCCGCCTCTTCGCCTTTTCTTCCCATAATGGCCGATCAGACTCTAATTCTGCAATCTTACGTCGTGATTCCTCAAGCGCTGCTTGATGTGCCTGCTCATCAAACTCTTCGCTCGATGGAGGCACACGATTCCCGCTGGAAGTGCGGGGGGCATAGCCATTGCCATCTCCAAAATAGAAAGGTTAGACAGGACGTCACTCGCAAACAATAGCACAAGAACTCACGTAGTTGTGCATCCTCATAAATCTCCTTCATAAAATGCGTCATCTTTTCCTTCCGCCATTCTTCAAGGCGTTCCATACGCTTCTTATGTTTCTCCTGGGTTTGCTTCGTGCGCTTTTTCTGAAGATCCTTCTGGGCGGCTGAGGGTGACATCCTACGCGTGCGTTTAGCCCCCCCACTGCCAGAAGTATATATAGGTGTTTCGCGGGGTTGTCCAGAGTCTGCGCTCCGACTCTTGGATAGGTCGATGATTGATTCAACTGGATGAAATTTTGTCAGAGCCTGCCATAGTAAACGATTTCAAGGCAAGCTCACCCTTCCGTTTAGAATTGGAATTCGCATCTATTACATTTGCGTTCATTTCTTGGTCGTCCTGAGATGCCTCAAAAAGTCTGTGTTGAAAACTGGCTGCCTGACCACCTTGTGAATTAGGTGGAGTGGGTAGTGCATCACTGTCGACTGCCATTTCCTCGATATCATCATCATCAGAGAAGTCGCTGTCATTCGCATTTCCATATTCCGTCCGAACCTTTTTGCGCGGACGGATGCGGTCTGGCGTTGGTGACGCAACTCGTCGTTTACTTGGCGTCGGGGGAGCGGGCGTGGAAATGGGAATCCGTGTGATGGTGGTCAGAGCAGGCGGTGCCCTCACGTAGCATTTATAGAGTGGATCAAGTTTATAAATGTCCCATTGCTCTTGGGAACATGACATTATTTCACTGTGCAATAAAAGGTTACCAGAGGGAATAACGCGGAAGATGTGGCTACACTGACCCACATAATTCAATTTGGCGAGGCCAGTCGCCTTCATCTGGTACTCCGTCATCGCGTCGTGCATTCGGAACGAATCGCCATGAGCATCCTCCTGTAGGTGTGGTTTCGAGAACAATCCGTTTTGGACGATATAGTTCCTCGTGAATAGATAGTTTCGTTATATCTTCGGCTTTCGGGGCAGTTGCGGTGCGTGGATCAAAATGTGCGAACGAAAGTGTCGATCCTGGTACGCGGAGAAGTCGGCTTGGTTGTGTGGGATCAAGTAGGCCGGGGTTTGAGCCACTGATTGACGGTATATGTCCGTTGGATGACCCCATTGCAGAGGCCTAGTATAGTGTGGAGAAAGGAAGGGAAAACGTAAAGCGTTAATGGGTGTGGTTGGCGGGCACTGTGGTCAAAGTTTTGAAAAATCTAGGTCTGCACGTGATAGGCTACGCGCAATAAACCAATTGTTTTTCTGGGTGGCAGCGGGCAACGATTACCTTCGTACGTCATATGCACATCGTATTCCGAGGTTATTGTTCCAGTGTCGACGTTGAAGACAAGAGGAAAAAGTCAAAGCGCAAACGCGCCCTTGTTGATCCATCAAGACGTTGACAACAGCTTTGCGCCGAATAGGGAAGTGGTGACGGGCGTGAATTATTGCATGACGGGATATTACCTCATGATTGTGCATGTCGTGGTAGATGGAACGCCCGAGGATGCGTTGACCACAAACTACGGGCACTTCAGCTGCAGAGACTGAATGAAATGAGGCTAAGCCCATGCCGGGGAAATTACAATTGACTTCGACAGGATGCAGAACGAGTCACTTGACTTGACTCGATCTCAAATGCAGGGCAATAAAGTCTAATAAACGGCTATCCTTCCCTACACAAAGTTCGTCCTTGGTCCATCATGACTACGCTGCGCTCTTTCCAGAACGAAATACAGGACATACAGAATAGAGAGGTCGCCAAGCAGCGCCAGCACCCCGCTCCTGCACCCAAAGAAAAGCAAGCAGTCGAGGAGCTCGCCGTTCCTGCCGCCGGCACGCTTACCACCAACGGCGAGGTGATCGAAGACATCGAACAAATTATCACAGTAAGCCCACTTCCTCATATTACACCGCCAAGAGGTCAATCCCCGTACAGACCTCTATACTAGAAGGAAACCACGATACTGCCCGAAATCACCTCGCTGCTCTTCTAACTCGCCACGGCGAGCATATATTGAGGCTCGGGCAACGCCCAACCCAGGCGAATATCTTCGGCGGAGAACTCTCTGAAAACGCTGATGCCTGGACGGGGACACCTCGGACAATCGAAGAGATCGACATTCTGACCAAAGGGCTGCAAGACAACGCAAAGGAAATAGGCGGAAAAGTGCGTCGAGTCATGATGACATTGGAACTCTATGTCAACCTTTCCAGGCTACCATTCTATTCCAAACCTCGGACAATCACCCGAGAATATCTATCCTTCTAAGACTGCCGCCTCCAAACGTCTCCTCGACGCCTGAGGTACGGTGTGCTGTTGTGGGTAATGTCGACAGTGGGAAGTCGACAACGCTGGGTGTTCTCACCCGCGGTTAGTTTTCTTGACCTTCCTCGTCGTCCCCCAACTCAGGGCTACGTAGGTGCACTCGACGATGGTCGAGGGCGTGCTCGTGTAACATTATTCCGCCACAAACACGAAGTGGAAACTGGTCGAACGTCCAGTGTTGGAATGGAGGTGCGTTCATTTTTCTACTATCTGTTCCTCCCTCACGCGGAAGTCAAATAGATTCTGGGATTTGATACTTCCGGTGCTCCTATCTTACCCGACATTCCAAAAGACGCTGATCCAGAAGTCATACGTCGCGAGAAGTTGGGCTGGGAAGAAATTTCTGTACAAGCAGCTAAGATCGTATCGTTCATTGGTATGGAACACCGCTATGCCTCTCCCATCTCTCTATATGCCGCATAGATCTCGCCGGGCATGAGAAGTACCTCAAAACGACACTTTATGGCATGACTTCTGGAGCTCCTTCCTGTGTCATCCTGACAGTAGGGGCAAATGCTGGCTTGATTGGCATGTCCAAAGAACATCTTGCCATTGCGCTTGCGCTCAGCGTGCCTGTCGTGGTTATCATAACGAAGGTAGCATGCCACGACTATTCCCTGAACCTTGATTAATATATCCATCCAGATTGACATGACACCAGCAAACAAACTTCAGCAGACGATCGAACAGGTGGTAAAGATTTTGAAGAGTCCAGGTTGTCGGTATGTTGCTATTTTCGTTTGAGAATGATTTCGCGATACTAGTTTCCTCAGGAAAACGCCCGTTTTCGTCAAGTCTTTAGAAATGGCCGTTGAGATTGCCACAGTCTTTGGGGTAGAAAAGTCGGTGCATATATTCGCATACTCGAACGGTTGTTCATTCACTCTAGGCTGTGTCCGATATTCCAGATATCCAACGTCAGTGGAACTGGACTGAACTTCGTGAGTTCGACCAATCGTGACCTGATCTGCGTCCATTCATACTGAGGCAGGTTCGCACGTTCCTCAACTTGTTGCCTTCGAGCGACGGTGACGCGGAAAAGTTCCCTGCGAATCAGCCGTTTGAGGTAAGCAGATACCCAGTTGTGCCGATCCCCGTCCTGAACAATTTCCAGTATTCGGTCACCGAAATATGGTCTGTTCCATATGTGGGGACAGTCGTCAATGGCATCATCAATAGTGGAAATGTGAAAACGGGTGACACCGTTCTGGTTGGTCCTGATGCCAATGGAGCTTTTCAAACTACCATTGTCCGAAGCATGCAAAGAAAACGGTCAGTCAGAAGCTTGGGTGTGGTACCTTATTTACACGACCTTCTTTAGAGCGGATGTGGCAACAGCTGAAGCTGGACAATGTGTATCCTTAGCACTGAAGCGAATACGGCGATCTGCAGTCAGGAAGGGGATGGTCTTGGTTCACAAAACTGAGACGCCGCCGAAAGGTGGTTGCTATCTCCTGTGTCGACACTTTCGCGTATTTACATCATTCCTGCAACAGCTGTTAGCCGCTTCGAGGGACAAGTTCTCATTCTCTAGTAAGCTGTCTTCCGTTACATCAAACACTTAGGCTGACCCGTGCCCAGTCACAACACAACACTCCAGCAGAATTACCAGGCCATGCTGCACTGTGGTGTAAGTCCTGATCTGTCCTGATACAGCATGCTTTAAATACGATTCCAGGCCATCCGTCAAACAGTTCGTATCGTGGGCATGGATCACCCCCTTGGGATCCTACGGACAGGGGATCGAGCAACCGTGCAGTTTGAGTTCATCTCGCAACCAGAGTTTATCAAGGTTGGAATGAAGCTGCTTTTCCGAGAGGGCAAGACGAAGGTAAGTTGCCGTGTGTTCTTGCCATGGCGGTTAACCAACTCCTTTCAGGGTTTGGGAGTGATAACACGATTACTATGAGGACCTTTGATTTTCTTCTGTCGCCTACTTCTTTTTATGTGTCACCTATTGTGTACAGCAGCTATAATAGAGGTTTGTTTTCTTGCCTGACAGGTGATTCATTTTTACTCCGTCGTGTACAAGAACCCGCGGCAAGTTATAGATAGAACAGCGTACGTGGTAGATTCCTTTCAGCGCGCAGTCGGCTAATTTGGTTTGCGTCTGAACTAGGTTCTTTTCTTCTCGTGTTCCCTCGATCAGTCCTGATTTAGATTTTAACAGTGAAGACCACACCTCGCCATATCTTACGAGAAACGCCGACGAATTCATTCATTCCCTGTTTGAAACATCTCCCTATGCAGTTCTCTTGTCCACAGTCAAGGTTGAGCGCATGAAAGTTGCACCACCCACTCATGACGCATGACGTCGTGCTCCACTTCGGAAGTGACCACCTCGGCGATCCCGCATCCCGAAACAAGTTGCTGTTCTTGTGGTTCCAAAATCCTTATCACTATTCTTAGACCATTCTTTCCGTGAACTGGACTCTGGGAGCTCCTCTTTTTGGTTTTTCCGACGCAGCAGCCTGGGATACTTGACTTGGAGTTCTTTCTAAAAGGGTGCTCTTTCCTTCAACTTTTCCTGTTTTCGCTCCTGGCCAGCATCTACGAACGGCCGCTTCGTCGTTATGTCGTTCCACCCACACGACTTCGTTCTTTTGGTATGTGTTCACCATCCCCTATCGAAGTTTTTCTCACCGATTTGTGCAGAAAAATTCGGATTCGCCTTACCCTAGTCGTCCTACAAGTTTAACGTTTAGTAATGATGTCGGTGCTTTGCCACGTTCTTTGGAACTCAACCCTCACACACCGTAGTTTGTGTTGCCAGTTGATATTGCTTTGTGGGGGTCCAACATATCTGACGATGTTGTGGAGACGGATGACGAGTTGCATGACCCTGATGAGAAGCAGCGTTGGGTGACTCCAGTGTCGAGGCGGGGCCTATCGAATTTGGGTTGCTTACTGTCCCTCATAGCTGGTATACTTGGGTTATTGTAAGCCGTCTGGTCAGGTTATTCTCGGTGACTGTATTGACGCCAGGATAGCATTGGTCTCCCGATAGCTCTTCACATACTCGCGCCACCATCTTCGACTTTGGGCGCGTTCAACCTAGGAGGGATCAACGGGACTGGGCAGGTATGAGGTTTGTGTCTTTGGAGCATCAATGGCCGTAACTCTCCGTGCAGATTCCGGAGATACCAGGCAACAGGGGATTGATCGACGTAGATACGCCCCAGTCAGCATATACAACACCTTCATGGGCAGCTGATGGGACGGAACTGCAGCTTGTTTTCTCAGATGAATTCAACACGGATGGGCGAACGTTTTACCCTGGCGATGACCCATATTGGGAGGCTGTGGATTTGCACTATTGGGTTCGTCGATCTGCCGTGTCGTGTGTCGTTTGGCTGACATTTATCATCCATAGCAAACAAACGACTTGGAGTGGTATGACCCAGAAGCCATTACAACTGAGGATGGTGCCCTAGTGATTACCTTGTCCCAAAAAGAGATTCACAATCTCAACTACGAATCAGGTACTGTCATCTTCTGGTCTTCTGACGTCTGCCTTCTTTTTGACGACGAATCATCGGTCTTCAGGGATGCTCACATCTTGGTGAGAAGTGGATCCCACGACGCCCAAGCTGGCACTCACACTCTTACAGGAACAAGTTCTGTTTCACAGGAGGCTATTTCGAGGTTGCCGTGCAGTTGCCTGGTAATAATGATATCGTTGGGTTGTGGCCAGCTATTTGGGCGATGGGTAATCTCGGGCGAGCTGGGTACGGTGCTACGCTTCAAGGGCTGGTGAGAAGGGTTTCATTGCCCGCTTGTTGCTGTCTGATGGAAATAATGCAGTGGCCGTACACCTACGATACCTGTGATGTTGGAACTGTGGCCAATCAGACCGTCAACGGCCTACCTGCGGCAGCTACAACCGGAGGCGACCCCACCGAAGACGGCGTACTTTCTTTCTTACCGGGACAACGACTTTCAAGATGTACATGTCCAGGAGAGTCTCATCCGGGTCCGAAGCATTCTGATGGAACCTTTGTTGGGCGTGCTGCACCAGAAATCGATGTATTCGAAGCGCAGGTGCGTTGAACGCTTCTACGACGCAAAGTCAAAACTGAAATGTCTTGTAGATCGATACAGCCCAGGGAATCGGTCAAGTTTCTCAATCTGCTCAATGGGCGGTCAGCTTTATTTATTTATCCACAACATCACCTTCTCAACATGCGTACTTTTAGCCTTTTGATCAAGGCTATGAATGGCAAAACACCAGCGCGAACTTTATGATATCGAATCCCTCTTTATCAGCATTGAATACTTTCGTCGGAAGTGCCACTCAAGAGGCCACTTCTGTCGTAACAACGACCGACCAGTCTTGCTACGAGAATAATGGGGGCTGCTTTTCCGTTTATGGGTTTGAGGTATGATCTTCGTCAGCTTTTTGGCTTGTAAATCTAACTGTCTTTGCTAGTATGTTCCAGGGTTTGACAGTGGCGTACGTTCTCTCTCTCTCTCTCTCTCTCTCTCTCTCTCTCTACGTGTTTTTCTGTTGTTCATCTTGACGCAGTATATTGCATGGATCTCGAACAACCAACTTGCTTGGACATTGCAAGCAGGTGGTATGGGCCCCAACTCAGTTGTTCAAATTGGCGCGAGACCTGTTCCGCAAGAACCCATGGTAAGCAATCTGGAACAACCAGGAGGGTCATACTGACAATGCGGTTTTAGTACCTCATCATGAACCTGGGCATGTCGCTCAGCTTCTCGCAAGTTGACCTGACAGCACTTCCATTCCCTGTCCATATGCGAGTCGATTATGTGAGGGTTTATCAACCCCCAAACGCGATAAACATAGGATGTGATCCTGCAAATTTCCCGACAGAAGCCTACATCAATCAGTAAATCCCTTTCTCACATCGTTCGAGGTGTAACTTATGTCCTTTGCAGGTATATGGAAGCATATACAAACCCTAATCTCACAACATGGAACGATGACTTCGGTCAGCCGGTGCCCAAGAACTCATTCCTCGGACAGTGCTAAACGTTTCCCACTTTTCCCGGACACTCATGGTACGAAGCCTATGTAACGCTTAATATATTCACAAGACGAACTTTTCCTGGGTTGTATTGGTTCACGCAAAATACCAGAGACATTTCATGTAGTCATTAGATATCTAGCCTATTTTCAATTTTAACACAAGCATGGGAGGTGCATTGTAACCATAGTACAGCGACCTCCGGAGGGTGTATCGTTCCCTTGTTGCAAATAGACATCATAATACGTTGTACCATTTGCTTGACAAGCAATGAAGTTGAGCTGGCGTGGAGTCTTGATAATAATCGTATCGCCTTCCAAACCCCAGTTTGTGGTCACCGCAGTCGTGTCGAAGCTCAATGGCTTATACGAGGCTGTGTTGTTTCCGACGTTGAGGTAGACCTTGCTACCGTCTCCGTTGTTCAGGGAAATTGTCGAGCCAATCGTGAAGTGTCCGGAAGAACCTTCGGGGCCAAGTCGAGGCTTTCCACCTGCTCTATTGTTAGCTGGAGGAGATTAGTCAATATTTGAGGCTTACCGTTGTTTTGGAGATAGTAGTGGTAGACGGGGTCCACAACTGTACGGATCTGAGACCCTGTCGGTGCAGGTCCTGAAGACGTCGTAGAAGTAGGGGGAGGGGGAGTTCCACCACCACCAGTTCGGGTTGTGGTCGTAGTCGGTGGTGGTGACGGCGGAGTGCTAGATCCTGGAAGACATTGCGAATACCCTGACATCCATCGGTCAACATGAGGTAGTCTAGCAGAGAGTCATCGCAAGACCTACACTGGTTACTAAATGTGCAAGTGTAACCCGAGACGCAGGTCGTCGGCCCAGCCCTGTGCATTATTGCGTTTCAGAGTGAGCTATATGTCGAAGGAGGAGAAAACAATACCATCCTTGTCCACCGCATTGGCCGTATGCAGGCGATTGCGCCTTGACGCCGATGGCAAGAATGAGAACAGCACTGATGGCAAGGAACTTCAACATGGCGATTAACGATACATACCACTCGTTTGTCCCTTTAATACGCGACCTCAGGTTTCGGGTCAACAACCAGGAGACAATTCGCAATAACTACTCTTGTCGGGTCCTTGGAATAACTTCGGACGAGCGTCCTCGCCATCGACTGGGGGTAATGACACCGACAGGGGGGGAAACCCAGTCATGGGGTGCTTACTTGGCGTTTGAAGTGCCTCAAGGAATTCGAAGAAGTTTATCCGGGACTTGATGCATTGATGCATGGATGAGGCTCTCCGAAAATTATCTTACTTAGATATCCCAATGTATGCCAGCAGCTGCAGTCGATGGCAGAGAAGTTGACGCCGTATGGGTTGGCAAGTGGAAAAGACGCGATAACCGGGCGACTACGAAGGGAGATTCGTGGAGCAACACCGATTGGAGTGAGCGTTTGAGATGAGCTGTTTCTAGCCGACATGGACAGGGTCGGTGACTGCGTGTCGGCTCGACGTTGACATCAGTGACTCAAGGCCATCCACCACTCTACCATACGTAGTGTCTCCACATTCATTCTATACTGCCACTGCCACCGCTGCGCGGCCATGTCATCTTACCAGGCACTCCCCACAGACGAAGAAACCGCTGAAACCCCGGCGCCTTCAAAACCAACCCCACAACAACAATCCATCCGCAAACCACTCTTACTAACCCTGGCCTTTTGCCTCTTTGCCTTTGGATTTTTCAAAGCCGGGCAATACTCCGTATCTTTCTCACCACACGATTCACAGTTTGAAGAAGGCGAAGTGCCAGCCTTGAAACCGACGAACGCCATCCAGGAAGAACTACCACCAGAAGCGACACATAACGAAACCATGTCTGCAGGCAAAGGCAAATATAGTGTTGGATAGTATGTTTTCAAATCCGACTATCTTAGCTGTCATATTTATTGAACAACGCGCCTAGTTTTGTCAACTGGTGATGAAATCGCTTTCTCTTGACAAGTCTTGACGCTGATTTGCTCACAGGGGGATTTATGGGCGCAAATATCCTCCCTCTCTAATACCCACCCAGGATTTGACGTGAGTAGACTGTCGCCTTCGTGACGCCGTTTCACGAGCCACGTTGCAGACATATACTCTATGCTTTCGCGGATATCGATCAGAGCTCTGGGGAAGTTAAGCTTTCCGACGCATGGGCGGATCAGGATATCCACTATCCAGGAGATTCTTGGAATGACGTCGGAACGAACCTTTATGGAAATTTCAAAGCTATCTATAACCTCAAGAAGGCCAATCGCCACCTGAAGGTGCTTCTCAGCATTGGTGGCTGGACCTACTCCCCAAAGTTCCACCCTATTGTCGTGAATCGGCAGCTGCGCGCGAGATTCGTAGAATCATCAGTGAAGCTGTTAGAGGATTATGGCCTTGACGGATTGGACGTGGATTATGAGTACCCTTCCAATGACGAACAGGCAAGGGGCTATACCCAACTCCTTCGCGAAATGCGACTCGCTTTGGATCGCCATGCTCAACAAAAGGGCCCGAATTGTCACTTTCTCTTAACTGTGCGGATCCTTTCATCCTCTTTCATCCTCGACCCCCTATTTATAATCTTGATCATAGATTGCCGCTCCTTGTGGCCCTCAGAACTACAGGAAGCTCCATATTGAAGAAATGGATGACTATCTCGACTTCTGGAACCTGATGGCATACGATTTCTGTGAGATTCTCGTTTGTTTTTTATCTTGATGTCAGTGTTGAGAACATCTCGTCCATAGCTGGTTCATGGGACCAAATTGCTAACCATCAGGCAAACGTACATGACGGTCCTATCAGCGCTTCCGAAGCGATCTACTACTATATTGACAAAGGAGTTTCCCGTTCGAAGATAATCATGGGAGTTCCCCTATACGGCCGTTCATTCATGAACACAGAAGGTCCTGGGACACCATTCTCCGGAATCGGACCTGGATCTTGGGAGCAAGGTGTCTACGACTACCGCGCCTTGCCTCTTCCAGGATCCCATATCTTCCGGGATGAGAAGGCGATGGCGAGTTGGTCATACGACTATCAAAAGAAGGAGATGGTCAGCTATGACAACGAGGAAGTTGGTCGTTGGAAAGGTGAATGGATAAGGGAAGAGGGTTTAGGAGGTAGCATGTTTTGGGAGTTGAGCGGAGACAAGGGTAACACTCGTGAAGGTATGGAAGGAGGCCCCGGAAAGGATGCTCAACCAGGGCAGAGCCTCATACGAGTCGTAAGGGATGCGATGGGCCCACTCGACCAGTCTCCCAATTGGCTTCAGTACGAGAAGAGTAAATTCGACAATATGAAGAAGGGAATGGCCTGAATATTGGATACATCGGTTGCGTTACAATGACTACTTAGCTGTCACTTCTAATATGTATCATACACCCAGTTCAGGAAACGAAAAAAAAGATCGTTGTACTGTATTACTATTCAGTATCAATCTAACACAGGCGCGGGAAGATAAGGAGAAACCTCTTCACGCTCCCAGAATGTCATATGAACTTTGGGATCTGGTACCACCGCTCCGTTGAACTGAAGGTTCTTTGGTCGAACAGTTCGCGGTTCCGTATATTTGAAGTTGTATTTCAGTAAAATATGAGCTACCATGACTTTAAGTTCCATCTATAGTGAGTGAGCACGGGGCCATCTTGCTGAAAAGCAGCGAAAGTCATACCGCCGCAAAGAACCTCCCAGCACATGCATGTCGACCTGATAGAAAGCATGAGTGGCTTTGACATTTTTGGTCCTTTCTGGAGGCCTACCTGCTCCGAAAGGAAGATACTGCAGGGTAGGTCAGCAAGGACCACTGCATCGGGATAGAAGCAACTCACATTACTATCGACTGTAGCGAATCCATATTTGGTGTCAGTGCTCTCAGTCTCTCTTAGTTTGGAGAAGCGGAAAGGGTCAAAACGGAAGGGATCGGGATAAACTTTGGCATTATAATGTATGGCTTTCATATCAATCGCAACACGGTAGCCTGGCGGGATGACATTTCCGTCGTCAAGCTGGTACGGGACCATAGAAATCCGGGGAAGGGCGACTGCGACGGGATAAGAAACCTTAATAGATTACCTCGGAAAGAGACTTACAATGCATTAGGCCATACACACGTCCGACTTCTCGTAACAGACTGTCAATCTTCCTGAATTTAAGAAGTGCATTCTTCGTCCAGCCTCCCTCAGAGTCTAAAGCAGCAATGACTTCTTCTCGTATTTCGTCGACCTGTGACGTCGGTAAGAGGGCCAGTTCGAAGAGAGTGTGGGTGACGAAAATGGATCTGATCTAGTCAAGAACCCGACAAGAACAGAGAATGGCAGGAACATACGATGTGTGAATGCTTCCAAAATTCATATTCAGCGCACGCATAGCGACTCCTTCCACCGTCTCATTTGGGGGTGCATTCCGGATAAGGAATTCAGAAAGTAATCCCTATCAGAGCAGTGAGTCTCCCACCGAACCGGGGATGGCAGGTCTTACGGGCTTTTCGGCAAGGAATTCGCGCTCCTTCATGTACTCTTCCAGATGCGGGACAACGAATTTGAGAGCGCCCTTCTTCCCGCCTAGAAATGAAGACAAAACAAAATATACCGTCCTAAACCGTCGGAAGTTAGTCGCTGGATGAATCTTCGATGGGAATGCCTCAAAACTTACGATCTGAGGAAGTGTGGACTCCAACATATGAAGGGGGCCATCAGTGGCGTTGTTTCCGCAAATCGGACGACGGCATGCACGAAGTCTTTGTTTCGGCCTAGCTCTGGTCCAAGTAATGCACGATTACTGATGCGAGCCACAAAGTGGGTCATGGTATCGAAAAGTGGAATAGTAACCTCCTCTAGGATGCACGTTAGATTAGACCCCGTAAAATTTGTGAAGACCAACTTTTCTCTTTGGTGAATTGAAACCCCTCTTCCATGGTAAGGACGGATTCTTCAATGATTTCGGGAATCAGGTTGGGGATCGCGCGAGTCAAGTCAGTCCTGACTACGGTGGAGTGGTACGTGTTCTCCATCTGGGCCTTGTTCATGGTATAGGGAAGTTGAAGATCTTCCTGTACATTCATTGGTTCGTTGAACTAACGGAGTATAATTAGGGAGGGGGGCTTCGGTTCGGTGGTGCAAAACCCACTATCTCATCTGTGCTCCCTCTCACCCGTTCCATGTACTCGGGACCTAGGAAGAATACTGGTCCTGCCTATCTAATGGTCGGTTAGAATTCAAGTCGTTGACTGGAGACTCACAAGCGTGGGCAGAACGAAAGGCCGCCCCCCAAATTGCTTTCTCCCCTCTGTTACCGCCCACTCTGCATTTACTGTGTACCGTACGGCGGTGGTGATGAATCCTAAGACACCAGGCTTGCCGAAACGGGGTATGGCACCGGGGTAAGAGATGCTTCGCAAGATACGAAGGTATACAGCTCCCAAGAATACGACAAGGGCGGTAAGAAGTGCGCCCAACATAATGTTAAGACCCACAGCAGGAACAACCGCAGGTCCTTCATTTTATATGGTCAGTTCAATTGTAATTCAGGTTGGTGACACAATCTAGGCGCTCGTCTAACTTGGAAAGCTTAGCAGGGTGAACGACCAGTTTGGTCTATGTTGGCCGCTGTGCTGAGGCTAGGTGGCCTCACCAAACGTAACGGCCAGCTAATCCTGTTAGATTGATAAGGTTCATCTGTTGACGGACATATCGAGAAGAATAAAACTGAGGGTGCACAGAGCGAGAGGTATGTCGCAATCCTCCTGGAAAGTGTGGGTCCCGGTTTGTAGCTCCAGACGAAGCGTGTGAAATACTGACTGAGTGGGAAGAAGGGCGCGACTTGGCTCGTTCCCCATCGCGTCTCTACCCAACGTCTGGTAACTAATGGTGAGATTACATCTGTGCCGCACCCAATCCTTTTCTAACCTGCGCCCCAGGCACCCAGAGGGCTGTCCGCCGAAGAAAAGCGCGTCAAATTACTTGAAATTTTTCATGAGACGGTCCGTGTCCTTGCCTCATCGAGGTACCTGACTAAAATCCCTTGTAGAAGGATTTTTACCAGGTATATGCGCCACCCTTGAGTCCGAGCAACTGATGACGTTGCATCAAGTTGAAAGAATTGGAAAAACTTGGACCCAAATTAAAGGGAATTGGTATATACGGCGGTAGATGGAAAACTACCAGCGACTGACGCCGTGATAGTCTCACAGTCGGTCAAAGAGGTCCTCCAGTCCCTTGTAGACGACGGACTGGTCCAAGGAGACAAAATCGGCTCGTCGAACTGTATGTCATCCATCAGCTTACTTTACTGTAATTTGGATCCTTAATACCCCTTTCAGTTTTCTGGAGTTTCCCATCACAGCAGGGTTCAATTGTGTGGAATGCCTTATATGTTTAGAGCGCCTCACTCGACGGACCTTTGCAGGTCAAAAATCGGCTGAACTCCGTCAATGAAATTCGAGATGGTTACCAGTCCCAAGTGGCGGAGCTGACGTCGAACGTCGAGAGGGAGAGAGCTGCTCGACCAGAATCCGTGGGTATCGCACTCCGAGGAGACCGTGCTACGACTAACATCTAAAGTTAGGAAGCACGAGCTGAATCGTTAGAAACCTTGACCAGATTAAGGAAAACACTAGCCGACACAGAAGCTGAACTGAGTGTTTATGGTCACTGCGACCCGACCAAAGTAGATGAGAAGAGGCGCGCTGTTTTCCTCGCCAAGGAAGCTGCCCTCCGGTGGACCGGTAAGTAACGCAAATTCCTGCTCCGTCAGATCTCCGGCCTTAATCATTATTCGAGATAACTTTGGCGTGCTGACGGCTTATTCCACTCGTCATAATGTCGACCCTTCTGAGATACGCAGATTTCTAGGCATCGACGATGATTATGAGGATATATGCTGACGCTCTCGGACTGGTCGCTTTATAGTAATTTTTAATAGTAAGTTGAACCGCCATCCTGAATGCCTCATGTTTGAGATCTCTAGGGTTTATTCGACCGCTCAATATGTTCTGCCATGTTCTTTGCTCACCCTGCTCCATCGAAGCTGGCAACCGAGTTCGTTTTCTGTTTTTGATCAGCGCAAATGAAGGATCTACGAAAGCAGACGTCACTGTTGTATATCGGCCTTGCTCTGGTATGCTTTCCAGGTCGGAAACTAACGTTCCAAGGGATTCCTCTTCCTCTTCCGCTTATCTTACAAAAGGGGGGGCAAACCTCGCACCTTCCCTAGATCTCTGGTACCCAACTATTTGCCTCTACTTTCTTTTGACCCCTAGACTTACCACTGGGTCGTCAACGACAATCTGCATCTCTCAGATACGACAGTTTTACTCGGTGGCATTCATGACAACACCAACAGCTGAAGCCGTGAGCAGTTATTTTTCTCGCGTGTGGTTCCCCCTTCTAACATATTGTAGGATCCTTGCGATGCCCAAGTGACTCATGTCGCAACGACCGGGCTTCTCGCTGGTCTTCCTAGTGCCGCACTTGAAAATGTGGACCCGGAAAGGCTTGCACAAATTACAGCTCACGCACTCCCGGCCCTAAACATTCTGCGCCTCAGCGATTCTTCCCCTGACACGAGCTCCACGACTTTAAACGAATATCCAACAGTCGAGTCCCTACTTTCTCCTCTTTCCCTTTATCTCGAGATTGTTAGGAGACATCTCGTCACTACCACCACCCAAGCAGCGAGCGAGGAATTCGAGCGTGGGGCGCGACGACACTTGGCTCACCTCCGCGACCTAGCCAAGAGGTACGATTGGTCGACAGTGGTTCAATACCATATGGAATTTCACCGCCGCCGTTGCGTGGAGATGTTGGCCGGGCAATATGGTGGTTGGGGAACCCCGGATCCAGATCTGATGAAGAACCTGTACGACCTTTACGAGTCCACTCTGGGTTCCGACGAGATTGGCCATTAGATGCAGCCCTAAGGGAGTTGCAGCAAGCATTTCTCTATTTTCCAGGTAAGGAGTTGAGCCTTCGATGCCTTTTCTTTTGCTGACTCTTGTTATCCAGTCGATTCACACCCTTGTACTCCAGCCGAACGATTCTCGACTACGATCTCTATCACGCTTTTGTATTCTTTGTTCAAATCCACGCCCTGGATTCGGAGGGGATTGGTTCCAATCGACTTATTCACTCCCAACTTTCAACGGCGTCGGTGCAATTCCGGATTTCTGGTTTACGTGAACCAGTTAGTCTAAAATAATCCCACTAAACTTCATTTGTTTCAAATTCACCGGAACCGAGCGTCCTGTCAGGAAGATTTAATCCCACCATCGCTCCTGCAGCGCCATTGGTCAATCCTGGATGGAACGATGGCTTGCGAGGATCTAACTGCGCAGGCGATCAGAAATGCATCTCAAGCAAAAACTCCGCTCAAAATCAATTTGGTCACGATGTCAAGGAACGCGCAAGGCAGCACAGGATCGCGACCGTGACAGTGGTGCATGTCTGCTGAGTTTGAGTTCACTCGGCTGTGAGAAGTCACCACAGAAGTGAGATCGAGATACGGGTTGATGTTCATCTGGGGCAATCCCCAGGAACAGTGAGAAGAACTGCGAGATAAATAGACAGAAGGGGGCAGCATATAAGGAAGTTCGTAAGACCAGGTAGCATATTTTCGGGGACGGAAGAGCAGCAGCATGAGAACCCATGGAGTGCTTCGGAACTGCCTTGCACTTGCAGCCAAGCGCGCAGAGCGGCGCAAGTCAAGTGATCAGGTCAACACGTGGCTACAGGTTGTTGCCGAGAACAAGCGGCAGACGCAAACTACTGTGGCCGCCCAGGACTACCACAGAATTTTGGTCAAAGGCCAGCAGAAGGTCTTCGTTCCATTAATTCCGCCATGTCCCTCAGCCCAACGGCCTCTATATCCAACGGTTCAGAACAAGCTGCCAAGCGTCGCAGGACCAGCGGCGCCGACATCAATAACTCACCTGTGGAACTTCCGGCTCAACTATCCCAGCAACCCATTCATATTCCAAAGCGCGGAGCCCGGGCGTGTACTGCCTGTAGGAAGGGAAAGAACCGATGTGAAGGGGAGGTCCGTATTAAATGTTGACCACTTGACACCGTCCCGCTCGACTGACTGTGGCCCGCCTCCCCCGCCCGGCCCGGGTATCTCACAAGCAGGCTCCTTGTCGGCGGTGTCAGCTCAGCGGAACGCCATGTGTCTTCGAAAAGCCAGAGAAAAAGAATGCGCCAGCTATGACCAATGCCAGCGTCGAGTAAGCATGTTGCCAGATCGTGTTGTCTCAGCCATCTAACTTGGAAGTAAAGGCGTCTCTCCAGGTTGGAAGGACAATATTTGGTACGTATTATTCTCATTTATCTTCTCCTCGCAGCTCATTTTCCTGGGTAAGGTAATGCAAAGCCAAATGATTGGCATGCAGTCATCTCTTGACCGCATCCTTTCTGCGGTTCAAGCACAGGCCGGCCCGCCCCCGGGTGCAATGTACCCACCCAACCTTCCCCCACCACCCCCACCACCGGGAATCCGTGACGGGGCAGGTTTTCCGCCTCACCGCGGTGGATTTGAGCTCTCCTCTGGGTCTTCTGACCGAACAAGAGCCTTTCCACCTCTCCCTGGATTCGCCCCACCTGTATGTTCCGAATATCCTCAGATTCCACCCTTTTCAAATGTTCCTCTCCTAGCCTCACAAGTATGCGTCATATGGAATTATACCGAGCACAGCACCCTCTTCCGACGACGAATCCGAAGAAACGTTGCCTCGTGCCACTATCAATGCTCCAATCGAGGCATTGCAGGGTCTAGCAAATGCTGCAGCCGAAGCAGCAGCCGCACCATCTGCTTCCTCACCCAGGTTTGTTATTTTTATGGTTGAGTTTATATTATTCATGATTCTTATAGGGTGAAAAAGCGAAAGCGAGCAGAACCGATTCCACGCAACGCTTTTCCTCATGTGGTTGAGAAGGTATCTCCGCTCCTTGACGTATGGACGAACCGATTTTCTAAAATCATGCTTAGGGCCTTGTTGCTGACTCCGAAGCCCGAGAATTGTTTAACATGTAATTTCTTATTCTGCTCTTCCCTCATCACCATGACATTATTTCATTTTGTGTAGATTCTTTGCGGGATGTCACCTCTTCATCCCTTTATTCGATCCTGAGTACGATACCTACGAAAGTCTGATGGAACGTACTCCTTGGACTTTCGATGCCATCCTGGCGATCGCGGCCAAGATTCGGAGCGGAACTGGTCCCTTAATCCCGACATTTTACAAATGTTTGGAGGAAGCTCAAGGCATCGCCCGGTCATCACTCTTTGGACCTGTTGTTAGAAAGGAAGCTGTCCAAGGTCAGCTACCTTGTTGCCTCTATAACCACCCTTATTCAACGGGTCTTATAGGTATGCTATTATTGGCGGCTTGGAGTACCAATGGATGGCTGCCGAGTGGGCATGCCATGCGGATGGCGCTGGACCTAGGTCTTCATAGGGCCCTAGAAAAGCTAGCAGACGACACCGGGAAACAGCGCTCTCGTGAAGAAGAAAGGAATCTTGGTTCGCACGTTTATTAGTTCCTAAAAGACTGACTTCCTAATCTGTTCATTCTGTCTGTGTTGCAGTGGTATCTGCGCGGATCTGGCTTTGCTTGTACTGGTTCGATCACCAGTGAGTTACTCCGTGAAGGCCGAGATTTATAGACAGATCGCTAAATCCCTGGACATAGGATGAGCCTTGGTACCGGAAGGCCTATCGTGCTACGAGATGAGAATTCCATCCGTCATTGCCGCTTACTATTGAGTCATCCTATGGCATCACCAACGGACCTTCGGTTGATCGCCCTCGTGGAGTTAATCGCTCAGAAGAGTAAAAGCTACCTTTGTTGTTATGAACATTATACTGACAACTGTGGACCAGCTCAAATTTATGAAACGCTTGCGCCACTGAATGGCCAGGTTAACGGCAACACCTTATCGTTCATCCGCCGAGCGAATATGGCTTTAGAGAAGTGGTGGCACGATAATGACGAACTCCACCGTGTGTATAATCCTATGATAACCTGGTATTTGACTAACCCTAAGCCGCTGCGTTCACAGGTCAAACCATGGACGAAAACTCTTTACTGCGGAAGATACTCGCAGGAGAGCTTCACTACGCTAAGCTTTGGGTTGTCTGTGTTGCGTTGAGGGGTGTAGCATGGGACAGAATGCCATATGAACAACGGGAGTTGGCATTCCAAGCGAAGGACGCCGCATCCAATTGTCTTGCGATCTTCTTGAATACCCCTGAATATCGGTCAGTCGTCCTTGTGAAAGGACTAAAAAAGTTATCACTACCAATCACACTGACCCGTTTTCCTTCTTTCATTTCCTCGTTCATCTTTTGTTCCCTCGCTTGTCTTCCCTTAGTGCTGCGCTACGTTATGCGGTGCATGATAGTCTCGTAACCGCCGCATTCTCAGGCTTGTTCCTACTCAAGATGGCAAACTTATTCCCTTCTGATCTGGATTTGGTTGCTATCGTCGGTCAAGTTGATCAACTTGCTCAATTACTCTCAGAAGTTGCCGCTGAACGGTACGTCTTTTGTCCTCATCACAACGGTGCTATTCCCAAAACGATGTTTAACCTCTTCACAAATGTTCTTTCTTTCCATCCTCACTGACCTCTTCCGACTTTCCTTTTTCTCATCCCCTTTATTTCTCCCCCTATTTTTGATGAATTTAAACAACATTTTCTATAGATACGCTCTCACGCTGCGCATCATGCTAGCTAACCTACGTCGCAAAGTCGGTTTAGGAAATGGGCTTGACACCCCCGCACCAACGATGCCGCCGCCATCATTCGCGGAAAACATGATTGTCTCTCACTCTCCGACCTATGTTGACCCGACCTTGCCGGCTCCATTAACTATGGAAGAATTGGGGTTTGCCTGGCCGGGTGACAGAGGGTTCTTCAGCCCTTCAGCCATCCCAGTTTGGTTGCAAGAACAGGTTCGTACTTGTACTTGTTGGTTCAAGCTTATTTTCTTTTTCTTTTTCTGGATTGTACAGCTCATCGACTAACCTATCCTTTGCAGAGCCTCACGGATCTAGGTTTACCGGTTAATGGCTCAGATGGTGTATTCTTGCAAATGGCAGGATCTAATGGATGGACCGGCGATTTCGCCCCCATGCCAGAAGCCTGGTGACTCCCTCAAAGTATAGGCCTCGTGCCTTCCTAAAGTCTGTTTTCTTTTTCTCGGTTCGTGTCCTTCTGTCATTGCTTCCTGTGTTTGTCTGTCTGTTGCCGATATGTAAAGAAAGATTTTTATGTCCCACCTATTCCGTGCAGACCTCGTAATGTACGAAAAAGAAATGTCATATGTCCGATTCATAGCGTAGAAAAAGGAGGGGGAGATTTAAGCTGCCGCTTCTTCTTCGTCTTCCTCTTCACTGTCCTCCTGTTCCTGTAAAAACTAGTTACAAAAGATTAGCGAAATGAATGCCAATGTGAAAGTTTTTGTTCGTTACCTTGACCAAGGCTTCACTTGCCTTGAGGAAATGCTGGCGACCTTGGGGTTTGGATCCCTTTTGGTGCCAATAGATAATTGCTTGATCAGAAATACAGTCCTTTTGATACAACACCTATCCGGCAGTCAGACTCTGATCGTTATCATCGAGAATTTAAACACACCTTGAGAATCTGAGGGAAGGTTTTAATTATACGTGTGTCTTCATAACAATACACTTGGACGACGTTAATAAGGGTTATCTGAGTTTTCGGACTTTCACAGAAAGGCTCGAGAATAGGGGCATATTTCTAAGGCAGTGTTTGGTTCGCTGTCGATGAAATGGAGTGGTCACTTGACTTACCCCGACTTCGCGGAGAGCCAGGCTTTCAATTTGGTCCGGTCGCGCACTAGTCCAATCAACGGATGCCATAAGGCCCTGCCAAATGGATTGTATCAAGTCGCTCTCAGGGACAGTAGTCTCCTTCTGAAGAGACTTGATTGTATCGATGATCTAAAGTATTTTACTTTAGCTTTTAAAAGATGACGATTCAATGGAAAGATGACTGACGACATCAGCCGGCTCTTCTCGTTCACACATCTCAGTCAATTCCTTGACCAGGTCTTCTTTGACTGCCGCATATTGTTTCTTGGCCCACCAGTCGGCGACTTGGACAAGGCCTTCCTTCTTGAAATGTTCTTCGAGAGCCTTACCAGAGCGTTTGTTAGGAGGGAAAAACAATAGGAGATCCTTGACGCCGCCTTTCCTGAGGGTGGTGGCGAGGTGTTCGATGCTCTGATCCACGAGATATGCGCGGAAAACAACAGTTATGACATAAACCGACACGTCTAAAGAAGGTCTATTTAAAAAATCAGGATCATAACGGGAATGACAGAACTGACCGTTCTTGACGAGGTGATCCTTGGTCAAACTCGTCAAACTCGCTGCACTGGCAAGGCCCTGGGAGAGCATGATGCCAACGGCGATGGCGAGTTTATCCCGTTGCTCAGGGGTCCATTTGTGGATGTACTGGAGCAGGGTTGGGAGAGCAGATTCCTCGAGGGGCTTTTGAAGATATTTGTACCTAGATAGGGATAAGACCCGGAATGGAGAGGAGAGAGGCGGACTTGCCTTCGGATAAGCTTGTTGAGGACATCTACGTATTTCCTTATATCGTCCACCTCAGCAGGATCTTTCGCGTTGATGATGGTAAATGGGGACACTGGTGCCCCGTCATCGACAAAGAGACCTCCTGGCTGGAGAAGACGACCGACGAGGACGGTTTCGAAGAGTGCATCTGCATATTTGAGAAACTCGAGAGTGGAACCTGCTTGGACTAGTTTAGCTGTGACTGTGTCGAAATCGCCCTGGGGAACGGCTTCGAGGTATTTGTAGAGCTGATCTCTGAAGACTAGGGGCGGAGGGGGGTGCGATGAGCGATGATGACAGGGCAGGGGAGTGAAGGCTGACCGGCTGGTTCGTGCTTTGCGTGGGCCTTGACGGCGCCCTTTCTTGCTTTGATTCTGACCCCCTGGAGCGAAGGCTTTGTTGCGTTTGGTTGCTGAGACATCCACTGCCTTGAAGTATCCAAGCAAGCGACTTTCCAAAATCTGCGCAGATTGATCCCACCGGCAACTCCCGCGATTAGTCCTGCCTGCGCCCTCGAGCGAAATGCCAGTCTGTTGTGAATTGAGCATTGGGCGTGCAAGTTGAACAATAGCAATGCGTGTAGACAATGTCGTGTGCTGTATTGCCGGACTGACGTTGTTGTGGCGATCGAGTCACTGCGGCCAATGCCTGCTCCAAGCAGCGCATCTGTTGCACGCCGCTCTTCTCGTCTCCCTCTACCCCCTCAGCCTCCCCCCGGCCCAGCGTCAGCCAAAACCCTCCGCCACACTTGTTTCGCTATAAACCCGACTGCAGCTGCCGGATTGGGGCACTTTCGCACAACACGTCTCCGATGCCACCACGGTTCAGTGATTCTCCCAATGCACGTTCCAAGTCCATTACCACGGCCGAGCTAGACACCCACGGTGTACGCTCGCGTTTCTTTTCCAGCCCTTCTCCGTCTTATGCGTCTGAAACTCCCCCAGGTCCTCAATCGCCATTCGACCAAACACCCCGTTTTCCAAGTCGGGGTCTCGGAAGACAAGGGCTCTAGGCGTACCATGGAAGACGCCCATTCCTTCGTGGTTGACTTTGATAATATTCGAGGTCAGGGTTTCTTCGCGGTGTTCGATGGGCATGCCGGAAAACACGCAGCAGAATGGTGCGGAGCACATTTCCACGAGGTACTCAATCATCGGCTTTGCGAAGAGATTCTCGACAATCTGACCTTCCGTCATTCTTCTAGTCACTTCTGACAGCACTTCGTGCTTCTCCTGGTGTCCCAGTTCCTGATATCTTGAATGAAACATTCCATAACGTCGACGAAAGTCTTTCTCGCATGTGTGAAGAATCTGATGGCAAAATCCATTCTGGGTGTACAGCAGTCACCGCTTTCCTGCGGATTGAAGACGCAGACGGTCAGCAAGACTTCTTGCCCTCTCCCGAAGGCTCTCCAGACCCAGAGCAAAGTAGTGACAGTGCAAGCAGCCCCCACAACAGCAGCAGCGAAAACGTCACACCACCGCCAAGCGATGACGCCAAGGATACCAAAAAGAAGAAAGATAGCAAGTCATCCAGCGCTAGTCGAATCAAGCAAGCCCTCAAAAGCTTTGGAACAAGTTCAATATCCAATCTAATATCTCCACCAACACCCAGGTCATTGTCTCCTGCAGGCTCTCGGAAGAACTCTGCCGATGGTCTGAATATCGCTATCCCTCCGGCTTCCTCCCGACGCGTCCTGTACTGTGCAAACGCTGGTGATGCACGCGGAGTCCTATGCCGTGCAGGCAAAGCAGTCCGCCTCACATACGATCACAAGGGCTCAGACAAGCAGGAGGCAAAGCGTATCACAGATGCAGGAGGTTTCGTGATGAGTGGAAGAGTGAATGGTGTCCTTGCAGTGACTCGGAGTTTAGGTGACTCGTCGATGAAAGAGTTTGTAGTTGGTGCTCCATATACGACTGAAACGGCACTCTGTGAAGACGATGAATTTTTGATCTTAGCTTGTGATGGTGTGAGTGTTTGCGTTTCAATCTTTGCATGCCCGTCCTCATTGCTGTTCTGTTTCAGCTCTGGGATGTTGTAGGTGACCAAGGTGCTGTTGACCTCGTTAGAGGCATTCAAGACGCGCAGGTTGCAAGCCGAAAGTTGTTAGACCACGCCCTTTCCCACCACACCACCGATAATGTAACCGTTCTTGTCATTCGATTCAAGCACGGTCCCTCGTCCCCCGCATAATGTCTCTTTACCAGATTTTTATTATTGGATACTATCGTCGTTTCATGGGTGTAATGTTGCTGTAATGCTCGCCATGTAGTATTCCCTCCTTGACACTGTACGACACGTACTTGCAGTATTGTAAGAGCTCTATGTACCGCCGCGTTGCAATTCTGTATCCCCTTTTCCCTCGAATATCCCAGCAACCTTCATTTTCTTAGAACATCAACTATAGTCCAGAGGGAGTTGCCGGTTACCGGCCACCGGTCACCCGTGACGATAGTTAGAATTATCATCTTCGAGTTTTAACCAGTCAGGATCAATATTGTTCATGATCGTTCTCTTGTTGTAATCCTCCTCGCAGCATCGTCACTTCTGTGTCCACTCATTGCTATCCACCATGTGATAGCTTCTGGGTTACCAGTTCTCCTCGTCGGTTCGCATGTTTACAAGGCACATGGCTATATCGTTGCCAGGTCGAGCATTTTGAGTAGACGGGTGATCGTTCGGTAAACTTAATGCGGTGACTCATGGATGGGGAGATTTTGCCGTCGCGCAACAAGTGAGGCCAGGCAAGAACGGTAAGCGGCCACTGGGGGTTCGACGGAGGGGTTCGAGGTTGATTCGTTGACGACGGCTTCGCTGGCGATACATTATATGAACCTCCGGACATGCTCGAAACTTGTATTCCCCAATCATAGGATGGCTCAGTACTTTCAACGTCCCTATCCCGGTCCTATACCTGATTATCCAGGTAATTACTACTCTTCTAGCCCACCCCAACAGTACTTTGCGATTTCCGAGGGCAAGTCACAGTACCAGGATGAACTGTATAGACCACAGAAGAAGATTAATGACCCTATCTTCTTGATCCTTTTCGTGCTTCAGGTAAGCAAAGGTTTCCCTTACGGCTTTGGATAACCCAACTGTATACCGATTCATCCGGGTCGGTTGGGCTATGAATGCCGTATTATTCTGTGGACTGAGTGTTGACGCGTTGATGCTCGGCCCTTCTGTAGTTCTTGGGATTCGCTGGGATATCGGTAATTGTAATTCTAGATTGGGTGAAGAGAGGAGGTACCGGGGCTGGTCTTGGGAAGCCTGGAACCAAAAACGAGTTGCATATAACTTTGAACGAGTATGTTTCAATCATCTCTTCGTGTTCGTACGCCTAAATCAAGGCGCTTATGGTTATCAATGTAGGGACACTATTTTCCTTCTGCTCTTGGTTACAGCAGCAGCGCTGCTACTTTCCATCGCGTATATGATCCTGACACGGATCTTTACGAGAGCAGTAATGCACGTTACTTTGGTCCTTTCTATTCTATTGAATGTGTACGTCTTCCTTGTCCAACGATTGACTACGGACCGGTGCGCTAACACCTTGCTGAAGTGCATTATGCGCCTTCTTTTGGATCACCAAAGTCTACAGTATGTATTCTGCCATTCTCTAAAGAAAAGTCTTCGATATTGATCAGGACCCCTTCATTGCAGTTGCGGCAGTTGTGTTCACTATAATAGCGCTTCTGTCCGTGTTCTCGTATTGGGGAATGAAGAAGTTCATTCCCTTCAGCTCGCTTTTACTACAAGTCGTAATGGACGTGTCAAAACACCATATGAGCGTGTTTGTCGTCGCGTTTGTTGCACTTATAGCTCAAGCTGCTATGGCCGTGTAAGCGCTTGGTTATTCTAACTCGAGACGACGCGGGGGTTGACGTGTATTATTTTCATTTAGGTGGTTCACGTTTACCGCGATTGCTACGTACATCAAGTTCACTCCAGGGACTCCAGGTAGATACACCACTTCGAAGTTAATCATTATACTCAACATTACTACAGCATGTTCTACGGATCCCTCTTCATGCTCAACGGGAAAAGTCATCGGTCTCGTCGTCTTCGAGCTTATCTCGTTTATGTGGACCTCACAAGTCATTGGCAATGTCGCTTTGTCGACCGTTGCTGGAGGTCCATATGGGACTTGGTACTATTTCGGGCCCAAGAATCAAGGTCAAATGGTGAGCAACAAGGCTCCATGTTGAGAGCACCGTGTTTAAACTTATGATCGAATTTAGCCCAATCACCCCACTTTAAGTGCTTTTGGGAGAGCTATGAGTGTCTCATTGGGATCTATCGCATTTGGCTCTTTGATTGTTACGCTTTTGGAAGTCATTCGTATGGTTTTGAATGCTGTCGAGAATAATGCCAGCGCTGATGGTCACCGTAAGTCCTTCTTTGGTCGTCGAATCTGGTTATCGACGCATTCCTCCTTCAGCTGTCGAGATGTGTTTGGCGTGTTGTGCTAGTTGTTTTGTTGGTATACTCGAGTCCATGGTGGAGTATTTCAATAAGTAAGTCTCATTCGCGCATTTTATGATTCTCGACTTAACGTTCTGGGATTTTTACCTTAGATACGCATATATTGAGATCGGTGAGTTCTTATGAAGCTAGTTTGTATCAAAGACAAGGCTAAACATTTGTCGCCAGCTCTCTTTGGAAAGGCCTACATCCCTGCGGCCAAGGATACATGGAGGATGTTCAAGGATCGGGGTATGTGTACCATACCTTTGACTTGGCCTAACATTCAGGCTGACTGCCATGCATCGTTTGGTCAGGTATGACTGCCCTTATCAATGATTCTCTCGTTTCAATGAGTAAGCTTTCCGTGCTCACTCCCTAGAACTGATCTTGCTCATGCGTAATCCTCAGCTATGTTATGGGGAGCTTACGCTGTGGGGTGCCTATCATCCTTACTCGCATTCCTCTACCTGCGAAGTTCGTTCACGCAAACTCTTTACGAAAAGGGCGTGATCTAATCTTCTTTTTGGATAGTTACCGCACCCGCTTACAATACTTCGGGTGATTATACTATCCCTGTTGTTGTGTTCGCCTTCTTGATCGCTGTGATGTGCTGTGAGTTATATTCTTTCCTGTCCCCTAAGTATGGCCACGTCTAATTATACGTCTTAGCCTTGACAATGACGTCGTCCATCGATGCTGGTGTTTCCACAATGTGAGCGGTTTTTTTTGTCATTTTCTAGATCGAGTGAGTATTGACATGTTCCGTCGCAGATTCGTCGGGTTGGGTACGGACCCTCAAGTTCTCGCAGAAAGGGCTCCTGTTCTGTTCAACGTAAATTGCTGTTCCCATTGGGTGCCATGGCCAGTTATTCACAATTTCTGTAGATGATCGCTGAACACTACCCGGAGGTCGTGAGGCCCGTGGTGTAGATCGACGAGACAAACGACTCCAACTACGATCGTATCCCTTGACTTAGTTTCTTTACGGTGTCTAAGCCTCGTTTGACGATCTTCAGAACGCAACAAAACGAGTTTGGCGTTAACTCCACCAACACCCACTCCCAGCAAGAACGTTGTAGATGGTCTAAACGTTGCTATCACTCCAGATTTCCCTCATCCCCAGTATGATGTTTTCACTAGATTTTTTAATCACTCGGTTCCCCTCTGTTGAGACCACGGTCCGCACGACACATTTTTACATATTCCGAAAGAGTTTTATGCAGCACACCGCATTTTTTGTATTCCCCTTTATATATATCTCGGCAGCTCTGATACGTTCCTAAACGATCGATTCTACTGTATTATTCACTGGTTTACAGTAAACGATTGATAATGACGAAATCCAATCTACAGACCGGATGCATGTTTTTATGCTTTGTAGAGCTAAATCCTCACTGCATCGTCTACTTCGTTTTCAATATAGACTCCTTCACAGCCCTATCATGCCCTCCATGTGTTTGCTTCTGAGCAATCATCCTTGAGTGTTCGCCCTCATCATTTCCGAAGAAGGGAGCGTGTTTGCAAGGTACGAGTATGGCGATCTATATGAGGAAATGGAAGACACCCGGAAAGCTCGAGGCAGTGACGCGTGTATGGGGTTACTTTCACCTTGCGCAGCAAGTGAGGCTGGGCAAGAACGTTATCGGCGCTTGTCAGGGACTCGACCAGCGTCGGCCATTGCGGTTTCGCGTTTCGCGAGGGCATTGTTGGCGCCACATTATTTGAACCCTTCAACTTGCTCCAAATCATTCCCCAAATCACAGGATGGCTCCTTCTTACTCTCAACCGCCCTATCCCGGTCCTACACCGAATTATTACCCTCCAGGTCCACACCAACAACAACTCTATACTGATGTCAAGTCACCATACCAAGATGAATTATACAAACCACAGAAGAAGATTAATGATCCTATATTGTTGGTTCTTTTCATACTCCAGGTGAGCACAGGCTTCGTTTGAATAGTTCAACTATATCCCAGCTTGTCTGGGGTGGTTGAATGCTGTATCATTGTATGGATTGGGTATTAACGCTTGGGCGCTCTTCGCTACCGTAGTTCTTAGGGTTCGCGGCGTTGTCAGGGATTGTAATCAAGGACTGGGTGAAGACAGGAGGTGCTGGAGGTGGTCTTGGGAAGCCTGGGGCGGCGACTGGACTGCACGTCACGTTGAACCAGTATGTTCAATCATTTCCTCGCGAAGTGGCGCTTATGGCTACAATAACCTCTCGAACTACCCGTTCGCTTTTCATGATTTCCTCGACGCAGGAGCACCGTTTACCTCCTACTTCTAGTTACGGCGGCTGCGCTGCTGCTTTCCGTCGCGTATTTGATACTTACGCGGACTTTCACAAGAGCTGTTATGCACGTTACGTTGATCCTTTCCATCTTGTTGAACATGTACGTCTTACTTCCACATTGCCCATCGCATGTGGCATGCTGACGCCTTGTTGAAGTGGATTATGCGCCTACTATTGGATCACCAAATACTACTGTACGTATTCGCACTCCAATCACACTCCACTCCTCGAGAGGAAGTCCTGACGAGAAGAACCCGATTACAGCCGCAGCCATCATCTTCACCATAATCGCGCTTCTGTCCGTATTCGCGTATTGGGGAATGAAGAGGTTCATTCCGTTAAGCTCGCTTCTATTACAAGTCGTAATGGACGTGTCAAAACACCATAAGAGCGTGTTTGTAGTCTCGTTCGTTGCATTGTTGGCTCAAGCCGGTATGGCAGTGTAAGCACGCGTTTCTATTCATCAATTGTCGACGATAGCAATCTCACTTTCGTGTTCCTTTCGTTAGGTGGTTCACGTTTACTGCGATTGCTACGTATTCCAAATATACCCCAGGAAGCCCAGGTGCGTATTATGGACTTTGATTTCAACCTCGTCTGTTTACCTCGGTACTACTTATCTAATAGTATGTTCAACCGCCGGTTCCTCGTGTTCATCAGCAAAAGTTACTGGTCTCATTGTCTATGAGCTTTTCTCCTTCCTGTGGACCTCACAAGTTATTGGTAATGTTGCCTTGTCAACCGTTGCTGGAGGTCCATATGGGACTTGGTATTATTTTGGTCCCAGAGATCAGGGTCAAATGGTAAGCTTCAAATTCACGTTTTATAAGGTCTATGTTCAAACTTGTGATGCGATTTAGCCAAAAAACCCTACTTTGGGTGCATTTGGGAGAGCTTCGACAGTCTCGCTGGGATCCATTGCATTTGGCTCTTTGATTGTCACGATTTTGGAGACTATTCGCATTCTTTTGCGTGCTATCGAAAATAATGCCAGCGTTGATGGACACCGTAAGTCCTTGTCCGTTCCCCCAGTCCTTTTGGTTATCAACGAACTCCGTCTTTAGCGGTCGAGGCGATTTTGGCGTGTTGCGCTGGTTTACTTGTTGGCTTCATCGAGAACCTGGTCGAGTACTTCAATAGGTAAGTCTCGTTTGCGTATTTGCATTTTCTGATCCAACTGCTTGCCTTCACTGTAGATACGCATATATACAGATAGGTAAGTTCTTGTGCGGTGAGTTTAGCCAAAGCTCAACGTTTTTCGTAAGCCCTCTTCGGGAAATCCTACATCCCAGCGGCAAAGGATACATGGAGGATGTTCAAGGACCGGGGTAGGTGCAACTTTCCACTTGGCCTGGCACTCGGCCTAACCACACTATTTTTCCCGTTCGGTCAGGTCTGACTGTGCTTGTCAATGATTCCCTCATTGGAATGAGTGAGTCTTGCTTCGTCCTTATGAATCTCAACTTGCTTATGCATAATACCCAGCTATGATTTGGGGGGCCTACGCCGTAGGATGCCTATCATCCTTGTTTGCATACCTCTACCTCAGAAGTTCGTTTTCACTAACTCCTTTTATGAGAGGGGCGCAATCTCACGTTTTGGCTTGGTTGACAGTTACTGCGCCCTCTTATAACGCTTCGGGCGACTACACCGTCCCCGTCGTTCTGTTTGCCTTTTTGATTGGTCTTCAATGCTGTAAATTATTCTCTCGATTGCTATGTCCACTTCTGATCAAACGTCTTAGGCTTAACTATGACATCATCTATTGAGGCTGGTGTTTCCACAATGTAAGTCAATCCCTTGCCCTCCAAATCCAGAGTGCTGATGTGTTCTGTAATAGATTTGTTGGTTTGGGCACAGACCCGCAAGTCCTCGCGGAGAGGGCTCCTGAACTGTTCGCTGTAAGTTGTTCTTATTGCTTCGTGCGATGTGGGTATTGACAGTCTTGTAGATGATTGCTGAGCACTATCCGGATGTCGTGAGGCCCGTAGTGTGAATGTATAATGATTGAACAAATGATTACAACTATATGCCCTGGATTTAGTCTTTTTTTACGGTATCTACATACACCTTATTCACCGACCTTCAGAACACACAGAACACACAAAAACGGGTTTGATATGGACTCAATCCTAATCTGGTGTTGTTCCGGGGTCACGAACTTAGTTATCCTAATGAATGTTACTCAATTATACACTTCCCAAATGTTCTCGGACACCGAGATTAATCGATTGATTTTATACAAGCGGAAAACACTATTCATGTGTACTCCAAAACTAGAATATCAGTATCAGAACGTAGGCATATACGCCCGGCGAAACCGTCGAATGCGTAGACTTGTGAGTCATAATCAAGGTCGCCCAAAAGGAATTTACATATTTGGAGCGAAAGACGGCCATCCTCTTTCCTCCTGATCTGATAACCTTGTAGATAGGGCTGCCCAGTAACACGGGAAATCACTGGCAGGCCGATTGATCTGGACACACCCTTCCCAGAGGAGTGTATGAAGCAATGGGAGATAAATTGCCAGGCGTTACTCCCATCACTGATATCGAGGTCTTCGAGGCTCTCGATGATTCGACCACCGGGGAGGAGGTGGAGTCGCATTATAAGAAGAGAAGCCGTCGGTGGTGAGGACCCGATAGAGAGGATTTCCAGTGCGTTAGGGTATGAAGAACCACTGGTAGAGCGTTCATGGACGAGTACTCCAGGTGGGCAGAGGAAATCTGTGTTTCCGTAATGAGATGGTTGAAGAGGTAGCTCCGAAGGCTCAGACAAATCCTTTAAGGGATAAGCCTCGAAAGACGTCTTGTTGTGGTCTTGATCGCCTAAGATCAGAACGATGTGAGTCGAGGATGAAACGGCGTTAATGTCTTGTACAAATGAACTATCCTATGGTTAAATCAGAAAACGGTTGGAGCATGAATTCCTCTGAGTAGAACACTCACAACAGGCAGTCTCGTTTCGATAAAGTGATGCTCCTGCGTGCGTAGATTATATATAAACCGGCCAGCTTTGTTGGGGTGGATGTAGACAATGAACTCATCACGGAGTGTGATGAGACGGATGCCCATGGGGCCGACTGCAGGTATTATCAATGAGAGTTTGGAGATTTGTTGGTCTGGCTCCGATGGAAAGCAGCGATAGATAGTACTACGAGGCCAACCATGTGCATAAAATAAAACAACATTCGAGAATGGCGTACATTTGGTCATCCTCAGGAACACGTATGGTGGTCCGCACAATGTAGAGACCCCAACTCCCATTCTCGTATACCTCAGAGCACTGGTAGGAGGAACCATTGATGCCCCATGGAATATCCAAACTTTCGTCTTCATAGCTGATTGTTGGTGATTCCGAGTGGAGTGCCAAGTCGTATATCCAAAATCTCGAATGCTGCGCCAAGAAGAGGTAACGGTGAAGTGCTATTTTTGTATGCTGGATTATGGTAACTGGACAGGTCAACCGGTGGATGGTCTTCGGGTGGCAGATTGGATAGTCCCAGCAGTTGTGAAATCGTTGAGACCGACAGAGGAGTTGATCTATCTCATGCACTAGAAGTTCTTGAATTGGAAGCTTCGGCAGTAGGAGGGGAGATTGCTTATAGACAGCTCGCCAAAGAATGAAATCCCGGGAAAGAGTCCAGAAGCGTTTCGATACCTAAGGGAATAGGTTACTTCCCCTACACCGACCGCTGCTGTTCAACGTTTATCACCCACCAGACGAAGTGACACAATATCGATCGGAGACGAGTGAAGAAGAATTAAGAGAGCCAAATCATCTGGAATATGGTCCCAGTATGATGTTGAGGCCATGACTGGCAAAAATCTAGCTGTTTCCTCGTTCTGGGCAGAGAAAAAAAGTGTCCCAGGGAGGATTCGAACTTCCGGCTTCTCGGAGCTGATCACCCGAAGGTGAAGGACCACAACGAGATGATTTAACCACTAATCGACAAGGACTTGTTGAGTGACCTTGGATTAGCCATCATATTCGCTAAAGTGGAGGGAAGAAGTTTGAAAGAGGATCCTGGCACAGGATTCTACGACAGGGCTTCTTCCTGATTGAGCCTCAATGACATCCTAAAGGCTTCCTTGCTGCCTTCTCGCTCCTTCAGCAGTCCCTTTGCCTCCCACCATGAGGACGTCTTCTTATGTGTTGACCTTTTTTACTGTGGCCCTTACTCTCGGCCTGGTGAGTGTTCGCTCAGGTCGTCAGCCCTCCAGTTTGTGGCTTCTCACACGTTCGTCGTAGAACATCTTGTCTAACAGGAGGGTGGACTGGTGAGCATCCGCCCCGTCTTCGTCGACCTTTCTCTGAGAAATGTCGCTCTAGGTTGACAGTGACTTCACCCGAGGTACTGAACACTGTAATCACAGTCTACTACGGCCTGTATCAGACCTGCGACTGGACCGTAACGCGAATTCCCAACCGCTCCGGACACGGCGGTCTCGAGTACACCGACTACACGTGTCGCAGTTTTCCTCAGCCCGAGTCAGACAGATGTGACGACAAGAATCGCACGTTCTGCGCCGAGTGGACAACGGCTCGGTATGTCTCAGAGTTGGCAATGGGATTTGGCGCTGTCGCCCTCTTTGCGATATTATTCGGCGTGACCACTCGTTCGAGAAGAAGAAGGATATGGAAGACTGTTGCAGTGCTTCTTTTCTTCCATGGTTCGTCCTTTTGCAAAGTATGCCCCCTCCACGCACTGACATTTGTTTACAGCCACTCTTCAGATCGCTGCGTTTGGTTTGATCACAGACCTATACCGCACGTCCAGACAACCTTCATTCGATCAGGCGCGGCCTGGTAAGTTGTTCATTACTTGTTCTTTTACCCTTTCCTCAAATATCACTAGGTATTGCCTATGTGGCGAACACAGTTTCCTGGGTTGTCGGCGTCTTCTTGACCTTCACTGTGATCATCACTGGCATTGCGGCCGACAATGGTCACTCCTGGGCCGCAGGCCATCGTCCATACCAACCAATTCTGGGCTGAAACACCTTGCACGTTGCAAGTTTGTATAGTAATTGACGTTGGATAACGTCCCTTGTTGGATTGTCTGTATCGTATCTCGTGAATCTATCTCAAACCTGTGTAATATTCAGGAACCCAAAATTCCTTCCAATGTTATACTGTACATACGTGTGCAGGTAAGGATTGTGAGAGCTAGACTCAAAACCAAAAAGGAGAGATTGAGAAAATTAATACAGAGAAGTTGCAGTGAGTGTGGGTGTAGCGAGTTGGTCGTGATATGCAAGTCCGGTTGGAGAGTGACTGGTTGTACGGCTGTGACGAAGAAATAATGAAAAAGACTAGAAGGAAGGGAATTGGAAATGGATTCCTGAATAAACACAATGAAAGAGAGGGTACCAGCATCAAGCAAAAAAAACGAAGAAAGAGAGAAAAGTGTCTTTGAGACCCTCGAGAAGGAATTGATAACAATGCAAGATGTAACAAGTAATAAACGCTCAACAAAAGGAAATCTCGGACATCAAAGCGACAACGAACAACCAAGCCTGTCTATTACCGGAGGAGATCCAAACGTTGGTCATTAGAGGGATAACGATAAGCAACAAACTCAGGATCCTGTGCGACAAGTTCTTCCAATGGCTTCCGTCCAATAATGGAATGTCTTGCCGCAGGATTGCCATTGCTCATCCCGCTATGTCGCGAAGTCGATGTGGCGTGTCCAGTAGCAGTATGATTGTCGGGGCTATCCGAGCCGCTTCTTCCGTTAGGAGGGAGCAAAGCAGGATCGATAACATCTGCGTCATGCTTCTTACCGAGTAAGGACGAGAAACCGAATCGACTTTTGCGCCTAGAAGACGATGATGGTGTTGTTGACGGGCGAACTAGGTCTTGTTCGGGGGTTAGAGATTTCCGAGAGTGTCCAAATTCGTCATAGCGGGGAGCTAGAGATTGACGGGGATCCAAGCCAGGGAGCTTTGGATTTGGTGGCATATTTTGCGTGAAGTTTGGACGAGCGGAGATGCCACCGAACGACTGTCGGCGAGCGTCCCGATAGGCCGCATTTGGAGGAAGGAAGTCGTGAGGTGGGCTAGTACCAGGCGGAAGTTGACGAGCGTCGAAAGTATAAACCGTCCTGGGTCGGTTGTCCATGATGGTAGTCATTGTCCGGGGCCTGGGTTCACCTGGCAATGGAGGCAACGATTTCTCTCTCGAGAGCGAAGGTATAGCTTGGAGTTGCTGAGGTTGTTGAACGCCATTGGGAAGCTGCGGCACAGGAGGAATGGATGAAGTGATGGCTTGAGAGAGGCGATTTCTCATGTCCGGCTCGGATGTCATGAGATGGAGATTTCTCGCAATCGGATTTTGACCCTTTCCAACCGTATCGTCATTCCGGTGTTGTTGTACCATGTCTTGCTCTTCGTAAGGAGATCCATTGTACTTTATTTCTACACCCATATTTAGCTCAGGACCCGGCGGACGTGAAGAAGCCGGAGATGGTAGAATGCTAGACGGGGCGGTAGATGGGGACATACCAGGTGAGTTTGGACCAGTTTTGGGAGATGTCGGTAGCGATGGGGTCGAGGCATGTGCACCGCGCCGACGGTCAACAAGGTAAGATAATGGAGGAGGGGGAGCCAAGGGCGTATCATCCGCGTTCCTCTCGTAGGACTGTGAGGCGTTCCTACTGCCACTTCCATCGCCCTTTGACCCTGTTACGATGGACCAAAATTTCGCCAAACCTTTCTTCTTCTTTTTGGCTTTATCTTCGGCAGGGGCATGAGGTTCTTCTGGAGGGGGTATGGCATCGGGCGGCCACATCTGACTCTGACGCTGAGCAGTACTGAAATCTGGTTGATGTCCGTATTGTGGCATCATTGAGTCTCGGTTCGAAGCCAAACTACGTCACTAGTCAGGAAGGCTGCATTCAAGCAGAAGAGATACATACTGCATATTGATCATACTTCCTGACATGCCAGAAGGTGCTAGACTGTCTTGGCTCTTCCATGGTGAACCCATGGATCTCAAACCAAAGAATCGCGTTCTTCTGGGCGAAGCAGACTTCAGACTATGGAAGTCCGAGAAGGACGTCTGAGAATAGGTGGTAGGAATATCCCCACCGGGTGCGGTAAGTGCACTACCCGGTCTCGCTAAGCTGACCTGCGAGTACCGAGAATGGGGCTTGAGACCCAGTCCACCGTCCGTGTAAGGTGCATAGCTCTGCGCTGTGCCTGCCGATAGGATTGAGTTGACATCGATAGCAGAGCTGCGCGACGACTTCCTCGCCCTCTTTTCCTCCCTCCGCCTTCGTTCTCGAGCTTCTCGCTCCTCTTTACGAACATCAACATGCTCAACAATCATGCCATTCTCGAGGAGAGTGACTTCTCGAGAGTGCGTACGAGCATGAATATTGTTTGCCGGCGAGCTCGGTGACTTTGGTGGTTTGATTCTGACACCACCAACGTCGTCAATCGGGGCTGCGGTACTACCCGTATCGTATGCTGATCGGCGAAGTTGAGAGTATGCATCCCGCATCCGGTTGTCCAATTGCTTGGCCTCTTGCATTGCCCGTGCATGTGCAAGAGCTTCGGCCTCGAGCAAAGAGCGCTGTGCCTTGATGTAGTTATTGAGCGTTTGTTGCCGTGAAGCAGGCTCCCTAGGGTTCTATTGAACATGAGCATATGGGCGATGTGAAAAATGAAATGAGACGTACAACACTCAACCATAACTTGAGATTGTGTTCCGTTAATTTTCCGCCTTTGGCCCGTGGTCGTGATTCATCCATCGTGGCGACACCACTCGCCTGCTCTTCGTCTTCCCTTCTGACGAGTTCCTCGTATTGAACATCACTATCCCTCTCCCATACACCGGGGGACGTGACGTCTACATCAGCCATATCTTGATCCCGCATAGCACACTCTACACACACATCTTCCTGAGGCGGAGGAGGGTTTGGTGTATATACGGGATTAATGGGAGATGGGGGCGCGGGAGGTGTGATGTATGTTGGCTGTTGTGGGTATGCCCGAAGATTGGGAGAAACGGGTGGTGTGTAGCCTGGGGAAGCAGAGAGAGGCATGATGGAAGAGGAATACCCCGGGACGTTGAGGTTTGCACCTGAACCAATGCCAGTGATGGGTGCACTCGGGCTACGGGGGGTGGAAGGGCCTTGTGACGCTTGTTGGGGAGTGACTGGTCGAGCGCCCAGAGGGGTGCCGCTTCTACTCCGTGACAAATCCTGTGGGGAATCCTGACCAGTGGGGCGAGGGGATGCCGAACCGCGAGAAGGAGCGCGCGGTTGGTTGTCGTCTAAGCTATATCGCTCAACGACACGGCGAGCAGGGCCGGGAGGAAGGGCGTATGACAGAGCACCACGTTGAGGTTCGGATTGGTATTGTTGTTGTGGTTGATACTGGGGTTGTTGTGGCTGGTTGGAACGTTGTTGGTTCGGATATGATTGAGGGAAGGACTGTGGATCAGGTGAAAATCTCCCGTGCTGTGATGAGGTGAGAGGTTGAGGTTGTTGCTCAGCTGGCAGATGGATAGGCGAGTCAGGGGACCACGTTGGGCCAGGTGTTTGGGAGTAAGGGTCGAAGGCTTTTCGTGCTGAGTATGTTTCGTTCGCATTGCTCGGCGAGGCCTCCCAGGCGGACCGATCAGAAGGCCCATTGAACATGCCACTGGTGCGCTGGGAACTTCTTGATTGAGGTGGTATTGTCGGGTATCGATTGTCCTTGAAATCGAGGTCGGTCATGAGGGCTCGTGGGTATAGATTGGCATGGACATTTGTCCCAGGATCGTTTCGTGTTGAATGCAAGGTGGTGGTGGCCATGAGCTTGGGGGCGGTGGGTGGGAAAGGCAGAAAAGTATAGGAGTGTCTGGCCTGGCAGAATTGCAAAATTGTCCGTTTGTTCGGAGCACGCTGGACGAGCAGCCCGCCGACGAGCTCGATGACAGTTCGACGACAAGGAGGGGGAGGGCGAGGACAAGAACGGGTCGAAAAAAGACGGCGTAATGACAAGCAGCAGGAAAGAAAAGACACACGAAATCAGGGGACAAATTCGCTTAGTCGCCGCCAGCCGGCGTGTTCAACTTCACGGCCCCGGAGGATCAAACATATCTCCCTTGGTCCGCTCGCTGTCTATTCGTCTACCGACTATAAGTATCCTATTTCGCAGACAAGCTACTACCGCCCAGCCCTCCAGAAGCGCCCTACTGCTGTCTACTTACGGTACCTGCCCACACGCATCAGTTCCATATCAAATCTTTGACGGGCGCGAAGCACTCACCAGATAACGGACTTGCGGTTTCTTCGCATCTTCCGTTGCAGCTGTAACATTCCGTAGAGCAATGCTTCCGCCGTGGGAGGGCAACCAGGTACATAGATGTCAACTGGCACAATGCCTGCGAGCAGGTATCTCAGCAACCACCCATTATGCGATATATGAAATTCTACTCACGGTCGCATCCTCGAACAACGGAATATGCATAATGATAGTATCCTCCGCCGTTTGCACATGAACCCATCGAAACCACCCATCCTATACGTCGACGTCAGTCAGACACAGGGTATGAACCAAACCTTAAAACTTACGAGGTTCCGGCATTTGGTCATACACCTTCCTCAACGCAGGTGCCATCTTGTTGGTCAACGTGCCCGCAACGATCATAATATCACTCTGACGAGGACTGGCCCGAAACAGGATCCCTAGCCTGTCCTGGTCGTACCGCGCAGCAGCCATATGCATCATTTCTACCGCACAGCATGCCAAACCTGCGACACACAGCGCTATGAACGCACGGATGCGGACATATTCCTTGACGACTTACCGAAGGTCATAGGCCACATTGAACCCTGTCTCGCCCAATTTGTCACTTTATCCAGCGTTGACAGCACATATTCTGTACGGACAAGAACGAGGAAAATTGAGTATCCAGTTGACCACCACGAAACAAGACATGCCAGCTTTGTTCTGCGGTACTTGGAGGCTTAGTTGGTTTGAACCCTGTTGCGCCAAAGTTGTGATAGGTTCAGAGGTCGTTGAGGGGGCTTGTTGGGCAGGTTTTGATGTGTGTAAGGAGCGATAAGCTACAGCAAATTCGTTTCCATTATGAAAAGCTGGACACGACGGTGGTCAGGAAATTCTGACACACCAGCAAGCCCCACTTGGGGTCGGATCCCTCGTCGACCAGCAAGGGCCACTGCAAAACATATATATCAACGAACAACACACGAACTTGCAGCAAACATACGCACCGTAATTTTTGAGGGCAACGGACATGGTGAACACAGTGAATTCCGAGCAACATTATTGGCTCCCTCTTCCACCCGATACGATCACGTGGCAACCCGATTTGGAGATATTCCTCGGCCCGGCAGATGCCGTTAAACCTCCTTTGAATCCTCCTCGGAATTGTCGAAAGTGGGAATGTTTCGAGTCAAGGTGTTCAACATGAGCCAAGACGTTACACGGAGTGGGTACGGTAGACATGGAACCGTTGGACATATTTTGAATTAGTTTCCAAGCTCGAACGTACGTATGGGAGTTGTTATACAGTAATGATGGAAGTGACAAAGATACAAATCACGGAAAAATACACCAAGTAATGCCACTACATATTCCATAAAAAATCATAATGATAGAAGAGGTGTCCGCGAGGGTCTATATATATTTGCTGGCCATGCAACCTCAAATTTTGGGAAGGGAAAATGCTAAGTGAACTCTGGCCGCAACCACTTATGCAGGCGTACGTGACTGATGGTTGCTCGAGTCGCAGGATTGGGGTCAAGACACAGTGCCATTAGATCCATCGCGTCGTGGGATATCTTCATGCTCGTTGGTCCTTCCTCTATTCTCACATTCCCCTCAATGGCATCCTTCATGGAAGGGAAAGGCGATGTTCCAGTCAAGAGGAAAGACAAAAGCACTCCGAGCGTCCATATTTCTGCCGGAGGCGCTTGGTATGTTTGCTTGCGAAGGATTTCGGATGATGCATAGGCGGTCGTTCCAAAGAAGAGGGTATGAAATGGCCGTGGTTGTGTTGGATCGTCTATCGTAGCACTCCCGAAATCAATCAACTTCACCTGTCGGAAAGCATGACGTCAGGTCAGTCACGAAACACCCGAGAGATTTCTCAAGTCGAGACTAACCTTCAAATTTCGGTCAATCACCAGATTTTCGTCTTTGATATCTCTATGTGTGATACCAAGGCCGTCAAGATAACAGACAGCGTCTACAACTTGTGCAAAAACATAACGAGCTTGATCTTCAGTCAAGCGCTTATTTTCGGATTGTTCAATGCATTCAAATAGGTCATGAGATGGTCGTCGACAGATAGGAAACCGTTTGGCCGTATAGCCAGTGGCGGGTGCAGATAGCTGGAACTTTGGAGGATGGTTTGCTTGAACGGTCTCGTCGGTAGGGGATAACGGTGGCGTATGTATTTCGGAATCGAGTGAAACATCTGAAACGGATGGGGATAGAGCAGGAGTCGAGGGTGTATGCGTTGCTCTTAAGGGTGGTAATACAAGCAACTGCTTTTGGGCCCATGGGCTACCATGGAGTTCTTGAACCTGGTGAAAGTTCTGAATACTACTCTCCTATGCACTCCATACCATCGCGTACTGACCAGATAGAAATATAGCTCGTCTTCATAGAGATCTAAACACTTGACGATATTTTCATGGCTTATAAGGCTCACAAGCACGATCTCCGTCGGAAGTCGCCCAAGCTCGTGATCTTCCATCCATCCCGATTCTGGAACTTTGTCTTTGATGATAAACTTGACCGCGACTTCGTGGCCCTTTTTACGATGCCGAGCTGTCATAACGAACCCATACCCGCCAGATCCCAATTCGTCTTCGAGCTGGTAATCGATAACGAAATACGGATTGAGTAGGTGCCCGCTCTTAAAGTAGCGTGAATACAGAAAGGCTTCGTGATTGAATGAGGGTATCGACGGAGATATTGGGAGGGAGAGGCGGGGACTAGTCTCTGATTTGGCGGTAGAACGTTCGGAGCTGGTGTTGTTCAGTGGGGACAGGAACCTATCCGGCCTTTCAACGGGGAGGAATGGGGTTGTTGTGCATAGGAACGGAACGGCTCCGTGGCCACTGGCAGTAGAACCCAATTTGGTGGATGGCGAGCTTTTGGGTCCTGATTTTCTGCTGCCCACAAGAGGAGGAGTCCCATTTTTCCGAAGCGAGATTTCGTAAGGCCTATGGCGATGCATTTCTTTTTCTTTTTCTTCACGAGCCGTTCCGTCGCCAGAGCCAGAAACGCGATCCGAGGAATACGGCGGTGTTTCCGAGATATAACGCTTTGAAAGAGAGATGCGAGGTGAACTGATGTCTGAGACCATGTCGGGTAGTTATGTGCAAGAGGATGAAGGGGCAAGGTGTAAGAAACAGAAGTAATTTTAAGTATTCGCCGTACCGCCACTATCACCACTATAGGGAGCATCAACCAGCGGTATCCTTGGTAGGGCTTGCGACCGTCGTTGCGCTGTGTGGCGGTGAAGACAAAGGTGGAGGCTGGAGAACCGACGCGATCCACAGCTGCCTCTTTTGGGTTAGGGGTGTTGCTTTCTACATCGCAATTTGCCGCGCTTCCATTGAATATTGAATAGCAGTCGTTTGTTCAAGAACAAGAATTAGATCAATTGCCAACGGATGGTCGTAGCTCTATACAATGGGTATGTAAATCTTGCTCCTCTGAGTCGCTCAAACCTTGGCTTCTGCCAGTGACCACATATAATACACCCCTATGGCCCGTTTAGACTGGACAAACGAAATGGAGACGTTTTACTTACCAAGGCTCCGGTAAGGCTTCCAGGATTCCGTCAAGTCTTCCATTTCCTGAGGGGTCAAAAGGGCTCCTCTAAGGTGGGCCATCAGATAATAAAGCGGTTCGCGATCTCGGCAACTACGCACTTAATTTTCTTCTTTCCATCGAGGCGACTTTTGAGAATGGCAGCCGTCAATCCAGCAGGTAAAGGAGGCGGCGCCTGGTCCTTGGGGGGCTTGTGGAGAGCTTCTCGGATTGATGGGGTAAATGTAGGCGGGAATGCGCTAACTTCCTCTTGTTTTATATCATTCGACGAGGCGGCTGGTGGTACAGCAGAGGAATCTGCTGCGACACTAGGAAGCTCATCATCTGCGTCTTCGTCTTCAGAGTCAGGCGATATGGCTTTCTTTGCTCCTTTTTTCTCTTTGTTGCTCTTTCCCTCCGCCTTATCATCGGAGTTTGCGTCAATTTTCTCTGGAGACAACGCAAAATTATACGTTGGATGGTGCAGGGCTAAGAACCAGCGGAGAACGCCGCGTTGAACTCCCAGGTCACCTGGAGGAAGTTGGTCCTAAGGCAGGGAGGACGTGCAGGGTTCAGGGGACGTACCAACTGGCAGAATATCTGGTCGACGCAGGGAGAAAATTGCGAACATATCGACTGGATGGCGCAGTTAATACGTGTCACTGCACTCGATGCTTGGTCTTACCAGTCCACTAGAGATAAAGTGTGTTAGACACCCTTCAACAAAGAGCAGCAAAAACGTACGCGTCCAATCCCCTTCACTTCGATCAACATCTCCGCAAGCTCTTCATCATTCGCTTGTATAAGTTTTTCAGTCGACAAACGACCATCGGCGAACCTGTTCGCTAGATCTCGCACTGCAGAATACCAGAATACCAGTATTCGTTTACAACAATTTAAAAGGATGGTCGCGAACTCAGACTAACCATATTCCGCCTTCCGGCCGCTGAGCCCCGCAGACCGCAACGTAGGGATATCCGTGCTACAAACCTGTTGCGGGGATGGGAAGAACGAGGTTGGTGCCTTATACTCGCTGCCAACAACATCATAAGCTTAGTGAGCATGACCTCAAACGAAAGGTTCCCTACTTATAGTCATCTGGCTTTTCGGGCATAGAGGGATCGTATAGGCGAGTAAATCTGTAGACCACTGATCTTGCAGCTAACCAAGATATCTGCTGTCCCCTACACGAGACGAGTCACACATGTGTCATTATGCGGAAGAGGAGGCCATTTCCATATTTACTCACAGGATGGAGGTGACCAGCGCACTGAACGGAGATTATTCCATGAGCTAAAAGAATAACCAGCTAGTAGGAGGACACAACCCACCGGAAAGGGTGCAAACTCTCTAACTGCTGGTAAGGCTTACATTGCATCCGGTTGAAAAGTTCCTCGAACCGGTCATCCGCTTGAATGAGGTGTCGTCGTGCATCATCAAACGAAAACATCAACTCCGCAGGCACCAATACTGGCGGCTCCCATGTTGAACTCCTCAATGAGATTTGAACTTGAGTTGCTACCGTAGGTTCGTCCTCAGGCTGGTTCTTCTGCAAGTTCGGTTCTGGTCCTGTGGCCTTCTTCGAGCGCTTCGCAGGAGCTTTCAGCGCACTCGTGTTCGCTTTCCTTTTATTCCCATTGGTCGTCTTTTCAGTAGCACCTTCAGGAGCAGAAAAAGTGGATGAGCGCGTCGTGGGCATCGTAGGTGAGCAAAAGCGCACTGGTTTGACGCGAAGGAGTGTGCTCGCTAAGGCAAGGTACATTACTACACGTGATTTAGGGAACGCGTCTCACAACCGGGCAGTTTCATTGACTCGAAGCCCTCCATCATTCAATTACGCCTGTCAACCCTGTGTATGTACAGTAAGCAACATGGGATTGGTGGAGGCTATAGGGTATATAAAACATGCAATGTCGTAATATTCGTGGTTGTTCGTGAACAGGTATCGGTGATCCAGAGAAGAGCGTGTTCATGCGTAGCTCCAATAGAGAAGGTAGAAGGAAGGTCAGGCAGCAACAACGGTGGGTGACGTTAGAATCGCGTCTGAAGGCTTTATAGGTGTCTCTGCCAAATTTCCAGGAACTGGGACATCTGCTGGAGCAGGGTCCGTGGCCGAGGCTGCGTCCTCGCCCTCAGAGGAAGATTCAGCAGCCGGAGGAGGAAAGTCCCAAGGTCGGGGTACCATTGCAGCTGGCATGATCCTATCGAGCGCGATTCAGGATTCAGTTCGAGGATATGACAAAAATATTCATACCAAGTAGCAGCGCAGACAACACCCTGCCCTTTATCCTGCTTCTTGATTGCATCCCATTCAAAGTCGATGAATTGCGAGATGTAGCGGACAAAAGGTAAGATCTCCCGAACGCCATCATTGACCAGTGCCATCGCAGTCAAGAAGTTGACCACCGTGTTTGTGATGGAAACATTGGTCTAATCAAAATTTAGCAGGAACAAGGGCGGATGGTAGAACTCCTTACACCCAGGTATTTCATCGTTGGAGGTGGAAGCAAGAGCTCCAAACCCCACCAGTCTAAGGAGGTCAGTATGACGGACAAGGCCTCACGAAATACACTTACATGTAAGAACCGACATCCGGTCAAGAGGTGGGTTAACACCTGGGGTTGACGGTCAACGGTTTCCATGAATGTTGCTAAGACAAACTGACCAACATGATTCGGGATTATGGCCTTTCCGGTGGCATATCCCAAGGCCATGAGTTGGGGAGTGATCTGTTCAAAACCTTTGATGACGGTTTCTGCGGTAGGTACGGCACCAGCAAGGATCCCTTTGCCATCGCCCGGCTGTCCTATGCCGAGGTCTGGTTCTTTCACGAGGTCGATGATGTGCAAGTCGTTGAACATTGTCCTCAGTTTCTCGAGGGGTACTGATGCTATCGCTGGGAGTCCAGTTATACCAGCTATGGTTTCCTCTTGCTCGTCCGCCAGTTTGGAGAAATGAAGCCGATCTTCTTCTGCATCGGTGTATGCAAGACACACGGCATGAATGGGACCCTCAGGACAGCCTTTGTGGTCATCTCCCGAGGGTTCAGAAGCCGGAAGAGTGCGTAATTGAGCGATGATCTTATTTGCGGTCTTTGGTTGGCTGAGCTCAGCTCTAATCTTGTTAAGCTTCGGGCTTGCAACCGCTGGTGTCACCTTGGACTTTGCAGTCGTCGGCCCAACGATGACGGTACGCAAGACAAGTGCAGCCTTTTGGGCACGTTTCTTCGAGCTGGGCCGGAATATTTGGATAAACCGCTTCGCGCGTGCGTCAGACGCAGCAACCTTCTTGTCGTGTTCCTTGGTTGCAGAGAGTACTGGCCGGTGGTCGTCCTTTTTTTCGTGCGCGCGTATCAGCGGAGACCCAGTCGCCTTCTCCGGGACTTGGGATTCCGCTCCTCCAGCGCTAGATTCGGCGGGGGGTACCGTCTCATGCTCGCCCGTCTCCGCGGTAACGGGAACAGTAGGGGACTCTTTCGTCTCCTTGACAGGGATGTCCTCTGCCGGTGTGGACGACGAGAAGAAATCGAAAACACCCATGGTGGGACCGCACTGGAGGTTGGGGACCTTTGTGGCTGGCAAAGAGAGTTTGCCTCGAACTGGATTGCCAGGGACAAGAGCGTTACGAGGTGACATCATATTGAGGTCACGCCGGCCGGCTCAAGCTGCTTCCGTTTGTTTCGGGTCGATAATTTTACCCGTGCTCGAAGAGCACATTCCCTTGACGTTGTTGACAAGTGATCTCGATGGGTCTCAAGTTGCGCGAACTTCCCCGCAAGACCCTCTTGTCGGGGAGGCCGATGTCGATGTCAATGAACTATCTGGTTCGGTTAGCGTCTATCTACCCCTGCACATGCTTCCTCGCCATCTGACCCAAATATCCAGGACCTTCACACCTGTATGGTTTGCCGCAACGATGGGTGTGCCACTAAACTTTACACATCGTGCTGGCTTTAACATTCTAAACAGGTACTGGGGCTGTTAGCGGCTTGTTCAATGCCTTCCCTTACCAAGCGAGGGCAATGACAATATTTTGCCTAATATTCTGGTTCTTGAACTTGTTCATCTTCGTTCTCTTCACGGGCCTCACCATAGCACGCTATGCCTTGTTCCCTAAAACCTGGTCTCCCATGATTGAGCACCCGGTTCTCGGTCTTTATTACAGTTGCATGCCCATGGGTGGTACAACCTTGATCAACGTCGCTGTTCAAGTAGTACACGGGCATTACCATCTCGGTGGGAAGTCCTTCATGTACACTCTCTGGGCGTTTTGGTGGCTGGACGTTGCAGTATCGGCTTTATGCTGTTGGGGCGGTGTGCACGTCATGTTTGTAAGTCGTCACCATGTAGATAGATATTCTGCTTATTAACGTGGTCATAGACCAAGCAAACACATCTCCTTAGCTCAATGACTACGGTATGGCTGCTACCAGTCGTTACGCTCATCGTCGCAGCTTCCAGTGGTGGCGTCGTTTCTCTCGCCCTAGAACCTTACTCACCCTTCCTTGCACTCATCACCACGACGGTTTCTGCATTCATCGTCTGCATTGGGTTCTCTCTCGCCTTCATGATCTTGACGCTTTATTTATTACGACTTATAATTCACGGTCTCCCTCCTGGTGCCTCCGTACTCTCCGTATTTCTACCGCTGGGGCCCACAGGACAAGCCGGATATGCCTTCCTCCTCATTGGGACGAGTTACAAGTCGCTCCTCCCTGTACAGGAGGGCAATGGAAGTTCAACCTTCCTAACCTCACAAACGACGGGAGATTTCCTCCATATGTTGGGCATTAGCATCGCCTTCTTCCTATGGTCCCTCGCGTCCATGTGGTTACTTTTCGCCTTGCTTGCTGTGGCACACGCTGTCCAGGGCACCCGGTTACATTTTAAGCTGACATTTTGGGGACTTGTCTTCCCGAACGTAAGGTATTTTCTGGTTTCATCTGCCTTGCGTTGATTCCATTCTTGAATTAGGGCGTATACGCGAACCTTACAATCAACCTTGCCCAGACGTTTGACTCGTCTTTCTTCCGCGTTTGGGGCGCAATATATGCTGTGGGGACCCTTCTGCTTTGGATCTATGTCACTGTCAATACTACCATAAAACTTTACAATCGACTAATCGCTGGACCTCCACCTCCCGGAGAAATTCAACCCCCTGTTACCCAGCGGACGCTTCCCAGTTGAATATAGAAGACATAGACGGACGCATTATAACTTGTAGGATTACTTGCAATGTTATGATTATAGGCGTTGGTGATAATCGGTAAATAGGGGCTTCTGCCCGTATAAGGGCATTGACCAATCTTCGTGATCGCCACCAGCCACAACAACGTAGACTTGCGCAGCTCTGCTCTGTTCAGCTCGCATGCAGTTCCCTCATGGACGTCGCCAGCGCAAAAGTCTCAAGGAGTGTACCCGGTACATTCACTGGCAGTTGTCAAGATCCCCGTTCTGACTTTTGGAGCTCAGGAACTTTACATGGGGGTGGTATACCGTCGTAATGGGGACAGGCTCTCTAACCTCCCTTGCATCGAGGTTTCATTTTGGCGGAAATACCTTGGGGCTTAGAATTTTTGCCCTCGTGCTTTTCCTCTTGAACCTTGTGTTGTTCATAATCATCAGCTCCATGACGGTCGCTCGTTTCATGTCATATCCTGAGGTATGATTTCGTGCTCGCAATTGCATGGCTACAACTCTCTGTATAATTCATTATATGCAGCTCTTCTTGAAGTCACTACGCCATCCAATACAAGGCTATTATATCGGGGCTTTCTCGATAGCCGTTTCCAACATCATCGATGGAGCCGTCTTCGTTAACCGCGCATTCCACTTTGGTGGAAAAGGGTTCCTCTACACACTGTGGGGATTCTGGTGGGCAAATCTTGGGATTGCCCTGGTGACAACATTTGCGATGTTGTATATCATGTATGAACGCATCCGGCTCCAAGTTATACCCAACTCAAGCCACATCAGGAGTAGCACCCCGCATCACTCCCTGGACGTGGTTCTATGCCTTTGGGTGTTCCCTGTCATTACCCTGGTCGTAGTATCCGCTGCAGGGGGTTCAGTTGCGCTGTCATTGATCTCCCACTCGGAGTGCCATGCACTAGCCACAACGGCCGTGTCGTTTTCTGCTCTCATCATCGGCTTATCCTTGACGCTTTTGATGTTGACCGATTACTTTCTTCGTCTCCTCATCCATGGTGTTCCAAAGGGATCCCTCGTCCTCTCGTCCTTCCTGATTCTAAGCCCTCTCGGTGAAGGAGGGTTCTCGTTTTTGATAAACGGGGAGAATCTCTCTGTGTTGATGTCGCGAGAACCACAAAAGTGGGAGGCTCTCCCATTTCCACGGCTCTTTGGGCAGATTATATTCGTGAGCTGTCTTGCGCTGGCTTGGACGTTATGGTCGTTTGCGCTGGCATGGACCACGATATCCTCCGGCTCGTTGTATATCGCAACCATCGGACGGAAGTCAAGGATTCCCTTTTCTCTGTCTTATTGGAGCGTCATTTTCCCTAACGGCGTGTTCGCTCTTTGTTCAGTACAATTGGGGAGGGTGCTCAATAGTACATTCTTTGATTACTTCGGGGTTGTATGGACAGGTGGGTCTCCTCGCTTTCCAGAAGTCATCCTAAATAGGTCGTTATCAGTAATCGTGTTGATACTGTGGGTATCAATTGCCGCTCGAACGATTCCTGCTATCTGGGATACGTCAATCTTTGCTGCACCTGAGGCGCTTCCCAGTAGAAGCGGGGACTGTGAAGTACTGTGACGTTGATATGCTATATGTACCACTAGTAGAGGTCGAGACTATTGATACCGTTCGGATGTGACGGAGGTTTGGAGTTCTGTGAAGTTGTTGGTATGTCCACTTGTCCAAACGAAGACGTGTGTGATCGAGAGAGCGGCACAGCCACTCGACGTGTCTCCTGAGAGACTTTACCAAACTCATCCGGCTCCGTTCGTCTCTTCAATGTCGAATCGTACGGGCTACCAGCCGCTTCCACAAACCATCGACGAAGAAACGGATGTAGGTGAGGCTGATATCGAGGCAGGTCCTTCAGACCCAAATACACGTGATGGTCGTCATGCACGGCGAGGGAGTGTCGATCTCACCAAGCTGGACCAAGCATTCAAGCGGTGAGCTCAGTTACTCTTGTGTGTGTCTAAAGACCTTAGACGGGAGTAGATGGACCGAATCTATAGCTCAGAAAGTGAAGCGAAAGAAGAAAACACGCGAAGAACAGGTGAAGAAGCAGATATGGAGAAGTGTGTTCGAGCCCACAGTGCAACCAAGTTCTATTTCTCTCGCCCCGGTGAGAGCCCTTCTGAAATATGATTTACTGTATCCTCATCATCATAGGTCAAAACCCTCGACCATAACCCGCCCATGACCCATGCAGAATTCCAGAGGTGAGTCGGGATTTGGTTCATCATCACAGATCTCATATATGTAATTCAAGGCTTGCTCAATCCGTAAAACAAGCCATATTGGAGGGCATACACCCAAAAATGATCACGAAAGGTTCATCCGGGTCGTATTTTGCGAGAAATAAGCCAGAAGGAGGGAAGGTTCAGACTGTTGCGTGAGTTCCAGTCATTCATCTCAATAAAAGGTATTCATCCGACGTTCAGCGTGTTTAAACCGAAGGACGAAGAGCCTTATGGGCGCCTCAATCCAAAGGTGGGGCGTTTGTCTTTGAGATATCAATCGTTTTAATGCGCCCTTAGACAACGAAGTGGATCCATCGTCAGCTTCGGTGGATCATACCCTTCGGACGGGCGTGCCTCATACCCAATCTAAGGTAAGTGTGCAAAGTTGCTCTGTTCGTATATATGTTATGTGTCTAATCATATATTTCTGATAATAGCTACATCTCGGAAGCTGCGGCATCTCTGTTGGATGAACGGTTGAGCCTTCAGATAGTCCCACCGACAGAGTTGGTCTCCTTTTCGAGTCCGGTATGTAGAGTGAAACCTTTCGTTAGGACGAATTCTGAAGCCGGGTATAGGCATTTTTCTATGATTGGCTCGATCGAAATGCCGCGAAGAAGGGGAAAGCTCTACCAGAGAAGATCGGCAGTATGCAGTATTTCTTGCACGGCTATCAAGGTCTGTCTATACGAATTTCTATGCTCTTGCTTTGTCTAATCAGATGACGAAGACGCGTCCGAATTCCTGCGGAAGAATCCTTGGCCTGGACGTGCCATTTCAGACACATTCGACGACTCGAATCATAGAAAGGGCGGTGTCTATAAACGATTCCTAGGGGCTATGAAGGTTATATGCGGAAAGACTGGCGACAATGACGACCTTTATGAAGATGCCGACTATGAGGACGAGCGTCACCTCTTCGATGCCACGGAAAATGAAGATTCACAACAACCATTTTACTGGACGCAAGTACTTCAACAGAGCTTCCGCGAAGAATTAGAGAAGTGGGCCCTCAATCAATCTTCTTTCTCGCTTTATGCTCATTTCCCCCTTTCAGACTCGTGGTTTTGGACTTCTTGATGCTTAATACTGACCGAGGCGCAGACAACTATATGATTAAGTATTGTGAAGGAGAGGTAGAAAAACCTCTCGTTGACGTGGCTCCAACGCGCTCCTCTCGCTTAGAAATGCCTGTCATGAGTGAGTTGAGACGAGCAGAGACTCTACCAAATACAGCGTCCCCAGAGGCTGCGTCCCGTATCAGCACTACCGCTCAGCCTTCCGTTGCCCCTCATGACCACCATCAAGGAGATTATACTCGCCGCCCCCACATCCATATCGCCGCCATCGATAATTCACTCTCGTTTCCCCATGAGCACCCCCAAGGATGGCGTTCCTACACATACGGATGGCTCTACCTGCCCGTTAGCATTATCGGCCGCCCATTCAGTGAAAAGACACGCAATCACTTCTTGCCCCTGTTGACGTCAAAGGCTTGGTGGGAAGAGACGACGTTCCAATTGGAGAAGTTGTTCGCCGTTGATCCAGATTTCCACCCCAAGATGTTCAGAGTAAGGTTCTTTTGTTCGATTGGATATATGCTCAATTGTTGTATTCAGCGTCAATTAGCAGTCATCAAAGGTGAGAGTTACATTTCACAGGCTCTTCGAATAGATTATTCAGTCAGAGAACAGGTCAGGCTTGGAATATTGTCCAGTCATTGAAACATGCAGTAAGCTCCATGTTTCTTCTCTGTCACAGCTGACTGACAATTTTTGGCAGGACGAAGGTGAGCTTAGAGCCGGTTGATCGTAGTTGATGTCTAATGGCTTACAGGACCCTTGGAGCTTACACGGAGAAAGAAAGTCTTAGTCTGGGACGACGAGCTGGAAATTAGCACAGAAGAGGTTGCGCAGGAGCAAACTCCTGGACAAGTCCCACCTTCGCCCAGGGCCTCCATGAAAAGTGTTCCTTTGCCCAAGCGAAGGCGAAGTCGGAGCCAGAACAGTGACTTCCCGCCGCCAATCCGGAGAACATCTACAGATGCAATGGGTTCTCCACGTCCTGTGCCTTTTGCAGCTAAGTTCCAGAGAATTCACCCCGCAACGACCGGTGTTACAGTATTGGAACACCTTGAACGTTTGGACGCCGTGGAGGCTGGACTTTCAAGACTTGGGGTTGATGAAAGTGAGATCGAGGTCGATGTTGCAGAAGCATCGGGCCCTCCTCGACCGTTGGCAGTGCAAATTCCGACTTCCCCAACCACACCAACGTCGGCTCCTTCAGCTGGGGCAGCTGCCACTTCACCGTTTTCCCCGCCAGGGAGTCCTTTGCCCACTGTTCAGGAAGTGGATGATTCTGGAAGCTCTATTGCTGAAGAGGATCTTGTTGCAATGTCCAAGTCGACGTCTCACGTTGAAGGCAGTTCACGCCCACATCACGAACGTTGGGCAAGTCATCAGAGTCGAAATATAGAGTGGATGCAACCTGGGGACGCATCGCAGAAGCGTATCGTAATTGTCGAAGTAAGTGTTTTTCCATCCCACTCGATTGTCATTCACGTCCATTACAGCGCTTAGAAACTGTAGATAGACAGCCACTCTGCGGGTGTTGGTAGAGGGAATCTAAACTTATATGTAGAACTTTTGATCTGCTCCTTTGTACATTTAACCTACACATTTGGAATGTCGGTAATTGCTTTCGATAACTATTAAAATACAGATTGGAGTCCAATATCCCCATTGGTTTACTTTCATTACTCGTCTTCGTTCATTAGCCAGTTCGCAAAGTCGTCAAGACGTCTTTTCTCGACATCTTCGGTGTCACCATCAGCTTCACCCGCACCAGAGCGTTTATACCGCTGTTTCCCGTTATAGAGGACAGCTTCGATACGCCGACCAGCGAAGAAGCGGCCGTTCATACGCTATCGCAAGCATCAGAAAACGGCCGCGATGCATTGAATCTCACTCACCAGAACGCACGCCTGCGCACTCACAGGGTCCTTGAATTTCACGCTCATAACACCATCCCTCTCTAACTACACGGGAACATCAGGACACTGACCGAAGGAGCCACAGAATATGTACTCACGTCGTAGAGAGTTACATTAGTCACCTCACCGAGAGTTGCACACTCTTCTCGGACATCCTCCTTCAGGTCCAGCAGAAGAGAGGCGTCCTCTTCCAGTTCTTGAAGGGTAAACATGTGCTTTAGCACCACGACGCGGCTTGTCTTGTTTGCTGCATTTCGACGATCGTTTGGGTCGAGAGCAGGACCAAAGCCATCCTCATCGTCCCATTCTAGTAGCTTCCTAATTTCCGCGTTAGACAAGGCTCGACCACGCAGAGACGCGTTATAGAACTTACTTTTGCATCTTCCCTATTCGCTTGCTAACTTTCTTCTTATCCATGGTCTTTCTGGGCTTTCCGTCACCACCACCACCACTCCCTCCCCCATGTTTATGCGTGAAATCGGCCTTCGTCACTTTCATCACCGTCGCAGAATCTCCGATCCTGAGTTCGGCTTCATCCAGGATATTCAACGCAAGTATAACCGAATCTTCCTTAAAATAAACCACCAACGCCTCTCCACTGAACGTCCCATCGTCCTTCGCGTACATCTTCACCTTTGGTTCACCCTCATCATCCTCTTCGATAACACCACACCTGGAGAACCGTTGAAGCAATTCGTCTGGGTCTGTATCGGAGGGTAATCCAGTTACGTAGACTGCCGTATTTTTAGATTTCCGTTCTGTTTCTTTCTTGTCGTTGCGTCCCCGTTTGGCAGCATGTATATCCACGGCTGATGATGATCCTGCACCAGTGTAATCGACCGGTTCTTTGCGCTTCTTGTTTTCACGAGCTAGGACGGGTGCTGCGGGGGTAGCTTCGTCGACCCCCACGACGGAGTAAGCAGCCTGCTGTCGCCTGATCACTTCTTCGTCAAGCTGGATTGGATGTTTTTAAATTAGCGCTATTTCGCGAGAGAAGCAGGTTTAAAGGCAGATATCACGGACTAGTGGTACCCAGGTGCCCTTAGCACCATCGTATTCCATCTCTGTCCCATCATCTTGCTCGTACCGCCATGTTTCTGTTTCTTTATCGAAGTAGATCCTGGAAAAGCGCGTTGTGAATGATAATTTCTCAGGCTGTGAGATCAGCTTACCGTGGGTCATCTGCGAATGCAGCTGCCTGTGCCTCGGCAGACGAACCAGCTAAGGCCGATGGTGGTGGTGCAGAAGACATATATCGAGCTCAAAATGAATGACTCGGAAGCGGAGGATGAACGTCATCCGAAGGGGTTGATGCAGTTGCAGTCTTGAAATTATTCGCACGTGGGGCGTGCACCCCACTTCAGGTGGACTTCAAATTTATCTATTCTGATGAAAATCTCAACTGGAAGGATGGCCACTACTCATATGTATAATCTACCGGTATAGCGACATCGGCCAGTATGAGTGTTCTGGATGAGGAGCATCAGGCTGCTGCTCTGGTACCCAACGTTTGTATGCAGTGGGAAACTTGGGGGGAAGTTTGGATTCAGAGTAGACCTTCTGTGCTGCTGTTATGGACACAATGGCTTCAGAAAGATCGACAGTTTTCTGAGTCGCAGGAACTCCAGAGGCACCTTCAGCCTGTGCTTCAGCTGGTGCAGCAACGCTGGGTGTGAAGTGTCACCAACTCAGGACGCTGGCACAATGGAAGTACACGCACCTTGGGGCGGCCGAATGCTCCAGTAGCAGGGTAGAAAGGTCTTGTTGCGTCACAACAGAAAGTTGTGGGTAAGCCCGTCGAACATCCCGCTTCCAGTAAGGGTTTTGAGCCGGATCCGAGGCTACGAAACAATATATCGGTTCTCTGGTGCCTGTGTAACACGTTCCTCCAGCGAGAACGCACCCATTGTAGCTGGAGTAGAATACAGTTCTGGTCTTGAAGCAGGTTGAGGGTATCGATTCACACCCGCAATGGGTAGACCAGAAGAAATTTCGGGGTTGACCGCAGCAACCTCACCTATCCACCCGCGTTAGCGTGACACCAAATGGAAGAGCAGGTTGAACATACGGAATTTCTTCCAAAATCCCTTTGGGCTCAGGTGGTAAAGAGTGGATTCTGCAGCCTTTTTGCTGGCCATGAACGGTGGTATATGAGAGAGGTTGAGAGACCGGTAAACTCCGACCATTCCGAGCCTTGGGTTGAATTGCCGATACATCCTCCTCCTTGACACCAATGCGCTCAATGCCTGGCTCATCATTTGAACACTGTTCTGATTCGAGTGCGAGAGCGCAGTAGGTGATATAGATCACACACCCAGCAGTATGTGTGCTGCCGTGAACCAGCCAACGGCATCTCTCAGTAATCAGAGGAAGGATGTGGTCGTCTCGTTGATCACGCTGGATTGGGTTCCTCGAATTTGCAATACTTATGGTATGTTTTTGTGTACTCTATTCTATTACTGAAATGATCACCGATAAATGAAGAGTCCAGACTGCATATATACCGCATACCTTCCGGAGAGCTGGAAGATGTTCTCCTGATTGGCCACGGATTGCAAGTTGAATGTTCTCCTGCCTGGGAAAACATCGCCTACGCTAGCGTTTCTTATTCATGGGAGTGCCCATACAATTGTTGGAGGAACGTGTGCAACTCAAGCCCCGGGTTGCTGGACGGTGCGGAGGGACTTTCGACTGTCTCCTTCACCTTGGAGGACATTTCCTAGAGATCAGCTCTTTGGAAGAATTACCTGACTGAGTACTGAATAATGCGACGTCGGATTTGCCGTTCGAGAAGTGAAGACGTCACCCCTTGTTCGCAAATATGATGTGTCCCAATTGCACACGATGTCGCCATCGGGGTCATTGCAACACCTTACACCATATATCAGTAATTTAAGGTATTTGGCCTATTGACGAGGTTCCTGGTCGTATAAAACCCTTCATTCGTGCCATTCTATTCCTCATTCTTTGTGCAATGACTGTTGCATTTACATTTCCTCCCCACCCGTCCTCGTCCACAACCCAAACAAAAGCACCGGCCCCAGTGGCATCGAGTGAACAACCCCCCAGCACTCGGGATCCCCACGACCTTCCCAGTTTTAACTCCAAGAGCTTGTCAGATCCAGCACATCCAGTTCTCTACCTTCCTCCTCTCCTCTCCTCACTCCCGGAACAATTCCCTTCTATACCCGTCTCGGACGAGCACCCTGCGTTGGTGACAGAGACCCGACTACCGGACATAGACCCCGCCTCCCTATCGCTACATAAAGCCTTGCACCACTTCAGACCTCTAAACGAGGGGTATGCTAACCTCCCTTACGCCGAAGCCTTCACCTGGTCACAACTTTCACTCCCTGAAGATGAGGAACGAGAGTGGTATTGCGTCGCATTCCGAAGCAAACGGAAAGCTGGGAGTGATGGAGAACGTGAGGATAATCTTTCTAAAAACTTTGACAATTATACTTACGCTTTATCAGCATTATACGAAGCGGATGCCAAAGCCCATGCAGAAGCTGTGCGGAACGGAGGAGTAAGCAACCACCATTTTCTTCTGTTGCACTTAGCTAACGCTTCAGCGGAATAGCTAATCATGTATTGGTACGGGATACCAAACCAACAAACTGGGATGAATTTGGCCACTTGCATCTGGCAGAGTCGGAAACATGCAATTGCAGCCAATTCGCGACCCCATCACATCCGAGCAATGCGGCTGGCTGCAGAAGCTTATGAAGTATACAACCTAGAGCGCCATGTCCTGCGGAAAGCAGCTGGAGAAACAGGTGTAACTATAGAACCGTTCCAAGGCGGCGAAGTGGGCTGGTAGTGCTCTCGTATAATGTCTTGCTGTTGCTGTTATCTTGCTTTCTTCAGCCCTGTCGCGTTCGTTATTATACCTTAGAATGTATTGTTAGTTATTAGTAATATGCATTGTTCCTCGCTGCAATACAGAATCATGGGTTCAGAGGTGGTATTCTTTCGTTGGTATGTGGTAACATAGCATCATGGTACAATGACTGAGGAGGAGAGCGAGAGAAAAGCGCAGAGAATGAAGAACCTAAACTAGTGACTTGTAAAAACCAATAAATACACAGACTGGCACGTGGTGCATAAAGTGCAATGAGGATGAGAGAGTATGAGTGACAAGATAGGACCAAATCAGAAAACGAAACAGACAAATAATCTAGGGGGTGTTACCGACCCTTCCCCGCAGGCGGGGGTGGTTGTGGTTTCGAAAGGGATGAGTTGGATTTGCGCTTCGATTGCTCTTCGTGGTAGTGCCAGAGCATTTCTCCCCACAAAGGATGGGGTGGAATATGTCCGACAAGGGCACGGAACACCTCGAGCCTGCAATAGCGTCCTGTCAATCTTCCGAAGAGATTTCAGATGTATAAGCCAACATACCATTTAGCTTTCTCCTCGTCCGTATCTGCAAAGAATACAATTTCGTGGTCCTGAGGGAAGACAAGCCTGAAAGACCGCTCCACAAGGCCGTCGTCAGCATAACGGTTGCTTCTCGCTGTTATTGCTGATGCAGGACTCAAAATGCCCTCATCTTGGTCGTCTTCCACAGCGACTGCTTGCTTGAGGTCAATCGTAGCAATAGCTTTCTTCGTCACGTCATTGAAGGCGACCAAACTCGCTCCAATAACGCGGAAACGCCGTCTACGCCATGTCTGAATAAGAATGTGAGATAACGGTCTCCGGGGCGGGCATGGGTGCCTACATGACAATCACCACCGTTCTGCGTCAGTGTTCCCTCGAAGTAGGTAACTTTGTGCCAATTTGTATGCCGCAATCCTCGATGACACTCTTCCAAACTTTGAGGTAGTTGGTCGGCCGGAATTCCAGGGAGCGGTGGCAACCTGAATACCTGCAGGACAATCTCCCCAACTTGTAATGTCGAGAATTTACTGCCCGCTTCGATACGCTGACCAATTAGTGGGAAACTGGTTTCAAATATCTTGCTGTCACATCGCGGGGCAATGTCTTTGAACGAGATGAAAGCTCGTGCAAGTGTCCCATCTCCCTTCAAGTATCGGGCGAAGTTCTCGACAAGGGGTTGTGTCGGCTGGGCTGCTGCTGCTGACGGTCCCTTCCACTTTTTAGGTGAAGAAAAGAATCCAAAGACACCTTTCTGGGTAGGAGCAGGTGGTGGCGGTGGAGGAGCAAGGGCCTTGAACTGAGAAATGATATGGGGGTCGCGGCGTATCTTGAGGGTCAAGGTGAATTCCAATTTGGAATGCTCAATTCTAAAAAATGACAACTGAGTTAAGATAAATTTGCTCGAAGCTGGGGTAACTCACAGCTCGAATTCTTGTTCAATGCGACAGTCAGATCCAAGTTGACACTCTGGGGTTGTAACAAAATGAATTCCGTTGTTGAGCGTGCAAGTTAACGATGTGGGTTGGTCGGGAAGTGGCAAGTGGAGTCCTTTGACACCAAGCACTATTGAAGGAAGTTAGGCAAAAGCCAGCAAGGCATAGCAACGACAGCCAACCTTTCACAAATACTTTGCCGTATGCCTTTCCGGACTTATCCTGAGCACGGTACTCCTTGATTTGTTTTGCGTATTCGTTCTACAGAGCGATTTGTAAGCCATTTTCCTGGACAATAGAAGCAAAACAAACCATGTCGGAAGGGCGTCGGACAGTTCTCCAGGCCTTTCCTGCATTAACGTCCCCCGGACCAGCCATGTGGGAGACACCATCCCCAGCAGAAGAGGCGTAGATCAAAGTTTCAGGTTCTCGAACGTGGTACTTCTGTGAAAGTACCCTTCGTTAGCGGTTAGGAGCATAGAATCAAAACTACGTACATTTGGACCGTCCAACTTCCGGAGTTCTCGTTCAATACTGTCGCCGAGAAGATCATCCTCAACTACCACCTTCCCAACACCATTTCCGGATTCAATCTCGGAAAGGAGTTGAACCCGGCGACGTCGGATGCCGCTCTCCATACTGTCGGCATCGCCTGTACTCATGCTACGCCTCCTGGTCGGCCGACCAACGCCCAAGTTGGCACCGAACTTCCGTGGTGCAAGGTATCCTTGGCTCTCAGCTTCTTCCAGCCGCCTTGCTTCGCGTCGCTTTTCTATAATCATAGCTTCGCGAGTGCGGATGGCATCCTTTGGAGGAAGTGGTGGTGGTAGTGAGTACGTTGAAGATCCACTAACGTTGCGAGACTGTATGTGCGCCCCAACATCGAGGAGAGCAGAGTCTGTAGCTGCTCGTTCGATTGGTTTCGGATGAGGTGGCGGGATGACAAGTTCATCCGGCTCGTCATCGTCGGTTTCTGTCATTTCTGTCATGTCAGTCATTTCTGTCCTCATTGAATCGTCAGGTTTGGTCGCAGCGACGTGGTCCATGAGTCGGTCAAGAGCGCTTCGCATCTCCACATCCACGCCGACGTCGCCAAGTTTAATAGAACCTCCTGAGCCACCAGCAATGCTGGAAGTTTCCTCCTCAGGAGTGGTGTTATGCACAGGAGGCTTAGAAGCAGCGACCTCTTCTCGCGACTTCGTACTTCCTCCGATATTCCCGATGCCTAGTCCTCCTAGACTAAATTTGCTTCCAAAGTCGCAGTCAAGGCGTTCTGGAATGCTGAGCAGACCAAATTCAGCCCCAGCTGGCTTCGACGGAGGGTATATAGGGAACGCGTTTACTTGGAACCTTTCAGCATGTTCAATCGTCGCCATCTCCGCGCTGATATCTGTTGCCGTTGTTAACACCGACAAGCGCTTGTCCGACGACGCTCTCCGTGATGAGGAAATGGGTTCTGGGTCGAAGTACGCGCTCTCATCATCCGCAATTGTGACTTCGAGGCTATGCTCAAGGTCTGCAGGTGCGTGCTCAATATGAGGTGTCGTTCTTAAGTTCTCGTATTCGGCGCTCTGTCTGTCTAGTAAACGACGCTTGACCTCTTCGCGGCTTATGCGTGGTCGGCCCGACAGACTTCCGGCAAGTGGAGATGGCGAACGTCTGAGTAGTGGATCTGTAGGCGAAGGGAGGGTAAATGGATCGGGCAGAGAAGCCGATGTGAAGGTAGCCACATGAAGAGTCGTTGTTTTAGGTTGGTCTGGAGAGCCTCCCTCGACTTCAGTTTCTTCAACGTCCTAAATACCAGAGTCAATCAGGAGAGACAATAACACTAAAATACGCGAACCTGTTCATCACTCTCGTGGATGTTGTCAAGTCTGCCCAAAGAGGTTTCTGAATGGCCAATGGAAAGGTTTGCATGATCCAAGGAGGGATCATCTGCGGCTGTGATAGACGAAGTGTCTTCCGCCGCTCGTTGATCTTCCATGAATGGGTCGAGAGTGGATTCGTGCGTAGTCGAGTATTCAACCTCCCCGAGGCTGAACTTGGGAATCGGGGGATCGTCCTGTTCATCCGGGATGAAAAGGACCCCAGGTTTCTTGTGGGGTGACGGAGAGGCTGGAAGCATAACAACATCGTATTCTTCCCGCTCACGGGCCGCTTTAGTGCGTTCAATGTGGGTTGATCTACCCAAGGGTGGGGTAGAAAATGTGTGAGCTGGCGAGCGTCGTGGAGGGGTTCCCGGTGTTCCTTGTGGAGAACGCGGGGCCAGGCTTAAATTGAAGGGGTACTGGGCAGGGCGTTCAAGCAGGCCGATCTGAGGAGACTTTTGATGGTGCTTCAGCGATCGCTCAACATGATGTGTTCTACCAAAGGGGACACCATCCTCCGTCTCTAGGTCTGTTGGTAGGTCGCTTGTTCGCGGAGGGGTGCTCGCCCGTGCATTCGATGCAATCAGGTCGTCCATGAGGCCAGTGATACTTTCATCTGCATACATTGGAGGGAGCGAAGGAGCACTAGGGGCAGCTGTGGCGATATCTGAAAGTTCGATACTCTCGTACGACTGATCTTCAGTGGAAGTGTCTGGGCCAGGCTCTCCGAGTGCACTGCTGGAGGCTTGGAAAAACGGATCTTGATCAAGCTCTGCGTCATCAGAATGTATTGCGTCTTCGTCCGCACTCTCGAAGACTTCTTCATCTTCGTCTTCATCGCGGTCGAACTCGACAACATCGCAACGCTCGTCGAAAGTGACTGTCTTTCGTCGAGCTCGTCGACCGCCGCTAAGGCGCGGGCCATGCAACCTCCTCGACACAAGAGACGGGCGTGTCGGGGAAGGGCTTGGCTGTTTCCCAGTGGCGCTGCGGGAAGGAGTCGGAAGTGAGGTGGTGAGTGTCATAGTTGGCGGGGGTGCAGGAGGGAAAGGTTCCTCTTCTTCTGCACTGACACTACGATGACGAAAAGGACTCTTGGTCACAGGCTCTTTTTGAATAAGTCCTTGATAAGTCTTGGACTGGCGGCGCTCTCGCTTGAGGGCAAAGGGTCGTTCATTTTCCGTTTCTCCCTCTTCGTGCATCGAAAGTGGACGAGGCCTTTTCTCTCCAGATACTCGCCTCGTTGGAAACGTGATATGTCGTGAAGTGGGCGTAGAAGGGGTCGGGTTCGGGGTCGGGATTTGGGATTTAAAAGGTGATTTAGATACAAGATTGTTGGTTCGCATATGACGATAGCTGGAGGAAGTACGACGAGACAAACTGGCTTGTCGTGGCTTTATGCCTGAGTCCCTCTTGGAGATCCGCAGAGGAGAGGTTGTCGCGCCGGAGGGATCATTTGAGTTAGCAGGAGGGGAGTTCCAGCCTTTGCCGGACTCCTTGAGAATGGCAGATTTAATAGGGTCAGGGGAGTTGGAAAGCAGACGGTCGCGGAGAGGCGTTTTCGAGGTGGACGCCATGGGGCAAAAATGCAAGGAGCGTGGTGGATGCGGCGGACAGCGTCAAGACCCTCGTGATGGTTCGAGTAAAACCAGCTAAAATCGGAACTCAACATCAGCAATCGTGGGAATCTTTCGAACGCGCCACTCACGTGATGGCGCTCCGGTTGCCGCCCGCGCGTCATGAATCTGTTCTTTGCGCAACCTTGCTTTGCCGTAGCTTCTCCATTGACAATTTTTCTGTTCTGCTCGCCGTCGTTGATTCAGGTCTTTGTACATAAAAACCTATCAAGCCCAACTGCAAATTGAAAGAGACTTGTGCGGGTCGATATCAGGGGTTGAATCACATGCGAGTCGAACGACCCTTACCAAATTAATCCATCCACGATTTGTCCCGTTCCTTGTCTTGGTCGAGCTGGTGCAATGGCCCTCACGAATCGTCGAACCAAAGGGCATGAAGGGGAAGACATCGACAGGTCTGAGGCCTCAACAGCGTCAATAAAGGATAAGAAGCGCAAACTCGAAGGAGAAGTCGAGGAGTTGAAGGCCAAAAAATCGGTAAGTTGTTTATCGTCAGTATTCTTTGTTATTCTCAGCATGGTCCTAATTGCTTAAAAAAGGATCGCCGAGGCCTGCTTAGGGGAAGGATATTGTTTCCGCTGGGTCTTATTGGTATTTGATTCCGTGAATTATTCCGCTCGCCGATGTCATCGTTTGTTCACAGTTGGCACCGTCTTGGCACTCGCTCTGGTGGAACCAAACTTGCAGGAAATTCACGCACACCTCACCATTCTCCTCGACGAATACGATATCCGGCTACCCGAACTTCCAGAGCTTGACTTCACTCGAGTCGAATACGAATGGCAACGACTTCGAAATAGCATCCCAGAAGTCTGGAAATTCACCAACGATGGCCGAGAGTTCGAGGTCGGGGAGGCGATGAAGGCCCGTGGGTTGAAGGCCGAATATCCAATCATCCTTATTCCCGGTGTAGTATCGACGGTGTGCCTATCCTTACCTTCTTTCCATGTAAGAGTCTGACGTGTATGCGTCAAGGGATTGGAGTCATGGTCCACCTCACCTGATTACCGCGCATTCTTCCGACAGAAGCTCTGGGGTGGCTTCAATATGTTGACACAAGTTACTTTCAATCGTGAGAAGTGGATGGCGGCCATGATGCTGGATCCATTAACTGGGCTGGACCCACCTGGGGCAAAAATTCGCGCTGCGGAAGGAATTGATGCTGCTAGCAGTTTTATCCAAGGGTATTGGATATGGTAAGTTTCCCTCTTTCGAGGAAACGCTTGCATTGGACTTCTTGGACTGTTAGGTCCAAAATCATCGAAAATCTCGCTGTACTCGATTATGACACGAATAACTTGCACCTTGCACCGTATGATTGGAGATTGTCTTATTACAATTTGGAGGAGCGCGATGGTTACTTTTCACGACTTAAGACCGCGATAGAAGGGTTCAAGTGAGTCGGCTTCTATGGCGCCACGTTCCTTATCTGACGTTCCACTCCTTCAGACGAAGACAAAAGAAGAAAGTTGTCATCGCCGCACATTCAATGGGTTCTACTGTGCGCATATCCATTCCAGCGTCTGCGTAGAACCTTCTTATAATATTTGATTGCGTCTCCAGGTTTTATTGGTGCGTATCTATGACAAAAAGGGAACTATCGAGTGACCTTTCCCTTCAGTATTTGTGAGTCTCGTAACCTACGGCGTATCAATCAAGTGTTTACCCGGTCAGTTTCAAATGGGTAGAGTCTCCCTTGCATGGCGGCGGAGGTTCTCAATGGGTCGAGGTTCGTATAACGAAGCATACTCACCGGAAGTGTGACTAACACGTATACCAGGACCATGTGGAGGCTTACATCTCTATTGCTGGCACTCACCTGGCAAGTACGTCGGTTTAAAGTTACTCTTCATACTGACCTTGTCGTCTACGCGCGCCACAGGGCGTGGTAGGTGTTCCCATTGCCAAATGCTCGCAATCCTTTCGAACTGATTCATTATAGTCGAAAGCTATGTCGGCTTTCCTTTCCGGGGAGATGAAAGACACCGTACAAATGAATCCTGCTGGAGCCTATGGTTGGTATTATTGCTATCAATTAACCCCACTCAACGGAACGTATCTAGTGCTTGAACGATTCTTCTCCCGAAAGGAACGCCAGAAACTCTTTCGAAGTTGGGCAGGGAGTGCCAGTATGTGGATGAAGGTACCTCCCTCCCATCGTCCCTTCCACACATGAATATCTGAAACCTTCCCGAGGGCGGAAACGATGTTTGGGGAAATGGATCTCATGCTCCCGATGATGACTGTGATTCATCACATAGTCACGGAGAACTGATTGCATTCCGTCGAACCCCATTACCAGGTCTTGAATTACAGGGAACAGGAAATATGACGGCCGAACAAGCGGGTTCATGGATTCTCGAACATACACCCGATACTTTCCAGGTATATGCGGCTTCCTTTCTTTTGGTTACAAAGTGACTTCTCTGAACATGCGTCACAGAGAATGATTGCAACAAACTACTCTTTTGGTATTGAGAGAGACGAGGAAGTTTTGGCACGCAATGACCTCGACCACCGTAAATGGACCAATCCATTGGAAGTCAGGTGAGTATTGAACCTGATGTTCGCTTATATCCTACTAATGCACCCAGACTACCCAATGCCCCTTCGATGAAAATGTATTGTGTATATGGTCATGGTAAAGAAACGGAGGTCGGCCACATTCTTCATCATGCTACTGACCGTATGCTGAGTTCTGCTATAGCGATCTTACTGGTTTGTCGAGATACAAGTTGTCCAAAATGGTACATTCTCAAAATTGAAAATAATAGGTACTCCACTATCCAGGACCCCGTCGAAGAAGAGGGTGAAGACCGACTGGTAGCTCTTAGTCAACCCCTTGAATGCAACTCGAACGATTCTGACCCCAACGAATCATGCTTAAAAGTTGGATCATCACCAATCACCTGGACAAGCTGGATCGACTCAGAATACACAGATGGTAACACAAACCCCAAGGTGTGTATCATTTAAAGGTCAAAAAAATATCGACATATATTCACATTAAATGTGTTACATAGATTAGGAACGGCGTTAAGATGGGAGAGGGGGACGGGACCGTCAGCCTTCTTAGTCTCGGATCAATGTGTGTTGAAGGTTGGAAGCGTCCAAGATGGAATCCTGCAGGCATCAAAGTGATAACCGTCGAGGTATGCGTTCCTCCTCCACAGGCTTCCGTTCGGCCTCCTGACGCAATTTAGCTTCCACACCAGCCGATTGCCTCCATTCCACGCGGAGGCGCGAACACAAGCGACCATGTCGATATTCTGGGCTCAACCGGGCTGAACGAAATTATAGTTAAAGTTGCCACGGGTGCCGGACATGAGATCCAAGATAGTTATGTCTCCAAGATCAGGGAATATGCTGCAAAGATAAATTGGGACTAAGATTAGAAATAGTGGTGTCAACCACGATATTGATGTGACCTACTTAAATTATAATGTGTACCCTCGATGATATTTTTGTTGTCGTTGCTCGGGTCACCAAGGTTAGTCGAACATGTCGTGCAGCTTCCGAGTACTTGTCTGGATGTGGTTCAAGTAAATATCGAAGAGCTTGCGAAGGGGTTCCATGGCACAAGGGATTGGATAGGCTTTCTGGAAAGCTTTGGTTTTGAAAACCACAACCAGTGTTTCCCTGGACGGTCCGTTGAGACGAACACGATAGGTCAAACTCCAGGAGCACTCACCCGTCCTCCCGATGTCGTACTGCCCATTGACAAGAATCCTGAATCCTCTGACAGCATTCACGACCCGCTTGCTCCACCAGAACTTTTTCCTCTTCCGAGAGCGATGAGTGAAAGAGGCGAGGGGACTGAGCAGTGGGGTCATTGAGTGACGGGAAGTATTCATTAAACCGAATCATAAATTCTGTGATACAAGGCGGCTTCTCTGTCCACATCAGATAAATATCCTATACAATGTTAATTCCGGGTATACTGTCGGAGTGAAGGTGGGTACTTACATTCTTACAAAGGCTGAGTAGGATGGTGAGGTACATCTTTCGCCATGACTCTTTCTTGGCTTCGAATTCGTTCAAAACCTTCTGATCGTCAGCTGTTAATGTGAATTTTGGTTTGTTTTTATAGTAGGTATTCCAAACGAGTGCGTTTTGTGCAGCAGAAAGTGTTTTCTGTCGATACCACTCTGCTGTCGCGAGAAGATCGAGGAGATCAGGGATTCCGTCAAGAATGGGTTCTGGGTATAGATGGCGCTTGATACCGTAGACTATTATGTCTAAGCTGGGCACATGTTTTGTGAGGGGGGAATCCGGAGAAAGTACCGTTTCGTTAACGAAGCCTGAATGCGTGATATCACAGCGTTGAGGATCAGCGCGAAAAAAATCTATTCGGGGATAGGTAACCTACGGTAGATAGCTTTGTGTGATTCGAAAGATGCTTCCTCGTCGTTGTAATCCACGGATTTTATGAAGTTACGGAGAGTGTCAAGAGATTCCATGCAACTCGAGGCCAAATTCGGGACTTGCTGGTGGACCTTTGCAGGAAGGGCATACAGTGCGTGACTGTCACCCGCACGGCGCTTCGGTCCGGCTGGCTGGGTCAACATTTTGGCCTTCGTCCCAACTCACACCACCAGGACGCCGTTTACATCTTGAAACACCTCCGTAGACGACGGGGGAATCGATTGTCAGCCTTCAACCTCTTGGCGAAACTATAACTCTGCCGTACAGAACTTCTTTCCTCCGGTTTTCGAATCCAGTTAGGCGCAGAGTCCGTGGACGTGCAGCGGGCCTCTTGTTGGCTAATCTGGGCAACTGATAGGCTTTACCCACTGGATATACGTGATTTTTTTTTTGCTTTTGAACCCTGAGGTTCTATGCCGTCCTTTCGACCCAGCAACGGAACCATGATTCTCAAAGTATCACCAAGACGAGCGTAAAACATACCAGGACAGACTTAAAGTTGACGCTTGGATTAAGTTGCCCCGATCGCATCCATGTCACCTAGGCTCTTCTAGCTTTATGCTCACTGTACGCATTCTTCTATGCTCGAAGTTCGTCCACGTGTAAGGGTGTTTGTCGAAGCGCAAACTGCCGTCTTAGGTTGTGGACCCAGAAACGTACTTTGGAAGGATGCTGGGCCTGATTCTGAATCTTTCGAAGGAGGAAGAAAAGACGGTGTTTTGCAGCAAAACTTGAGGCTCGTAATCGCGAAACACGAAGATTCTTTTTCGGATAGGCCGGCTGCTCAGCGGTTGAGAATATTCACATTCGGGCGCGATCGATGGCGAGCGAAACTAAACGGGAATAGAATTTCCTGGTGTGCGCCTTGGAATGCTAGAATCCGACAGTATAAGACGGACACGTTTGGATATTATCCCACCCAAATCCCCTTCCTATACACCCATCTTGAAAGCTTCATACCCTTTGCCTTGCTCGTCTTCTTGGTTGCTCTGACCCAACGATGTCTAAATCACATTATGTTGCTTCCTTACCTCCAAAGGTCATCCCTTTGTGACATTGGTGGTTGTTGACTGACAATGAACACGGACGACAGCATGCGCAAATCCTTGTCATCGGTGGTGGTCCTGCAGGAGCATACGCCGCATCCGCCCTGGCTCGAGAAGGCCACAGTGTCACTGTCCTTGAGGCAGCCAAATTTCCTCGGTTTGTGCTCATATAATCAGTTCGATTCATATTGTCTCACTCGACCCATTGTAGGTATCACATCGGTGAAAGCTTGATACCTTCGGTCAGGCACTACCTCCGTTTTATCGGTGCTGAGGACAAACTTGTCAACCACGGCTTTATCCCAAAGGTGACTGAATCCATTTTTTTTCGCTGGTTAGATTGGAAAATTGATAGCCTTCTTGGACGTTGACAGCCCGGCGCTGTCATGAAATTCAACCAATACAAGCGCGAAGGATGTAAGTTTCCTATTCAAACTATCGAAGTTTGCGTGGCATTGACGGATATAGATACCGACTTCGTGGCCCTTGGGCACAATAACAACTCATGGAACGTCGTAAGTGAGGAGTCACAAAAGACTTCCATCCCTTGACCCAGTCATCAGATACGATCAGAATTTGACCACATATTGCTCAACCATGCCCGTGTTTCTGGTGCAGCGGTTTATGAGCAAACCAAAGTCACAGATATCACCTTTTCTCAACAAGATCCTGACCAGCCCGTTTCCATCTGCTGGTCCCATACCCCGCCACCGCTTCCAATGTCTCCACCGGCATCCCCCTCTGCATATATGCGAGGGGACCCACGGACGGACTCGTCCCAAAAGGATCCTACCATCACTGGATCCACTTCGTTCACATATCTCGTAGATGCTTCAGGTCGCGCAGGTGTTCTCTCAACCCGCTACTTTAAGAATCGGCACTTCAATGCCTCACTGAAAAATATCGCTGTATGGGGTTATTGGACTGCAGTCGGCACATACGGCGAAGGGACCACTCGACAGGGTGCCCCGTATTTCGAGGCCTTAACTGGTAGGCTTTGAGCTTCATAAGTCCACTCACAAGTATTGACATGGTTTTTGGTAGATGAGTCTGGTTGGGCCTGGTTCATTCCTCTTCATAACGGCACGACCTCAGTGGGAGTAGTCATGAACCATAAAGAGTATCAGGAAAAAGGAAAACAAGGATCAACGGGCGCATCAACTCCGATCTTGGATAAATACCTATCTAACTTGCAGCTAGCTCCAAGTATCGTCAAGCTCGTCACAGAAAACGGGCGGCTGGATGGGACGGTCCAGTTTGCTAGTGATTACAGTTATTCTGCGCCTTCCTATGCTGGTGCAGGGTACAGAATTGTCGGCGACGCGGGCGGTCAGTATCATCAACTAGGCATTATTTTCACAACTTAATAACACGCATCGCAGCATTTATCGACCCGTTCTTCTCAAGTGGTGTGCACCTTGCGCTGACATCTGCGTTGTCCGCTGCGTCCTCCATCTGTGCGTCCATCCGCGGCCAGTGTTCAGAGGCGTTTGCTGCTCTGTGGCATACCAAGCGCGTCGCCACCAGCTATACGCGGTAAGGTTTCCATCTACGTAATGATGCACTTCTAATTTTTTCGCAGCTTCCAAATCGTTGTTTTGAGTGCCTACAAACAAATTCGGGCGCAAAGCGACGGTGTCCTGAGCGACGTGGACGAGGACAATTATGACCGTGCATTCTCCTTCCTCCGTCCAGGTAGGCTGAAAGCCTTCTATCCAAAAGGTTTATCGAGCTTACTTTGCTTGTAGTCATTCAAGGCGCTTCTGACGTCGGGGCACGACTTTCTGAAAATGAACTGCAGAAATCTCTCGACTTCTGTGTCAATCTCTTCAACCCTTCTCTCGAACAACATCAGCATCTCCTGCCTGATAATCCTCTAGTAAAGGACCTCGTCGACGTCGAGCGGCCTTTCATCGATCCCCGCGTTTTGGACCAAGTCATGGCAATCCCAGAATTATCTTTTTCTGCCACTCAAGATACCCCTGAAGCCCATGCAGACTCAGATGCCGCATCCGAGTTCCAACGCGTCATCGAGACAAAGATGCTGCTTGACAAAATCAATGCGAGGAGGTTGATCCACGCGGAATACGGATTACACAATCTGGAAGAAGAACCTCTTGACGGTTACGCTGTTAGGTTGGAAGTCGGGGATCTAGGTTTGATTCAAGTCCAAGGGACTGGCTCACAGCACCAGTAAAAGGCGTTCAACTAAAATCTCTATCATTATTCACTATCTGTCCACTGGTCATTCACGGATTTGATTGTATTTTTAGGTTTTCTTTTGAAAGATTATCCTTTCTGTTCCTTCCCCGAAAAGCCATGCACCTCATGGCTCAATCATGGGTACTCCACCCGAATGACGAAAAGGTGCTGATGTCCGGTATGTCCGAGATTCTGAGGAGAGAAGTCGGCTTTCCCTTCTCCTTTATACGTGATGAATTGTTCGATGTGCCAATGAGGTCATCACTCACCGTGCAAACGAGGTTCTTCTGGTGAACCCGGACCGCCGCTGCCGTACCGATTATATGTTATCCCAGATATATACTGGCTTATGGTTCCATTAAGCTTGATCCCACTGCTACAGGTGTCCCCGTACCACGATAGCAGAACTACAAGATATCCCCATTTCACATCCAATGACGGCTCTACCGAAGGAATTTCAATTGAACAACGGGACTAAGATCCCTGCTGTCGGTATGGGGTATGTTTAATTATCTCTTCGTTCAGCACATCGACCTAAGGTTACGAGGTGTTGGATGGGTGGTCCAGGTGGTGGCCAACGGGTATATGATATGTGCGAGAAAGCACTTAAGGTCAGTGTCTCTTCCTTCTGCCCATCAACAGGGTAACTTACACGACATCATCTAGAACCAATACCGTCACTTCGACACTGTAAATATCCTCTCACCTTGGAATTTGTTTTTTCCACTCATAGTTGTGAAACTCCATAGGCTTCTGCATATGGTGAGCCTCTCTAACCCTTTAAAGCTACATTCGAGAACTATTCTGATTTATGCTCCGCGACAGCTAACGAAGTAGAGGTTGGGCAAGCCATCCGCGCCTCGGGTATCCCTAGAAATGAGATTTACATCACAACAAAGCTTGGGTAGGTCCTATTCCCTTCGTGTAATCCAATCTATCCATCCTGTCGAGTTCGAACTCGTTTTGATCTTTGTGTTCTTCATAGGAATGGAGATCATCACCGCGTTCGAGAAGCTTTTGAAGAGTCCTTGAAGCGATTGGATTGTGAATATGTTGACCTTTACATGCTTCATTGGCCCCAAGGCACCGTGGATGGTAAGTACCCGCCCCTGCGACAAAGCCCGTAATGCAGATCGATGATATTGTGATAGGGAAGACTTTGAGCCCAGATGAGCACCCTACTTTTGTTGAAACATACAAAGAGATGGAGAAACTCTTCGAGACAGGTTTGTGATCTTCCTCTTCCTCTATTCACCCCAATCAGCTCAGTTCGTATCGTCCGGTGCTCAGGCAAAGTGAAATCTCTGGGTGTTTCCAATCTATCTATCAAGACATTAGCACAGCTGCTCTCGGAATGCAGCGTCGTTCCCGTCACCAACCAAGTCGAGATCCACCCTTGTCTCCCTTGGCATGAATTGAAGGAGTTCTGCCAAAGCAAAGGCATTATCCTAACTGCGTATTCGCCCCTTGGTATCCTAATTTTTCACCAACAAACTTTCCACTCTATTCACCAATATGCTCCAGGACGTGGTCCTACTTTCTTCGAACACCCAAAGATCCTCGACATTGCGAAACGTAGCAAGATCTCCCCAGCCCAAGTTTTACTGAGTTGGGGTGTGCAAAGAGGGACGATCGTCGTTCCTAAGAGTGAGGACGATGGCCGAATGAAAGACAACATCAACGTACGGTTATCTCGTCACTGCTACAGATTACCAGCGGCTGACACTACTACAGCTTGTCACTCTCCCAGAAAGCGATGTAGAATCCCTTGACAATCTGCACGCCGAACCTGGCATGCACAGGTCCTTGTTGAAATATCACAACTCCGAAGGAACTGTCTTTCGCTGGCCTTACGAGGCTCTTGGTTGGAATATGATTGCAGGTGGGATTGTTCCGCAATAAAGCCAACGTCAGGACGCAGCTTCCATCAATAGTCGCAATGACGACCATGTTGTACTTTATTCACCTATATATGCTCTCTCAACCAAGACAGAAACGCTCTGTGGATCACGCCGCTGGAAAGCCTCAATGACGTCACGATCGAACTCAGAGGGAACTTCATCGACGGCAAATCCAGCCAGTACAATCCGCTTCCTGTAATTACAAAAAGATCAACTATAAAATACACAACAACCAGGCAAGGTGATAGGTATAATCTGGTCATAAACACATAAACATCGAAGCTGCGATCAAAGTAGAAGAGCGCATCGCATCGTCATTACAATCGTCAAAAAGTCATTACCGTAGTCGGTGGTCGTGAGGTTGAACAGAGTCATTGTTTAAAGGACCGGCTGTTGGGCCCCTATAGATCATAACAGGAAAAGGTGGAGATGAGGGGGATTGAGGAGAAGTTAGACGAAGAGCATCAATCCTAGGGTAATCAGGTTGTGGCATCGGAGGACTATATGGTCGAGGGATAACCGGAGGAGATGACGGCAGTGGGGGATAATCAGATCTCGGTGGTGACATAAAGTAAGGTTGAGGGTTCGAGGTTCTCGGCCTGGGCTCTTGCTCTTGTCGAACTTCTGGTGGACGAGAGCGTGACTGCATTCTACTATCTCGCACTGCTGCGGGGTGTGGAGGCTGTTGCGCCCATTGTTGGTGCACATTAGGGCCTGGTCTTCCCGCATAACTTCCAGGCATAGCTGGCGTTGACAAACGTCGATCTCGACGTCCTTGGTCGCGGGGATGCGCAGATGGGGGTGTCTGCAATGCGTTTGGTGCAAGGGGCTGTGGTATTGATAAGTGACGCGGCCTTGAGGCCGAGGGCGGGTAACCAGCCGGTGGACGATGGGGTCTATGTCGCGCTGATTCAGCCACTGGAGGCGATCGTGGTTGAGGGGGCATCTGCGCAAAGGGAAGCATGGGTGCTGGGTTGTCCCAATCACGAGCCAGGAAATTCTGGGACGGAGAAAGGGGAGGTGACTGCATACGGGGAGGAGGGGATGGCGAGGTAGTGGGGTCAAGCGCCGCCCTTTCTCTTCTATGCGACCTTCGCGGGTTCAGTGGCAGCACTCCAGGTCCCTTCTCTGAACGAGGACTGAGGGCGGTTGGTGAAGCACACACGACCGTAGCAGCTTGACCGTTAATTGGCAGAATGGGAGGATCTTGGACGACAGGCACTGAAGATGGACCGCCAATGCGATTGATATCCACTCCTACAGCCAATGGTTTCGGACCGGTCAACCGAGCACGGGGAGTTGCTTGGGACGGTGTAACCCCATCTCGGGAGACAGACGGGAGAGATCGTACGCCATCGGTCGTATAGCCGTGAGCAGATGATTCAATATCAGTATTAGGCGGGAAAATTCGAGCCAGGACACTATCATTCCGCAACATCAAAGGAGCAGTATTCTGGACGGCTCGCAGAGGAGGGCTCCTGGGAGGAGAACTCAGTGGGAATGGGCCAGAGAAAGGTGGTAAACCCGAGACTATCTGAGCTTGACTGTCTGGTCCGGTATTTGGTCCTCTGTGCTGTCTGAAAAGGGAAGGGGGTCCCGTAATGTCATCCAAGTTGGGTTCAAGTCTCCCGTACTCGTCAGCGCGTTCGACTGGCGGTTGGGAGCGCATCCCCAACCCACGGGTTCGTGGAGGTGGGTCGTCCAGGTTGACCTCCCGGGATAACAATCCCTGACGAGAACCCGGCTCCGCGTTGGGCCTACGGGACCGGGATCGGTATTGACCTCTATTTCTTGAATCTGGTCGTCCACCAGCTTGCTCGGGTGCCGGACCAGACGAAGAAATACGATCATACATATCACGCCACCAGGAGCGTTGCCGGCCATGACCTACGTCTCCCTCGAGGCGATTTGCTGGACCTGGGCCTGTAAAGCAAGTTGAACAAACGAGGACTATGCACGCAAGGAGTGAGACTTACTGTTCCGGTATCCCCTTCGCTCAAGTTCCCTAGCGATTTGCGTTTCCAGGGAGTCGCTTTGTTCCCTTTGTGCAAGGCCAAGCCGATACTCGCGATTATCACCGACCTCAAGCCATTGGCGCTGTCCCCTCATTTCCATCTGCTTCTCAGGTTCCACCTCCATCACTGGCAAACTTGGCATAGGTTTGTCTCTGCCTAATGGCCTCCTGTTGGTAGTACGAGATGGAAGGTTCGGGGGCATAAGAGATGAGCGCGGTCGACCGAATGCGTCTTGGTAATAGGCGGCCCTCTTCGCATCGAGGTCTTCGGCAGGCTCACGTCCCCGCACCTGGTCGTACATGTATTTCGACCCGGACCAGACCTCTCTAAACGTTTCACGAAAGTCGAACGCGTGTCTGAGAGACCGTAGACGAGGTGTACCGGCAAGAGGAGGCTCGTCTGAGTTAGGGGGGTGGAACGGCCGGTATGGCTTGTAGGAAAAGGCCTTGATGTGTAGGAATGCAAAGAGACTATGCAACAGTTAGTGTTATACTAATGGCAATTTCGTGTACATACACCATCTCAAAGGTCTCGAGAAGAGCACCAATTCCGATGTTGATGTCATCAGCAGTCATATAGACAGACTATAGAATGAACTTAGACCCCGAGCAAACATCGGTGAGGGTAGCTTACATCTTTGACAACTCCTAGCATACTGAGCACTCCTAGGAATGTGGCTTGCCAGAAGGTCAGAAAGACTGACATGATGTTAGTGATGTTGCAAAGACATCAGAGATACACCACATACCAACTGCCTTGACTGCAAACAACTTGAGCAGCGGGGCATGAGGTGCCAATTGCTCGGACACAGTAACGTAAAGTTGGATCAAACAATACATCGCCACGGAGACGGAGATGGAAACAATTATGGTGATCTAGAGAAGGTCAGGGGGCACGGAGATATAGAGCATATCACATACATAGATATGACCCCATCCAAGCCCCCAGGAATCTTCGCAATACAGCCCTACGTAATCGAGGATAATTGCAGCCAAAGTTGTCCTATAAAGATATCAGAATTTCTTTATGAACGTGCAACAAAAACAAACGATGGGCGAATGACACAGTATTGCAGGACACCCCATTTCATATATTGAAGGAAGTAGAACCCATTCTCTGGTTTCCACTTGATGAACCCCAAAGGGAAAACCCATTTTTGCATCTCTTTGCCTCTTCTGATAGCTTCTCGATCTGCTTCATAGGACAGTCCAGCGACGCGGAGGATGGCCTTCTGCTGGTCGGGGTCATGCGAGAGGTACATGAGCAGTAGGTAGAAGAATGAAGTCAGGACGATAGCTTCATATCCATCTCGAAGGAGCAACAATGGGGTAGCGTGATTCTGCAATGATTTAGTATTTAAAAAGAGCGTCAGTGAATGGCACTGTTGCGTACCCAGAAAAGATAAGATGCAAAACTGATGGTTGCATATAGGGGAACCATGAACAAGAGTCTGACGATATCTAGCACATAGATTATTTTGAGACACTAGATAGAAAGAGGACGAGAGTGATTCTCACAGCGCTGTTCCCGTTTCTAGCGAGAATGTCAGCGGTCTGTCATGGAGGCTAATAAAAGCACTCACGTTGGTATACCATCGCAAGTGCTTGTTGACTAGCCAGAAGGATACCACCGTTGCAATTATTGTGAAGAATCCGCAGATGATCCAGCCGACCTACACAAACACTGTGAGGTACACGAAGCAAGTCGAGTGAAAGACTCATACGTGATAGACTATGATGCAAGTAAATAATCGCACCAGCCAGGATTTCAGCAGAACATACTTTGGAACACCATCCCACCGCTCTGAAAAAGCCCTGGGGCCTGGTCCTCCGCGTTCGCTTTGTAGCACCTGCCGTCGGTCATGTTGCTGGTCATATTGAAATCACTGTCGCTTTCGGGAAACGAGTCGTCCAAAATTCGTCAGAAATAAGATAAAATAAAAGGAAGTGAAAAGAATGGAAGACGAAAGACGAGGAGGTGCGTCAGTGGATCATCCAGCACTGGGGATCGAGGCAGGCGTCAAGCGGAGAGGCTGATCTGCCTTTGTTTGTCTCCACCATCACACCCATGTTGGGCTTGGCATCTGTGCCTCATTTCCGTCCAAGTATACGACCCGATGACCTGTACGTCATGACTCTGCCCATTCCTCGTCGGCCTCATCGCTCAGCTTTCGACGAGCTCTCTCGTAAGTTCACCCGCCGTTTGCGATCTTCGCGTCCGAGTTTGTATCCCTTCGAGGCTCATCTCGGCCGGCAACCATACCACTTATTCTGAGCATGCTTCTTTATGCTTGATGGTGCTTCCCAACTATCTGGATAACACCAAGACAGCGTTTTGTGCGGGTGTGGTGACCGAAAGTCCTTTCCTCTATCACGCTAGCATAAGAGTCGCATCTGTTCTTATTATCGGGAGGGTGTCTAGGTGAGTAATTATCGTTAACTCGGGGTTAGTTACGTGGAGTAGTATATCAGAATCTCCTTCGCTGGTTCGCCGAATCCAATTTTAATCGACTTCAAGCGACGGATTGGAGGATCGCAGCCAAATATGCACTTCACTTCACCTATTCTATGTCGAGATTATGCGCTGTCAGCTGCTTTGCTTGCATTCGAAGGCCACGCCCTATTTTCTTCTAGTGACTCTTGTTCTATGTTAATCCCTTCGCGTGTATAAAAAGTTCATGCAGTACAATGGTGGGCCAGCAAGTCACCCTCCCTCGAAATGCGCGTTGCTCTTCATATCGTCTTTGTCCTGCATGCACTAATACGGGGGGCATGCACCCTCGGCGATTCATCTACGAGTGGCCTGCAAAATTCCATGCAAATTCAGCAGGAGCAACTTCAACGGTTAAGTGATCTTCTTGGACCTCCACCACCATCCAGCGGAGAAAGGAGGCAATCAACTATCCAGTTTGCTAATCCTGAAGCGCAGAAGTATTACGTTGATGGAACAAAAATTCCTGATGGTTGGTTATCCGACCGGCTTTGCTCGACAAAGCGTTTGTTGACCTGGCCCATTAGTGAACTTTGACGCAGGCCCGTCTTGGTCTGGTCTGATGCCTATCTCTAGTGCCCAAGACGAAACCAGGAAGCTGTTCTTCTGGTAAGAAGACCTGGCAATTAACTTTATTCCGTTGCGACGCCCGTTTTACAGGTTCTGGCCAGCCAACAACCCTGAAGATGCCAAAGACCTTATCTTCTGGACAAACGGTAAGAAATTTCGACGTTCATGAGGATTCATCTCACCTAACTTCCTTAGGTGGGCCTGGTTGCTCGTCATTAGAAGGTTTCTTGCAAGAGAACGGTCCTATCTGTGCGTTCGCAGTACTCCTCGTTGTCTTGGCACTTATCTTTCGATGAAGCCTGGTCATGGGGCCAGTCAGAGCCAACGCCGTAAGTTTCTCGAAGGATGATTGACGCACCTACTGAGCGATATGATAAATAGGAATAGCTGGTCGTGGACAGGTCTGTCCAACGTTCTCTGGGTCGAGCAACCTGTGGGCGTATGTCAGTTCTATCACCGTGCAAGTTTGCTGCTAAAGGTTCTTATAGACGGGGTTTAGTCAAGGAAACCCAGATATCAGCAATGACGACGAGCTCGCAGCTGAGGTCCTGGGATTCTTCGAGCAATTTTTGGAAGTCTTCCAAGAATTAAAAGGCAACAACCTTTGGCTCACTGGAGAAAGTGTGAGTATCTCCTTTCTATCATCTTCCTGGCACTCATTATTAATACCCCCTAGTATGCTGGATACTGTATGGACTTTACTCTTTGCTTCCAGGATATCCCCCTGAAATCGTCTGACTAGATGTCCCCTACATCGCTAACTGGATTTATGAGCACCCTGGCTTGGACTTGAAGTTGAAAGGGATCTGGATTGCTGATCCATCGCTTACTTATGACGTGGTACAGCAAGAAATTCCAGCTCTACGGTTCGCACAGGTCAGTCACTTTTCTCCATCCGATGTCTTTGGCTACTAGCCTAGTACAATGTTCTCCCGGCGTCTCTAGGCAAATAAGAATTTGTTCCCTTTCAACAGTACCTTCTGGGCCCATCTACAAGATATATCCGACGCCTGTGGATACACTGACTATCTGGATAGATACGTTACATATCCTCCCGCTGGTCAATTACCTTTTCCTGTTGGAACAAACGGGACACAATCGGCGACCTCAAGTTGTCGAGTCCATAGTCCCATACAAAGAGCTGTTGGATTGTAAGTGCTTCTATTCCGTCAACTGAAATGTCTGATTTGTGGATTAGATTGAACCCTGTGTTCAACACATACCGGTAATTCCTCCTCTGAACCGACGTGATAAGACGATTGACCATGCAATTACATCTAAAATTAGTGTATCTGATACCTACCCTAACCTCTGTCAGTGTGTCAAGCCCTTCCCGACGAAAGATAGACTGACCAGGTCGTAGGGAGTGTACTCGGGTTTCCTCGATCAACCCAGCAGTTCGTTTACTTCAATCGGTGAGAACACCGAACTGTCCAGCAAATACGCAATTATGGACTGCACAATAGCTCCGACGTTCAAGACGCAATTCACGCACCACATATCAACTGGAGTTCTTGTTCCAATGGTGCTGTCTATATCAACCCCAATACTGGAAGATCAGGAAACGACCAGTCCATCGCTTCTACGCTCAGCGTCCTACCCAACGTCATTGAAAAGTCGGAGCGTTCGATCATCGTTCATGGGCTCGCCGTAAGTCTTATGTTTCCGAGATTTTTCACTCGCACCCACTGAGGATCTTCTTAGGATTACATACTGATTGCTGAAGGGACGAGAATTGCTATCCAGTCCGTCTTCCACTTTGACTTCGTAAAACCCTCATTTACAACGCAATAACAGGAATATGACCTGGGGTGGTGCACAAGGTTTCCAAACACCGATCGAATCAGAAAACTTCATCGTCAAGAACATGGGTGTCTATGGAAACACACATACTGAACGCAAACTGACTTGTAAGAATACCTTGTGGTGGATAACACTGTTATATGTTATTGACTTTGCTTCAGACGTTGAGTTCTACTTTAGTGGACATATGACGCCTCGTGAGCATCGCATTTCTGTATGGATACTCCTTACTGAAAGCCACCCTCTTAGAATTCGTCCCTTGGGCTTCGTACTCCACGATCTCCTATTTGTTAGGTCGACAAGACTCGCCGTCGTCTGGATAGATTGGTATAGACCTACAAGCCGAGTCAAATAAATGCCCTTGTAATTTTACTTGTCATGAAGCCACTAGGATGTAACTTCTTGCTGTATAGAACGCGTTCGGCCCCTGAGTCTGTCGCTTACATGATCTGATATTTCTGCACCAAGTCTGGAACTCAATCATCACGATGGCAATCATCCATTGGGTCAGGAAAAACTTCCCTCCTTCCACTAACCACCATCCCCGTGCCGTAACATCCTGGGCTTTTTCTCTTCGTACCTTCGCCAATGGCCAATATCCTACCACCCGCGCTCTCTGGGGAACTTGACGTCCTGATGATCGACAACTTCGACTCGTTCACCTGGAACCTGTATCAACAGCTCTCTCTTTTGGGTGCTCGGGTCACTGTAATTCGAAACGACGCCATCTCTCCTGATCTATTCCCTCAATTGAAGGTAAATTCGTTGATTATTTCGCCTGGACCTGGTCATCCAAAAACCGACTCGGGGATCTCGAACGACGCGATTCGTTATTTCCAAGGCAAAGTGCCAATTCTTGGCGTATGCATGGGATTAGAGTGTATAGTCGATGTTTACGGGGGAACTATCGGGTGAGTGTTCCGTTCCTCTTGTCGCCTTCGGGCGTTCTGTTACCTGTGCTTCGATATAACTGAGCGCTGTCTGACATCCTGTGCAGGTATGCTGGGGAAATTAAGCACGGTAAAGTCAGTCGAATAAGACACGACAATCGTGGTTGCTACAAGGGAATTCCCCAAGGCATTCAAAGCACACGCTATCATTCGCTCAGCGCGTCCCACACGACCTTGCCGCCTGAGCTAGCCATCACTTCCACCACAGAAGAGTCAGGAGTAATTATGGGCGTACGTCATAGGACCTACACAGTCGAAGCTGTGCAATATCACCCTGAGAGCATCCTTAGTGAAGGGGGTGATGGACTCATTCGCAACTTCCTTTCATTGCGCGGTGGTATTTGGGAGGAGAACATCGAATCCAATGTTCTAGACCTCTCCCTTCCTCCCTTCCCCGTCGAATCTCTGCCTAAAGAAATTTCAAGTGACAGCAAGACCACAGCCAAGATTCCCTCCATCCTCGATAAAATATACGCTCAGCGTCTCGCTGATGTCACACAAGCAGAATCGACTCCAGGAACAACACAGGAGGACCTCGAGACACTCCTTGCCTTGAACATTGCACCCCCTTTGATCCCGTTCCTTTCGCGATTGAAGGATAACACCACCGACAGGCCCTCTCTGATGGCAGAGATTAAACGCGCCTCTCCCTCTAAGGGGCCCATCTCGCTCAAAACCAATCCCGCCGCCCAAGCGTTGACTTATGCTCTATCCGGAGCCCACACTATCTCTGTACTCACGGAGCCTAAATGGTTCTTGGGGTCTCTCCAGGACATGCTACATGCGAGACTCAGCGTCGCGCACCTCCCCAATCGTCCAGCCATTCTCCGAAAGGATTTCATCCTCAGCAAGTATCAAATTTTGGAGGCGCGATTATGGGGCGCTGACACCATCTTGCTCATCGTGAGCATGCTACCAGAGCCCCTCCTTCGTCTCTTATACAAATACAGCCTGGAACTTGGGATGGAGCCTCTTGTAGAGGTTAACAACGCGAAGGAGATGGAACTGGCACTAACCCTTCCTGCGAAGGTGATCGGTGTTAACAACCGTAACCTGCACAGTTTCGACGTGGATATGGAGACAACCACTCGGCTCAGTGATATGGTGAAGGAGAAGGACGTAGTACTATGCGCTTTGAGTGGTATCTCAAGTTCGGAAGATGTCGACAAATACGCGAAGGAGGGCGTTGGCGCTGTCTTGATTGGGGAGAGTCTGATGCGTGCTGCCGATCCTGCTACGTTCATCCAGGAATTACTTTCCCTGCCTCAACCAGCTTCCTCGGTTCCTGCATGGCGAGGTGCACCTCCACTCGTGAAAATATGTGGAATCCGTTCTCGTGATGAAGCAGTTGCCGCTGCAGAGGCTGGTGCTGATTTGCTGGGTTTGATGTTCGTCCCTACATCGAAACGCCATATTGGCATTGACGTAGCGCAGGAAATCTCGCAAGCGATACGCAACTTACGGTTCACCACTGCCATCACCATCACTCCAGAAACAGAAGACAGTAAAAGTACTTCCAACACACCCTGGTTTACGACACACGCTTCTCGACTATCCGAAAGCAAATCACGACCCCTCCTTGTCGGTGTCTTCCAAAACCCCACTCTAGATGAAGTATTACAAGCAATCGAACTCGCTCAACTTGACATCGTTCAACTTCACGGATCAGAGCCCATAGAATGGGCAAGACAAATCCCCGTCCCTGTCATACGTGTTTTCCATGTCGGAAACAACGCATCGTCAGAGGGCATCACTCGTCCTGGAGTCCACCAGTTCATCTTACTCGATAGTATTAGAGATGATGGGAGTGGAGTTAGTGGAGGGTCGGGCAAAGTTATGGATCTGGAGGTGGCTAAGAAGATTGTTGACAACGGCGAAGTCAGAGCCTCGGGCCTAGCCTCCTCCTCAACGACAACCACATCCTCGGGTTCTACACCTAATGGTGACGTGAATGGACATACTCCGGAGCTTGTACCTTCCAAATTCCCCCTTCCCATCATCCTAGCAGGTGGTTTGAAACCCGAGAATATCGTTGATGCGGTGAAATGCGTGCGTCCTTGGGCGGTAGATGTCAGTGGAGGTGTTGAAACTGAAGATGGAAAAGGCAAGGATTTGGAAAAGGTCAAGGCTTTCATTACGAATGTTAAGCAAGCCTATACTGCTTGACTACGCATCTGATGGTAAGTCTTTGCCTGTGATATAATGTATCTCAGAGGTCGCATTTCCATTGTTATATGTACTGGCAGGATTGTGTTCCTTGTGATAAAAGAGTTATACAAGATTTATTACTGCATTCAAGTTGTACATTTATGTCGCTAAGTCTGAAAGATTCCACCTTTGCCCAGACTATACCAAAGTATACACGAAACACTATACCACTTGTACATTCAATTTACACGCCTCAATCATCTACGAGATCGCGAGTACGCGGCCAGTTGACGGTCCAAGTCTTCGCTAGGATCGTCGTAAACGGGGCTGACAGGTCGAGCTTGGGCTCTAGTATAACCAGACGTAGCACCGGGGAATGGACCATGTTCAGTCACAGGGGAAGCCTGAATCTCCTCGCGTGAAGGTATCGGGAGGCTTCAACGAAAACTGAGTTCGTAAGGGAGAGAAGACGGTATAAGAAACCAACCTATCATGCCGCCGAATCTGTCCGGCAGCCTGTGCTTGTGCGATACGCTCTTCTTGGAAGTTTTCGACTTCCTTGATAATCAAATTCTTCATTCCAGGAATACTATCCTCCTCTTCAAAGCTAAAGTCGAATTTCTTTTCAAATGATGGAAGCGGAGGTTAGTCGCCGCCACAATCAGGTCTAATAGGACGTACGGAATCGCAAACGGGTTCGTCGTTTGGATCATGCCATGCTTGAAGCCATGGGTGGTTCAAAGCCTGTTCACAAGTAATCCGACGAGCGGGGTCGAATCGGAGCATCCTATGAAGGAGGTCCAGTGCGTATTTGTTGGCCTTTGGGAATAGCGCAGAGAAGGACTTTCGAGGTTTGAAGGGGAGAGAGCGGATATAGTCTTGAGCCTGAAAAGAGGTCAACTTAATAATGATGGTTTAGAGGTAAAGATACTCTCACTTACACGCGGCGAACCGACACGACGCAGGGAATCTTCACTTGGAGTGCCTAGCACATCGAGAATTTGGTTGAGTTGGTCGACATAACTGTGAAGAACTGTTTCAACACCGCTCTGGGGATATAGATGTGTAACACTTACTCCCTTCCTTTGAAAATAGGCTTTCCGCCAAGGAGTTCGGCGAGGATACAACCGACAGACCAGATGTCAATGGCCGTACTCTGAATACATTATGAACCTCGACTCAAAGTCAAAGATGTGAGGACCCACATAATTGGCAAAACTCAGCATGATTTCCGGAGCTCGATACCATCTAGTTGCAACATATTCGGTCATGAAGCCTTGATTTCCAGCAACTCTCGATGTGCCCTCTCCAGGGGTGTAGCCTCTTGCTAAACCAAAATCGCAAATCTTCAAGTCGCAATCGGCATTGAGGAGAAGATTTCCAGGTTTGAGGTCGCGATGAAGGACATTGGCAGAATGGATATATTTGAGGCCGCAAAGAGTTTGGTAGATGAACGATTGGTAGTGCTCGTCAGAGAGGGGTTGTCCTGAGCGAATCTATGAGAAAGGTCAGTATATGCGAAGCATCAAGGTGTCCCAAGGTATTACGATAGCGTGGAGATCGGCCTCCATTAATTCTTCCTGGATAATCGTCATATAAGTCATATGTTCTCAAACAGGCAACTCGAAAGAACACTCGCGTAGACGTAAACTTCTTCGAAGCCCCCGGAAGGCTGCAACACAATGTCCATGTCGTAGATACAAGTGATCTGTCATGTCATGAACAAAAATGGCATTGAAGACAATGGAACGGTTTCAAACATTCTTATGGCCTCTAAAGTGGCGTAACAGGCTATTTAAACATTGGATCAGATGGTTTCCCAGAGAATCTGAAGGGGCTCTCACCGAATTTCCCTCAGACACCGTTTAGTCAAGATGCGCTACAATAATCAAGAACGATCGGGGACCAATTCGTTAGTTCAACGGTTCATATCAGCCCAAACAGCTCGCATACCTTGCTACTTATACTAGTGATTTTCTTGATGGCACATCCAACGCCGGAAGGACGATGTTTTGCTGCAACGACGCAGCCATATGCACCTTGACCAAGCTCTTTGACGAACTCATATTCTCCTTTGACGACGAAGGTAGAATTGAGAGCCTGAAAACTGTGCCGCTGGACCATCTTGAGGAGTCGCGATCGGGGTGTTGTGCTTGGGAGGAATATACTGTAGAGTTGGACACTTCAACCAAAGACAGGTGGTCCTGTCATGGATTATGTACTGGAGACGGAATCAGGATCCCGTGCAGTTTGAGCGTCTATCATCCACGCAAAAAGCTCGAGGCTAGATATAGATCTTCGCTGCGATGGAACAGATCAATATAACCTGTGAAAGAGATCTATAAAGCCACGACTTTGCCATTCGGCGCATGCGTGCACTCGAAACACAAGGCGTCGACACAATGGATGATGCACATAGCGAAAGCCAAGAACAAAGCACCAATTCACAGAAGTGTAGATGCACGTCGAGTCAAAGTTCAAGTTGGTCAACTCGGGCAACGTGAGAACAAACTACCATTCTGACGAATCACAACCAAGCTAAACATCCCAAGTACCGTGTAACTTACAGCTTCTACGAGATTTACATTCATAACACATATTAAAGAGATTATCCAAAGTTATCGATCAGATTCCCCTCTGCTAACAGAGCCAGGGGTCACTGGTTCCCCCCGAATCTATCGCCTACCGATATGAGTCCCAGCAAGTTCGCGTTCCAGATCGGCACTGGGATCATCCATGATGGGACTCGGCGCACGATTGGGAATCTGTCCAGCAGTATAACCCGAGGTCGCTCCGTGATGGGGACCATGTTCAGTCACAGGCGAGGCAATGATATCATCTCGTGAAGGAATGGGAAGACTGCGACTCTGCTTGAATATCCCTGATGAACAAATGCATGGCTTAACTCACCTATCCTGCCGGCGCATTGCCCCTGCTGCACGAGCTTGGGTTCTAACTTCGGCGCGGAATGCGTTAACTTCTTCGACAATGAGGCGTTTCATGCCGTCGATGCTGTCTTCTTCCTCGAAGCCGAAATCAAATTTCTGCAACAAGACATTAATACACAGTTCAAATAACCGCCGAGCACTCACATATTCACAAGATGGCTCGTCAGTCGGATCGTGCCAAACTTGCAGATAAGGGTGACTCAATGCGTCTTCACAGCTGATCCTTCGTGCAGGGTCAAAGCAGAGCATCTGCGATAGCAAATCGATAGCAAGAGGATTAGCCCTGGGGAAGAGCGTCGAGAATGGCACTCGAGGCCTAATGGGGAGGGACCGGATGTAATCTTGAGCCTATTGAAATTCAGCACCAAGAACTTGGTCAAGCTTCCCACTTACACGCGGAGAGCCTACACGACGGAGAGTATCTTCAGATGGTGTACCCAAGTAATGTAAGATTTGGTTGAGTTGGTCGACATAACTGGAGGTGGAAGAATTGAGTATTCACCAAACTTTACAAGACGAGCCACTCACTCTCGGCCTTTGAATATTGGCTTTCCTCCGAGCAACTCCGCAAGGATGCATCCAACGGACCACACGTCGATGGCAGTGGTCTACAAAATGAGAGGAGGTCGTGGAAAAGGCGAGAATTGACACCCACATAATTAGCGAAGCTTAACATGATCTCCGGAGCTCTGTACCAACGAGTAGCAACATATTCCGTCATAAATCCCTGGTTCCCTGCCGCCCTAGAAGTACCACCGCCAGGCGTATAGCCTCGAGCGAGACCAAAGTCACAGATTTTCAATTCACAGTCGGCATTGACGAGTAAGTTTCCCGGCTTAAGGTCGCGGTGAAGGACATTTGCCGAGTGGATATATTTCAAGCCGCAAAGAGTTTGGTATATGAACGATTGGAAGTGAGCATCAGTTAGAGGCTGGCCTGAGCGGATCTAAACGCGTCGCAGATCAATAAGGACTTCGATGAAGATGGGAAGGGCATACTTACGATAGCATGTAGATCGGCTTCCATGAGTTCTTCCTACAATAGAGTGAGAACGAGGCTAGAGGTCGTCATCGCACTTACATAGAGATACACTTCATCAAAATTTCCACTGGGCTGGAACACAATATCCATATCATACAAGCAGGTGATCTTATCGAGTATAAGCTCATGGATCTTTCCCCCATTGGAGAGCACAAACATTCTTATGTCCACGGAAATGGTGCAATAAGCTTCCGCGAAGTATGAATTAGCATCTGACACTGCAGAATCGCTGGGGGGACACACCGAATTTCCCGCAAGCATCGTTTCGTTAAGATACGCTACAGGCGGTGGAGGTTGTGATTAGCGAGAGTCATCGACACCAATTGATTAGAAGCAGACCATACCTTGGTGTTGATATTGGTAATCTTTTTGATAGCGCAGCCCTCGCCAGACCGACGGTGCCTTGCAGCAACGACGCAGCCATAAGCGCCTTGCCCGAGCTCCTTGACGAACTCATATTCAGAGTCGACGATGAAGGTGGAGTTGAGTGCTGTGAAGGTGTGTCTCTGCATTTGCGACAAGATCAAAGCACGCCTAGCTCTCCTTCAACAATGAAAGTGAGGTGCGATTAGATGCGCGCAGCACAATAGCGATCGCCATAATCGATTGCAGAACAAATAACTAACAACACCGTGGTCAGGGGCGCTCCGGTGGCAGTGGCCGCTTCTGAACACCGCTAAATCGCCCCCACGAAATGGAGTCCCAGACCTTGGGCTTCTGAAGGGCCAAGTGGACATGTGCATTCTGCACTGGAAAGACGAGAGACCAGTGCTTGTACGCCGCGAACAATTACACAACAGTTTCCGCAGCCACCCCTCAGTTTGTGCAGTTATCTTGTAACCAATTGTAACCGCTTAGCACACCTGGGTATCGTAGCTCCAGAGGTGAATTTGTGGCATTGTGTCCTCGGAAGGTGCTGTGGAGTCCGGTGTATCGTGGTCTAGGGCGCGTCGCGTCGCGTTGCTTCGAAGAGGCTCATGGATCGATTCATCGTTATCTTACCTCGATTGATGGTGATAATGCGTCAAAAATGGAAGCCGTGAGAGCATCTGATCCTCCACCCTGAAACGCCACCACGGCCTGTGCTGGAGCCGGACGGTGTGTGATGGCCATCGAGCACTTTCGAAAATAACGCGCGCAGCGCCGGGGAAGAACGATTATACAGATCTCGAGGGGATCATGTTTCCGCCATCCTCGAATCGACATCAGGTTTGGAATCACCGAATCGGCCAGCTCGCGTTGTCTTGAACAGCAATATCGTCTTCGCATTATCAACTGGCGTTTATTAGTGCACAGCCTCGTTTCCCGGATCTGTTGGTCATACGCGTCCTCGTTTTGGCAGTGACATGGTAATCAACTTAGACCACTGCCTCGCGTTTTCCTTGTTCAGTCGAGATATAAACGGCATCAGGCCTCGTACCACCCCCTAATCCCTATCCCGACACCACCCACCATGTCTGCCAAATTCCTCTGCTGCCTCCCTCTTCGCTTGGGCGTGTTGATCATCTCGTTCGTCCAGTTTCTGATATGCTTTCTCGTCGCAGGCTTGATGTGGTTCGCCTTGCATGTGAGCGAACATGGTGTGTACTCGTCCTTTTCATAGACGGAATGCTCACACCCCACTAGCACAAACCATCCCACCTGGAGTCAAGAGGAGTGTTATCATCTTTGCCGTGGTATATAGTTTCGCAGGCTTGATCAGCTTCATTGGGTAAGATGGCAGGGCGATGATTTGTTGAGACAGTGGTGCTGACCTGAATTGATTCAGTTTCATTGGAGCCATCGCCAGAAAGCACGGTTTCGTTCGAACCTTTGCTCTCTTGTTGCAGTTTTGTTTGGGCTTCCAGATTGGCTCGGGGATATACTTCCTTATCAGCTTCCTTACGAACAAGGGCGATTACATCAAGACCTGCCTCGATAATGCTACCAATGACGACCAGAAGGATGCATGCACACAGTTCTCGCATATCAACAATGCTGCTGTCATCCTTGGGGTGTTAATCCCCATTTTCATCCAAGGGTGTAAGTAAAACTTGCTCCCATTAGCTCTCATCCTCACACTTCCCCCAAGACGCTAGCTATGTCGTTTCTGCGTATGCCACCCGTCTTGCCCGGGAAAAGGCATCGTCCAAAAGCGCACCGAAATCCGGCACATACCAACCAGTACACGGTGAAACCTATCCACTCACACAACCGGCTTCGTACCCTTACGCAGACAACACCCACTCATTCGGAAGCAAGTCTGCGGCGTAATCTTGCTGCCTGGATCGTCCCAAAGGCAAAGTTGTACCATAGGTGTTATCTGGATTGCACACTGTTTCTGAGTTCGGTTGTTGTTCATCATATTTCATGTAGCTTCTAATCTGAACACTTCGTTTCATACATTTCCTGATCGTAGACGTACCTACCAGTACCTGGGAACGTCAGAGATACTTTTGGACTTGCTTCAAATTTAAATGCTGTAAAAAGTTCAACGCTGGTCGCTGGTGTGTGAGTGTGATGTAATCCGGGATGATGGCAGTTGCTGCGGTGTCTTGCACTGTGTTCCCTTGGTGCCATCGCGAAAATTCAGCGGCCCGCTTCTTCTCCCTGCGGCAACGATGAGCGACGACTTTCTACGCCTGGTCTCACAGGCAAATCCTGCGGCCAGACAATATCAACCTGCTAATAACGGCTACCCACCAACATCCTCTAATGGCCATTACGCACAATCGGCTCAACTCGATCCTTTCTTCGAAGATGACGATGACAACATCCCCGACTCCGCCTTTGCGTCACAACCACAGCCTATGCGCTCTCAAGAGAGCGGTCTTCCTTTATCTCGTAATGCCGCCGCACCTGCTGGTGCAGGTTCTTCCACAACACTCGCGGGCTCGGGTGTTCCACAAGGCTGGAACTTTGACGATGACGATATTCCAACACAACAACCATTTACGGGCTCTGGTTCATTCAAAGGGATGCATAATTCTAAAGCACAGAAGTTGAAAAAAGCGAAACCGCGGCGGAAGTGGAAGTGGCCATGGGAGAAGGAAGAAGTTCAGCAAGGAGAGAGAGTTATAGCTCTCAACAACAGCGCAGCTAACGCTGACTTCAGCTCAAATTTCGTTTCTACGAGCAAATACAATATGGTTACCTTTGTCCCCAAATTCCTTGCTGGTACGTCTTGGAGCATTATCCTTCTCCCAGGTTATTCATGCATCCAACACAGAGCAATTCTCAAAATATGCAAATCTTTTCTTCCTGTTCACTGCGTGTATACAGCAGATACCAGGGGTTTCACCGACTAACAAGTACACGACAATAGCGCCATTGGCTGTTGTGTTACTTGCTTCGGCTTTCAAGGAAGTGCAAGAAGACATGGTCAGTCGTCCTTCGTGTTGACGTGGTCATATCCTCATCGAGAATCAGAAAAGGCATCAATCGGATGCCGAACTCAACGCCCGTAAAGCAAAAGTCCTCACACAAGAGTCAACTTTCGCAGATAAGAAGTGGAAGGATATTCAGGTTGGAGATGTGGTTCGAGTGGAAAGCGACGACTTTATCCCTGCGGATATGATATTGATCAGTTCCAGTGAGCCTGAGGGATTGTGCTATATTGAGACGTCAAATCTGGACGGGTAAGCCCTCTAATGGCCGAGCGTCAATCTTACTGACAGGCGGGTATTAGCGAAACCAACCTCAAAATCAAGCAGGCTTCTCCGCAAACGTCATCTCTAACGGCACCAGCAAAGGTCACCGCCCTGCATGGATCACTTCGCTCCGAACAACCCAATAACTCGCTTTACACATACGAAGGCACATTGGACCTACTTACAAACGGCACAGTCCCCAAGCAAATTCCTCTGGGACCTGATCAAATGCTTCTTCGTGGTGCTCAGATACGAAACACACCTTGGGTTTATGGAATCGCAGTATTTACAGGTCACGAAACAAAACTTATGCGCAATGCGACGTGCGTTTTCCCTTTGGACCGACTTTTCTTGACGACGCAATAACAACGGCTGTGATTTACAGTGCTGCACCGATTAAACGAACGGCTGTCGAGCGACAAGTTAACGTTCAAATCGTGTTCCTATTCATTCTCCTTCTCGCGCTCTCGTTGGGTTCAACTATTGGGAGTAGTATCCGGACGTGGTTCTTCTCATCACAGCAATGGTATCTACTGGAGGGGTCAACGTTCAGTGGTCGGGGTACGTCACTCCACTGCCGTTTGGATTTAATGAACTTCATATATTTCCTATCTAGCAAAGGGCTTCATTGAAGGTAAGCCAATGCCGATTTTTGCTTGTCTGAGAGTATACTCATCTTGACTTATAGACATCCTAACATTCATTATCCTCTATAACAATCTCATTCCGATATCTCTCATCGTCACGATGGAGGTGGTTAAGTTTCAACAGGCACAGCTAATCAACTCCGACCTTGACATGTACTACGCTAAGACCGACACACCTGCGCTCTGTCGAACCTCATCCCTCGTCGAAGAACTCGGGCAAATCGAATATGTCTTCAGTGACAAGACCGGGACGCTGACATGCAACGAGATGGAATTCAAGTGCTGTTCAATCGGTGGTGTCGCATATGCGGATGTGGTGGATGAGACGAAACGAGAGGGAGAAAACGGTTGGAAGACTTTTGCGGAGATGAAATCTCTACTGGAGGACGGCAACCCCTTCGCGGATTCGAGTTCGACGATGAATACCATTGGTCGGCAACAGGAAACTGTTCGGGAGTTCTTGACATTACTCGCGGTTTGCCATACTGTCATTCCTGAAGTCAAAAATGGAAAGACAGTGTATCAAGCCAGCAGTCCGGATGAAGCAGCTTTGGTAGCAGGTGCAGAACTTTTGGGATTCCAATTCCACGTATGTTTGTTTGATCTCGCATGTGCCTTTACACTGCTGACTTTCATACCACTAGACACGGAAACCCAAATCCGTTTTCGTCAGTATCCAAGGGCAAACTCAGGAATTCGAGATCCTGAACGTTTGCGAATTCAACTCGACTCGGAAGCGAATGTCTACGGTTGTCAGGATGCCGAACGGGAAGATCAAGTTGTACACAAAGGGCGCCGATACCGTAATCCTGGAAAGGTTGAGCAAGAATCAGCCGTTCACTGAGAAAACGCTGGTCCACCTCGAAGTCCGTGTCCTTGGGCTCTTGTTATCAATCCTTGGCTGACCCGTTGATAGGACTATGCTACGGAAGGTCTTCGGACGTTGTGCATCGCTTACCGGGATATCTCAGACCAGGAGTATCAGCAGTGGTCCGCCATCTACGATCAGGCGGCAAGTACTATCAACGGTCGTGGCGAGGCTCTGGACCAAGCTGCGGAGCTGCTTGAGAAAGAGTTGTTCCTCTTGGGTGCTACAGCCATTGAAGATAAGCTGCAGGATGGTGTACCCGATACTATTCATACCCTACAGATGGCTGGTATCAAGGTAACAATCTCTCTTGCTAAGTCTCTTTGTGTTAATACTTATGTGTCGTTTCACTCAGGTCTGGGTCCTGACTGGCGATCGACAAGAAACGGCAATTAACATTGGGATGTCGTGTCGCTTGATCTCGGAGTCGATGAATCTGGTATGCCCAGTTACCTTATCACGTAGCCACCATTGCCTGATCTTGTTTTAGGTCATTGTGAACGAGGAGAATGCCCGTGGTACTGAGGAGTTCATCAACAAACGGTTATCCGCGATCAAGAACCAGAGGAATTCTGGGGATGTTGAGGACCTTGCTTTGATCATTGGTGCGCTTTCGTTTGTCTGCTAACGGTGGGATTTGCCTCATAAAGTGAATAGATGGTAAAAGTTTAGGCTTTGCTCTTGAGAAGGAACTCTCAAAGACATTCCTGGAACTGGCCGTTATGTGTAAAGCGGTGATCTGCTGTAGGTCCCATGGTGCGATATGACGTCCCTTAGTAATTCTTGCCGTCAGGTCGTGTTTCGCCCTTGCAGAAAGCCCTGGTTGTGAAGCTGGTAAAGAAGAACTCGAAAGCACTTCTTCTGGCTATCGGCGATGGTGCTAATGATGTGAGCATGATCCAAGCGGCTCATGTCGGCGTTGGTATCTCTGGTGTCGAGGTAATGTCTCCGAGTCGTCGACCATTCACCTCCTAATTCTCAAATCAGGGTCTCCAAGCAGCTCGATCTGCAGACGTTGCAATCTCACAGTTCCGATTTCTCAAGAAGCTTCTTCTAGTCCATGGAGCGTGGAGTTATCGACGACTATCTAAACTTATTTTGTGTATGTCTACATTCCCATGTGTTGGGCACCCTTGGAGATTGACACGCCTTTTAGATTCGTTCTACAAGAATATTGTGCTTTACATGACACAGTTTTGGGTGAGTGGCTACCGGCTCCCGCATTGTCGCCCTTAGATTCATCGTACACGTGGACAGTATTCGTTCTTCAACAACTTCTCAGGACAGATTGCCTATGAATCGTGGACCCTTTCACTGTACAATGTCTTGTTCACAGTGTTGCCACCCCTTGTGATTGGTATTTTCGATCAATTCGTGTCAGCACGCATTTTGGATCGGTACCCGCAGTTGTATATCCTTGGGCAGAAGAACGAGTTTTTCACAAAAACGGCATTCTGGCTCTGGGTCGGCAATGCGTTGTATCACAGCCTGGTAAGTGGTCTATTGGTTGACTTGTACTTGAACTTGAACATCGACTCTTTAGATTCTCTTTGGGTTTTCGGTCATTCTCTTCTGGGGAGACCTCCACACCGCCCAAGGATGGGATACGGGTCACTGGTTCTGGGGAACTGTACTCTACCTGGCGGTGTTGTTAACCGTGTTAGGGAAGGCTGCGTTGATTTCCGAGTACGTCGTTGGTCATTCACTTCCGTTGAGCTATAAGTTGATTTCCCTGTCAGCTTGTGGACGAAGTACACCGTTGCTGGTGAGTTGGTTTCCATCTGTCACTTAGTAGTAAGGGATGCAACCGTTTACTTACGATCCGCAGCTATCCCTGGGTCCTTCGTGTTCACCATGCTGTTCCTGCCTATCTACGCGGTGGTGGCTCCAGCCATTGGTTTCTCAACAGAGTACGAAGGCATAGTGCCAAGACTATGGACTAATAGCGTGTTTTACTTTGTTCTCGTCCTCGTTCCTGTGATATGCCTCGCGCGTGACTTTGCTTGGAAATAGTGAGTGTTGTATTTCTTTCTTTCTTTTGGAGGGGGGGCAGGAACCATCATCTAATTCCTTTTGTCTTCTTTGTAGTTACCGGCGGACATATTATCCTGCATCCTACCATATTGCCCAGGAACTGCAAAAATACAATATACCCGACTACCGCCCACGACAAGAACAGTGCGTTAAACTTAACCCTGCATTCTCCTGTGGTGAAACGCGCGCTAATTATGTCTGTGTTCAATTTGCATAGGTTCCAAAAAGCCATCAAGAAAGTACGGGCTGTGCAGCGGATGCGGAGGAACCGTGGTTTTGCGTTCAGCCAGACAGAAAATGGAAAACAGGATCAGGCGAAACTTATTCGCGCGTACGATACCTCAAAATCCGATGCAAGACCTACTGGGTATTAGATGACAGATTGATTTGCTTGCTATGTTTTTATTTACGATTAGTACGTTAGACTTGGGACATGCATATTTTGTGGACGGCTACCTAGCTAGTGTAATTTTACGCTACATAATAATCTTATTTTTGAACGCGTTGAGGGTGTCGCGGGAATGAGAGCGCCGGATGACGCTCGTGGCGGTGCGTAGAGCATCACCGCTGGGGACTATGACATTGGATCTTCTGGGTTGTTGTCAGGTAAAGTACGTGTGTGCAGAGACGGCATCAAATCGAAAGTAAATTCAGGTGTAGGCTCACATCGGCATCAAGGATTCCCAGAGTATAATGACAGGGCTTTTGGGTTATTTAGCGTTAGGCGTTATGTTTGCTTCCTGCATGACGCAAAGGGAGACGACTGCAACTTGGCAAGCGCGACGGGCTCACAAAAGGCTGGGATGCTGCAGGCCGTTCTCGACGGCGACAATAGATATCTGGACCTGACCTCGACGCCTCGACTTTTGTGGCTGTTCTGGCATGCGGCCAAGAGAAAAGCTTGAGGGGGCGACGGGGACAGCCGAAAACGGCCTTGACAACAGATCAGCTATTCGCCGTTACGCAGAGCCCGTGTCCACCACACACCCGCGTCTTATATACCTTCTTCCCGACCCAATCACCCATCCTTCCCCCCCGTTCGAGACTGTGTCTCTTTCTTCACGACCCTTCTTCTTATTTCTTTTCCTTTGCCTTTCCTCCTCGACACTCCTTTGTTGCTTTTGCGTCCGGAACGCCGCTACTCTGATGTCTCTCAAGGCCGAACTCGAAACCTGGGCTGCTGCTCTCAAGGCCTACGATGACCAAGACTTCGACCAAGCTCTCGATCGCTTCTCTGTACGTCGTTGACCCCTGTCTTCGCGTCTTCTAAATGGCAATTAACCACCATGATCAGCAAATCGCAGATTCCTCCAAGATCCTCACCAACATGGGTCTCATCCACGCAACCCTCGGCGAGCATGAGCAAGCTGTTGAGCGTTTCATCGAGGCAACCAACCTTGATCAGTATTTGGCCGTCGCGTGAGTGATCCCCCTTTGCCGCGTTGCAATTTTTCATCTCCGCTACCATAGCTACTTCCAATGTGGTGTCTCCAACTTCTTGCTCGCTCGATATGAGCTCGCATACAAGGACTTCGAAGAAGCTCTCTTGTATTTGAGAGGAAACCAGGCTATGTGCGCAGCCTTTTGTTTTCTGCCGGGGCCCCGGAACTGATGTGCCGCCGTTACCTAGCAATTATGAGCAGTTGGGCTTGAAATTCAGACTCTTCTCCGCAGAAGTTCTCTTCAACAAGGGTCTTTCCCAAATATACCTTGGTCGTATGCAGGAAGGTCTTTCAGACATGGAGGAGGCCAGACGCGAAAAGGCCACCGAGGAGCATAACGTCATTGACGATGCCATTCAGGATCGTGGAGAAGGGTATACAGTCTTCAGTATCGTAAGTTGTCAATTCCGCATCAATTCTCTTTTCTCACTGTCGCCGGATGCCCAGCCTGTCGGCGTATTGTATCGGCCGTCAGACAAGAAACTCAAGAACGCTACTCAGAAAGATTACATGGGCAAGGCTGTAGGTTTCGGTCTGAAAAACATAACATAACCCGAAATTAATATATTTTAATTAGAAACTCATCGCCGCCAGCGATGCTGGTGATGCCTATACTGAATTTACCGGAGTCACTCGCCTTAAGCAGGGTATCAGCCCTGCTAACGTCTTCGTCGAGCGGCCTGGTGATGCAGGGAATCTTAGTCGTAGTGCCACGGCCCCCAGCCCAGCTTCCAGTATGACTCTAGTTTCGACTATCCAGACCCGCACTCACAACATTTTCCTAGAACCACTCGATGACTCTCGCGCTCCCGCACTTGGTCGAGCAAAGACGACCCTCAACGTTCCTCCTAATGCTAGAGAGATGACTTCGGGCGGCAATCGCAATCCTTCGCCACCCCCTAAGCCTGAGCCCACCATAGCCCGAAGCAACACACAAATCACACCTGGCCGCCCATCTCCCAACGCTGGCATCGGTGGCCCCGTCCGAGGGTCTAGTGTGCGGCGCCCCAATGATAGTTCTCCACCCCCGCCCGCTAAGGGTATGTACGCTCTTCCGTTCCCATGGCTTATGTGCTGACTTTGCTCTATAGGCAATCCTGGTGCCAGTCGTCTCACCGAAATCTACGACGACTATCTCGATTCGTATGCCGATGCGCCACCACCTCTGCCAACTGGTCCCCCTGATCGTGTTGCCGCCTGGGCGCGTACTAACGCTAACCCAGAATACAACAATCCCCAGGCCAGAGGCTCACGGAGTGCACCTACTAGCACTTACGCCCCAAGCTCTTTTGGCGGCTCTGTTCGTCGCAAGGTGACTAGACGGACCACGCGGATGCCGGCTAGCAGAGTGCAAAGTGCGTACGAAGAAGAGGAAGAAGGTTATGTCAGTGGTGAATACGACGATACGCCATTTGAGTTGGTAAAAATCCGAGTCAAGGTATGAAGATTTACATTGTCTGCGTGCTCCTCACCGACGCGATCTGTCATTGTAGCTCCATTATCAGGACGATGTTCGTGGAATGGCTCTTACCCCTGAAACGCCGTTTGAGGACTTTATGGATAAAGTTACGGCCAAATTCGGCAAATCTATCAACGGATTGGGTCTCAAGTTCAAGGATGAGGACGGTGGAAAAGTCACCCTTCGGGATGAATCCGATTATGAGCTCGCTATAGAAACAGCTCGGGAAAGCGCCAAGGGTAAACCTGAGGGTAAACTCGAAATATGGTGCACAGATATGTGAGCACAGGAGTATATAACTTTTTCTTCTTTTTCTTCTTTTTTGGTCTGGTTCTTTCATCTTTCGAACTTTACATATCGTCTATACGATTTAAATTTACAGCTTCCTTATCTTCGAGTTTGGATCGATGCTTATTTCAGTCCCTTTGCCTGTTTTCTTTTTGTCGAGTTGTCGGCTTACGCCATTGCCTCATCTTTTACCTGCATACATCCAATTCCCCCGTTATACTCTGATGACTTTCTTTGATCAGTGCACATTTAGTTACTCTTTTCGAACCTGAAATTTGTACTATCGAACTGTAATTTTGTAAATAGAGACCGACAGAGGAGTCAATATTCTTCGAAGCCTGAGAGTAGCCTGGGAGACTGACTCAGCCGAAACCGTTCTCGATATCTGTTTTTCCTGCAATTTGTGACTTTGATAACGACGTCGACCATACAGTAAACACAACTCGTTCATCTTCAACAGGTTTTGAAGTGGAGATGGGTCTTGCAGGAAGAAAAGTCAAACAACGCATTGGGAACGATCCTCGTAATCTATCATGGGCGGATGGTGAGTGAAATTATCTTCCACCCTCACCCTTCATGCAACTCAAGCTTAATCCACTGTACTAGACGCCGCCAGGTTCGGACAAAACTACCTCGCCAAATTTGGGTGGGATTCATCCAAAGGACTTGGCATATCAGGAGATGGAAGGACGACACATATTAAAGTATCACATAAGTTGGATTTAATGGGTATTGGAGCTGCACATCAGAAGGATCCGAATGGGATTGCGTGGAAGCAGAATAGGGATTTTGAGAATTTGTTGAGGAGGTTGAATGACGGTGCGGGGGATGGGGGGGTAGAGACTAGCGAGAGAGAAGAAGGTGGTGACGTAGGCTTGAAGATGGGTGGCGGGTGGATGAAGGCAAAGGAGACGAGTGTGAATGTACAGGAGGATGAGAACGGGGAGGAGCAGGAAGCAGGAAGCAATGGCAATTCAGGCAAGAAAAAGAAACGAAAACGAAAGGCCGAGGATACAGAAGAAAGTAGCTCGTCTAAGTCCAAGAAGAAGAGGAAGAAAGAAAACGAGGAAGATGACGATTACAAGAGTGTTGAAAACAAAAAGCACAAGAAGAAGAAAATGTCGACATCGCAGGATGTCGAATCGAATGCTACTCTAGAAAAGTCTGGAGGGGACCCCGCTCTCGTCAAAGACAAACCCGCTGATACCCCAGAGCCCACAAGTGCAAGTGGGACGAATACACCAGTTATACCCCGTCATAGAGCGTACGCGAGTCGCCTCCTACTTCCTCTGGGCACTAACCTTAAATCCTGGGCCACATAGACATAGAGCACGCGCCATTGCTGCTAAAAAGCAGGCATCTCGTTCTGCTACTGCCCTTTCCGAAATATTTGGAATTGCGCCAACGACTGGTGCTTCATCCTCTTCGACATCGGTATCCCATGCTCCTCAGGGGACCTTGACGCCGATTACGGATGATAACTTTAGTGATGAACATCTCACGATTTCAAGAAAAAGTGTTGCAGATTACTTTAAGGAGAAGCTATCTGCAGCAGCATCCAAAGGGAAGAAGTTCTCACCTTCGGTTTCTGGAGCTCAGACTCCTGTTCCCCAACTGGAAGAGGCGGCCATAGATTCTTCTTCGAAGGTAGAGGATACACCACCGCCGTATGAAAACGAACCGCGGAGAGCTGGGCTTGGTTCGTACCGAGTTCGGTTTGCGCTTCCTGATGAAGTTGAAGAGGATGCTCTTAAGGCTTCGAAGAATTGCTCTTCCTTGATGTCATCCTTCTCCCCTGCTAGTTCTACTCCGACACTCACATCCTCCACGTCTGCCGATACGAACGAAGGCAAAGCCCCAGATGCAGGACCCATCGCGGACTTACCCCGGATACCCACAGATGATGAACGAAAATTCCAACCGAAAGAAGGAAAGAGGAAGGAGGAAAAGAAACGGAAAGCTGATAAAGAGTCGAGCAGGGGTTCTGAACAGGAGAAGAAACGAAAACGGAAGGAACGGCCTGAGTCCAAGTTACTCAGTGATGTCACCTCTCAAGTACCGGGGAGTATCGACGCGCAAGAAGGGGGTGATCCTGTTGGCGCTCCAGATGAAGAATCTCAGGTCTCCAAGGCAGAGAAAAAGCTCTTGTCGAAAGAAGAGCGGAAAAAGATAAAAGCAGAGAAAAAGGCTCGAAAACGAGAACAAGCCAACGAATTGTAGCCTTCGTACTATGTATCGTTATCATTGTAGACTGTGTCGTGCACTATTGTTTCGTGGCTGTTGTACCATGTACTGCACTGATAATAACCATATTACTATTGTACCATCGCTGCTCAACAAGATCACATACCTCGCAGTTTTATGTTAACGTGGTTCGGCCCTAAACAAGGTGCTATAGTGTAGTGGTTATCACTCGGGATTTTGACGAGTCAAATCTTCCCGAAACCCAGGTTCGAACCCTGGTAGCACCTCTTTTGGTTTCCTTTTTTGAGCGTTAACATTATCTGCACAATATCTGGTGATTCTGGTCACAGAAATCGCAGTTTCCCCTGAGTGGCTATTGAAAAGTTCCAAAGTGACTAAAATCATTGTGGAAAAATGCATTGTGAACTGTAAATACTGAAATATTACAAAATATTTATTCCATGCTGGTGAATCTACATAGGTGATTACTCCATGCTACCGACTTGTTGAGGAGTGCCCTCTTTGGCCTTCAACAATTCTTGCGAACGCTCAACTTCTTCCTGGACACGTTCGATAGACTTGAAGTATTTGACGGTCTTGACGTGCAATTCTACGTAGCCGGGTTACTTGAAATGGTCAGGACAAAGAAGACGAGACTCACCAGCCGTAGCATCCTCATCTGCGACGATGAGTGCCCAAGGGTGGAGTTGGAGGGCCGAGAGTGTCCACTATGAAGGGTATGAGCACAAGTTATGGAAATAGAAGAAAATGCCGTACCAAGTGGTTAACACCTTCCTCTGAAGACGAAATTCACAACGATCAGCGGGTTCTGTTAAAGTGTCCAATTGACTTACCAATAGCCTTGCTCAGTGCCAAAGCTTTCCTGAGACCAGTTACAACAGTGACAACCTCACGAGAATCGAGAACGGTTGCGACACCGACTGTCAGAGCCATACGAGGAACGGCAGAGATGTCGTTGTTGAAGAAACGAGCATTAGCGAGGATGGTGTCGTATGCGAGTGTCTTGATACGTGTCCTCGAAGAGAGCGAGGAGCCTGGTTCCTGTAGGGATTAGATGGTTGAGAGGGAAACAAGGACGAGATATGGGAGGCTTACGTTGAATGCAATGTGACCGTCCTCGCCGATTCCTCCCAAGAACAATTCGATACCCCCATACGACTTGATCTTGGCTTCATAGGCTTTGCATTCACCCACGAGGTCCTCAGCATTTCCATTCAGGATGTTGACTTGCGAAGGAGGGATGTCGACTGCCAACAAGGTAAGTGAGCCAGGTGTCAAGAGTTAGTATATGCAGCATCAAGTACGTACCGTGCGAGAAGAATTCCCGGAACATGAATGTGTGGTATGACTCGGGGTGGTCTTGGGGAAGGCCAACGTATTCGTCCATGTTGAATGTGACGACATTCTTGAATCTATGGGGACGATATCAGACAAATGCAAAGCAGGTAGAAGCATTGCATATACTGACGATAGTTCTCCTTCCTTCACAAACTTGATAAGTCGCTTGTATGTTGGGATGGGAGAGGACCCTGTCGGAAGGCCCAGCACGAAGGGCTTTTCTTGGGTTGGCTTGAAGCCATTTATGCTGTGAAGAGGGCGTGAGCGATACTGGGCCAGACGTGGATATGGTGACTCACCGCTTGCAGATGTAGCTGGCGATGTAGTCGCCAACAGCAGCGGGATCATCACGGATGATAAGGCCTGTTGAATCAAACTGAGGATTACTGGAAGTGTCGATAACGGTGGACACAACTCACGCATAGTGATGACAAGGGATGTGGTGTCGTGGAGTTATGGGCCAAACCGAAGACAGAACCTCGGGTGGTTGATACTTATACCAGGGGAAAAAAATATCCTGATATACATAAACCCAGCCAGACGTGCGCATACGCCATTCGAGCATTTCGGGAAACGGCATTGGGGATTTGGAAATACGGGTACGGCTGGTGATTGCATCATGCTCGGATACGTCGAGTCCAGCTTGAAACCAGCCTTCTCTGGTAAGCGAACATACGGTTCGAGGTTAACGAGCCATATGGCCAGCATCCCAATGATTTCCAAGGTCCGCGAATAACCGTGCTTCCCTAGATCACCAGCTCCCGCAACACCAACGTTGGTCGTTCGTCATGATCTCCGGCCTTACCTTATCTCCGTTTCATCCTCAAGGGAAGCTATGCTGACCTCAAGAACATGATACTTTACTCGAGAGCTCATGGCACCAGAATCATTTGTCGAACGATAATCACAAACTCCAGAAATCGGCAGGTGGGTTTCATTTTAGAGATTGGCATCGTTATTGCTAACGGAGATAGCTTTTTAGGACTCTCTGGAATGGCCATACCCTATATATGTTTCCGAGCGTGCTACTGATCGCAAGTCGGTCTTTCTGGCCCATGCATCCGCCCTCCAAGCAGCTTCAGAGTTCCCCAAGTTCCTCAGTTATCTCAATGCGTTGCCAATCTTGAAACGCGCGACGCATTGCATGTATGCATACCGAATCAAACACCCGGATTCAAGGGAGCTTCAACTTGGCCAGCATGACGGGGGAGAGAGCGGCAGTGGTGACCGACTTGCCCGGCTGTTGGAGCTTTCCAACTGCGAGAATGCTATTGTAGTCGTCTCGCGGTGGTACGGGGGTGTTAAGCTTGGGTCTGACAGGTGGAAGAGGATTTCGGAGGTGGCCAAAGATGTCTTGAAGCAAGGAGAGTTTTCGCAACCAAAGGCCAGTGAGCAGACGGAGGGCGGTAGAAACAAAAGACGATAAGCAATGGAAGTTTGAAGTTTGAAATGAGATGGCAGCGATCCTTTTGAATTTACGGCCGCGGTTCGTGCTTGCAGACCGCCAAATTCGTCAACCTTGCGCAGACATGTGATATCATTATTTTGCTCCCTCACTCTTCTGCGCGTCGGTGCCCTTCTTCAACGCCATCGCTGCATGTTTCCTTCTTTATAACGTGCGTTTTCTGCTGCTCATCTGTCCTACAAGCTTGAAAACCAGCGAAGACCAGTTGCAACAATGCTCAACCTTCCTCTGATTGGAAGACTCTCTTTCCGAGAATACACCGCTCTCGTTTTTGGCTCACTCTTTCTCGTCTTCGAAATATTCCTTCGACTCATCGTTCTCGGCCTCCCGAAGCAAGTAATCAACTTCTTCTATCGCAGTTCTCGCGCCCTCTTCATCCGTCATGGCGGGCAGCCTAAAGTACCTCCCAAGCCGAGGGACAAGAAGATCGTGGATCGCATCTTGCATGCTCGAGATTTTGGGGAGCTGTGCGAGATCTTTGATTATACGTACGAGGAGCACGTCGTGTTAACCAAGGACGGGTATCTACTTGGTTTGCATCGTCTTCCCTCCAAGCGAGGCCAGAAGAGGTCGCGCCCCGGAACTAGCACAGGAAAGCCTGTGGTTTACCTTCACCATGGCCTTTTGATGAATAGTGAGGTGTGGGTGTGTCTGACTGACGCGGAACGAGCACTCCCATTCGTGTTGGTGGAACAAGGGTATGACGTTTGGTTCGGAAATAACAGGTGCGTCATTCACAGCATATAGGCGCCCATAATATTAACAGGCGTAAAGGGGCAATAAATATTCCAAGAAATCCATTCATCATAACCCGAATTCTACGAAATTCTGGGACTTCAGGTGTGTTACAACCGGTTGATTTGAGGTGTACTCCTGCTCACGTCCGGGTGTAGTATTGATGACTTCGCGTGGCACGATATTCCGGATTCCATCAATTACATCCTAGAATGCACAAAGGCACCAACACTGAGTTATATAGGTTTTAGCCAAGGGTCTGCTCAGGCTTTTGCGGCACTCAGCGTTCACCCACAACTCAACGAGAAGGTGAATTTGTTCATCGCTCTGGCTCCTGCTATGAGCCCGGCTGGTCTCGCTGCACCCATTGTAGATGGCCTGATGAAATCATCGTGAGTGGTTTTCCGCTGATAACCTTGAACACATCCACTCACCGTTTGTTAGACCTACCCTCATGTTCTTATTCTTTGGCCGCAAGTCCATCTTAGCATCCACCCCTATGTGGCAGTCAATCATTTACCCACCCATCTTCGCCAAACTTATCGACAGGTCTTTGATCTGGCTTTTCAACTGGCACAGTCTCAATATCAGCACAAACCAGAAAATTGCGGCATATGCACATCTGTATTCCCTTGCTTCGACCAAATCTGTGGTGCATTGGTTCCAGATCATGCGTACCTCTGTATTCCAGATGTACGATGACACGGTTCTCTCTCAGGTGTTCCGTACCAGCATCAGCTCGTACTACCCCACCCGCTTTCCGACCCGTAATATTGTGACACCCATCGTACTGCTCTATGGCGATCAAGATAGTTTGGTCGACATCGACGCTATGCTCAAAGAATTGCCACCTCACACCGTGGCCAAGCGCTTACGCACATACGAGCATCTCGATATTCTATGGGGCAGGAATGTGCACAAGGACGTTATTCCGGAGGTTTTGCGAGCGCTCAAGCAACACGTTGGTAACAAGGAGAGTTCAGCTGGCCCTGATCTTCCTAACAGCCGTAGGGTGTTGGAACCTTTGTCGGAGGGTCCCATTCCGTCGAGTTCAGAAGAGAAGGATCTAATGGACTCGCTCTGAGGCGATCGGTTACGATGTTTTGGACGCCACTGTGGACATTTCTTTTTATCGCAATCAAGTATGGGTGTAATTATGTACAAAGACATGGAATGCCATATTATTTGGCAATTGAGCTGACTGGAAATTGGCGAGGAACTCCGACATGCTTTCGTATCAGGGGCAATCGTTTCCTGCTTCTTCCCAGCCACCGGCAAGCCGGTTCTCCTCCAGACCGTGTTTGTGCATCTATTCCGGACATGTGCACATAAATACCCAAGAATGGCACTGTTGTGCCTTGAGACCAGCTTGATAACAAGCAGTTATGGCGGTCCAAGTCGGGGGTGAGCATTGTGTACTAGAATCTCTACGGCTTATTGACACTAGTTTTACCTCAAGAAATAGCCGCTGTGGATGAACAGTGCCGCAAGATGATGTCACTCTGTGCTGAGCTTTTATTGCTCGTATGCGACTTTCTCGAACTCGAAGACATCTTTTCGTTGTCGAGGACCTGTACTCGGCTTAACTGTTTCTTGCTTCCTCCCTACCTGGCTCTACATGGAGTTCATAACCCGTTAACGCGATCTATCTGCTTGGATTCGGACCAGATGGGGGTATTACCGGCATTACACAGTGCCCTTTTCATCCGTTCCTTGGACCACCTCTCATGCAAGTTCAACTCTGGGATCGCCACAGTATTCGCTAGGGAACTGGGCGAGCTCGTTCCATTCATACTCAGGCTCGAATCAATCACCGAGGTCGTTTTGGATTTTTCTAATAGTTGTTTGGGGATATTCAACGACTATCCGGTTTGTTTGCATGAATGCCAGTTCGAATGGAAAGTTGCGCTTCAGAGCCTGTTGGGGATTTTAATGGGTTCTGGGAAGTGTCATAGGTTGTTGGTGAAGAAAGGGCATTTTGTGGGTGAAGCGGATGAGAGCGCGATTTCGTTGCTTTTGACGAGTGGGAGGTGGGATGGAGGGCCGAGAGGAGGGATGATGAATTTTGTTCGCCATGCGTTGAAGACGTTGAAACGCTCTCCAGGGAAGAAGAGAGCTCAGCAGGGGCTCAATCGTGGCAATGGGCTAGAGACGCTTCATATCCACTCGGATGTCTTATTCACCAAATTCTTACGCTCATGGACTATCGACACCCTCAATTCATCCAGCATACGGACATTATCGTTTCAACCCCATGGTCGACCTGGCTTCGAGTGGCCTGCCGCTCTGGAGCCTATCACAATCCCGACATTAACTCATTTTTCAGCCAAGACGCCTTACTTGACCTTTCCAGATTTTATCAACTTTGTTTCACGACATCCCAACATCGTCACCTTGGATTTGCATACTCGACTGCTTTATCCTCATTGCCACTCCCGTGCCTCTATGGACACCGTCAAAGGACTTTCCTTGCCGTGTCTAACCACACTCAGCGGAGGCATCGAGACGATTTCTCATTTCCTATCCCACCTATCTGAGGCACCTCACCTCAGCTTTGTAACACTTGACCTTCCCGTCCATCAACGCGTTCTCACCAAGTCAGATTTCGCGGAAATGACAAGTCACCTTGCGATGATAACTCAGAAGTGGGTGGTACCTAGATTCAATCTACGGTTTTCTATTCCTACCGGGATGGATGGGTTCTCGCCAAAGTTGTCTACGGGCCACCACAGACGCATGTCTTCTTCGAGATCCTGGAGTTGGCAGCGTAATGGATTGGAAAGGCCAAACATCACACTCGTGGACTCTTCGGGGGGCGTCGCTGGAATCAAAAGTTTGGAATTTTGCACGGACTCTTCGTACAACTTTTCGAAATGGGTGTTGGATGGGTTACCAGCGTGGTTGTCCGAGTTCAGAGGGTTGAAAGAAGTCACTTTCGCCGCGGGTTGTGTCGGATTCATGGAGGAAGAACATGCCAAAGAGATGTTTTGGCGGGCTTGTCCGCCGTTGGAGGTTGTGAGGTTTGACAATCGGGAGTTTCTGGTGAAGGCTGGTCGTAATAGGTGATTGCTGTGGTGAAGGAGAGCTCTGTGGGACTCTCTTCTGGGTGTTTGGTTTGTCTCTACTCGATTTACGTCTATGCGTGAAATACCTGATCAGTGATTTTATTTCAGTTTGTACTAGCTGTTCGTCGGGTTTGTCGTTTTATGCGCGTCGGCTACCTACAATCGAGAGTTTCCTCAGAAATTGGGCCGCTTCCGAGGCCTTCGAGAGTCAAGCTTCTTGACCGACCTATCAATTACCGAATTCAAATACTCATCAACCAACTTCCCAACAAATCCTGATCGGATGCCATCCTATTAACAAGAGCATGGGGACGCTGTCGGGCTTTTCCTGACCGCACGTCGACACCATCTTAGGGCACCTTTTTGAAGTTAGAAACCGTCTTGGGGGTACAAGGTCCATCCCTAGCTGGTACCCGTAATTTCTATTGACACTCTCTGTTTTATTTCTTACAGGCACTGACGACCACGAATCGTACACCACAATTCACATATCTCTCCAAGATGGTGGCGAATACCCACCATCCTATACCCCTGCTCTTCAAGAAGCGGATGAAACTTGGGAACACATGTCGTGTTATATCCTCCAACTCGGCCTCACTGTACCCGAGATCTTCTAATTGTTGGATGTATCCGTCGGTTGTAATTTGGTTGGACTTGGGCATGAGTTTGAAAAGAGTTGTAAAAATGACATTCGAGAAGCTTTGGAATGCGTCAGGAGCAAAACATATATCAGCGAGCGCAATACGACCACCCGGGGCCAGATGCGTGAACGACTGTTTGAGGAAAAGGTTACGAGTGTTGAAATGGTAAGCACAGTCGAGAGCGAGGATCGCGTCGAACGAGACAGTCGATTCAGGGTGAAATGGGTGTGCGGGGGCGTCAGCGCGGTATATAGCATCCCCTGCGTAGAGCGTAGTCTCTGGACGTTCCCCTACACGAAGGGACTGGATACATTTGGCGAGACGTGTCTCGGAGCGCTTGTGGTGAGACGGAATGCTTGTGATACCTGCGAGGTAAGATGGCCTGGGCACTCCTGGATTAGACGTTAGAAACACGAGGGATTCTCCTGTTCCGTGGCCAACGTCTACCCATACTCAGGTTTAACGAATGGGTGCGAGGATACAAGTGAACTTACCGAGGATCTTGCCACCTGCCTTAAATCTGGCAGCCTGTACCAACTTCATCGCAAGGGCTGAAATGGGATCAATGTGGCGGAAGCTAGCCAACGGGCAAGCCCTTCGAACCTTCACAAGCCTCGGGAAACATGTCCGTTTTCTACTTCCATATTCAGAGCCACATTATTGGTGAACATATGTGGCATTGTTACCTCCCAGTATCCCATATTCATCCACTCTGTTCTCGGTTCAGCATCGGATTCCCCGGGCAATCGGTTCAAGGTCAAGTGGAATAACCCATATGGGTCCTTAGATGATTGGCGAGTGACCATTACAATGGCTATTCCTCCACAGGCTAGTGCTGAAAACGACCATGTTGAGATATACTTGGTGTATTGGGAACACAGGATCATAAATAGCAAGAGAAACAGGGAGTATAACCAGGGCGATGAGCTCGTTGGCATCTGGTAGCTCTGGAATGGTTATGTTAGACCATGAAAAGAAAATGGGAAAGCGGGATCACAATGTGGGTTTTCGAGTTGTTCGGCCAGAGCTGTGAGAACACCTCGTTGGGCAGCAGCCATCGTCGGCGTTATATACGGCATCAAGAGGAAGAACCCCTGAGAATTTCAAGTTTTAGACGCCACTTCCAGGTTCACAAGCGCTCGAGCTCACCGTCAAACTCACTTCCTGGACAACCAACAAGTCTTCCACGCCGGCTTTTCCCTCAACTCTCCATCTCTTCGTTACACTCGTACCAAAACCTGCTTTTATCGCGTGCTCCACGCCGTTTTCGTGGTCGATCACGCTGCATCGACTCGTCGTGTGTGATTCCAATGAACCAACAATGGGGAGACGTTCAGTCACTAGATAAGTGTTGGGTTGGGAAGGATCTAGTTCGACGGAGGTGACTAAGGGGTTGAGTTTGATTAAAAAAGGTGCGTTGTGAAGCCATGATACAACTTCTTGTAGGTCTGCCCGTACTGGTTGTTGGAAAGTAAAAGTCCTTGTCAATAGGAACGAAACCATGTCCAGAAAGTTCAAACTGTGACTATGGTCTGAATGGCCGTTTTATATCACGGGTCAGGCCTCGACGATCATGATGGAAAGCTCGGAAATAATCTTTGCGCATCAAGGTTGAGTTGACGTGACATACGAGAACCCCATAAGGGAGTCTTAGTGGATTTCAATGGGTGTATCTAAGTGCATACATCGATGCCATTATTCAGATTCTAGCTCGAGTTTGATCAAATTTAATTTGTCGCCAGCGAATGAAGCTGAGTGAAATATATATCCCAATGTCGATTGTCAAGAAATGCGGAGTAGAGAAGTATTTGATCGATTCACAGGAGAAATTTATAGAGCACCAATAGAGGAATAAAGACACTCTTCAGAGAATATCGCATGAAGGTAGGTTTACAACAAAAGACAGGAAAGAGAAAGGGAAGGAAAAGGTTGAGATGGCGTAACTGGCAAAGTTGTTAGCAGTGTCAAAGACATCCTCGATCACATACGCATTATCGTTGCTTGCGCGAAGTCTAGAGCAAAACTCGTTAGCCAAAAAGCAAGCCCAAGTTCAAAGCAAATCACTAACCTTGGGTAACGCCTCAAATGCACCTTTACCAGGCCGAGTGAATGCACATCCTCAGAAAAGTACATCCTGCGCCTCACACCATGCGATTACGTCTCGTGTACACCGATTTCGGGACACAGTGAGGTCGCCCTCACCATGCGATTACGTCTCGGCTACCTTCGATTTCGGGACACAGTGAGGCCAGGTGAGTGTGTGTATAATTGCATGGACCGGGTACAAGTGCCTCGCGTCATCCATGCAAGTCATCTGCTCAAGGATCCGATTCTGAATCGGACCCAC